>JAJOZX010003274.1:395000-510000 GCA_023014485.1 Bathynomus jamesi
ATCGTTATATATTATGCGTGTTATGTTATATATATATATATATATATATAATATATATATATATATATATATATATGTGCCCATGTATTTTGTGTTAAATCTCAAAATAATAGTTATCCTAATATAAATATGAAACACTGTAAATTATAGTTAATTGTGATCAGTTGTAATTAACTGTAATGATTTAATATGATGTAATTAATGTACTTTAATGAAACTGTAATTGACGATTATAAGTGAATGTGAATTAATTAATTATAATCATAGTTATAGTAAACCAAAATTACAATGTACTCAATGATGTACTTTGTTTGTACTCAATGTACGACCCGACATTATGTCGCCATTTAGGAATGTATACTCGGCGATATTGTTATTTTTTTTATTATTATTTTTTCGTTGGGATAAATTTTTGATTGACTTCCTATTTGCCAAATAAGTGGTGACTTGTTCTTTTTAAAATTTCTTAATCATATTTTAGATTCATCCTAATAATGAATCCTGATTAAATTTTGCAATGTTCATGTTTTGTATACATTCTCTCTTCATTATAAAACAAGGAAGTCATGCCTTGCCTCAGTATTTAATTGTAAATCGTAAACCTTTAATTTTTGCTCATATGCATATCTTACAATAAAGAGGTCTAGTTCAATTTCCACTTCTAATTAACTCGGCAGGTCAGGAAAGCATCAGATCCGAAAATACGTGATGTAAGATAAAAATATGGCTTCATCTTCAAATATCCTGTATCTGTTTAAGCATTGTCACAGCAAAAATATTTATTTTATTTTCAAATACAGGGTGTCCCAGAATTAACTATCTATTTCAATGAAATCGGACAAATTTTTTAAAAACACACTTTTATTTATGTTTATCATGTTTAATATGTGTTAAAAATGTATAAATTTCTAAATTTTTTCATAATTTTATTTTCATAATTTTTTCAGTTTTATTTTCATTCTCTTTCAGAACCCTATTAATAATGAATACACAAGAACGCATCTTTGTTGTAACATTCCGTATCAAAGCCTTTTTCATCAGTGTCGAACGCAAGATTCTATGAACTGTTGTCTTGGATATGTTGAGTCTTCGACCGGCCTCCCTAACCGAAGTTGTTGGTTCATCCTCAAACAATTGTCGTACCTGTTCGGTACTGTTACGTGCTGTCCTTGGGCGTCCTCTTCCCACCTCGTCGTGTACGGATCCAGTTCTTTTAAATTTGTTCACAAGTTCACGAATCGCTTTGTCTGTAGGACCGGTTCTGTGGAATCTTCTTGTAAATTTTTCTCTGATTTCATTACATTACATTCCTTTGATACGGGATGTTACAACAAAGATGCGTTCTTGTGTATTCATTACACTGGGGAACAAATTTCAAATTTTTGTCTATTGAATTAGATTTGACAGTTACTTCTAGGTAATTTGGGTGCGCTGAGCACGAATTTGTACTCGGTTTTGCTCTATCAGGTCCTGATTTTTGCTCAACACCCCTCCTCTTTCGACACCGCGATACGACCTGTGCTACATTCAAATGAGATCCCCATTCCAAAATTTAAGGGTCTGCCAACTCAAGAATTAGTTGAAGATGTTCCTGAAAATATTGTTATGCACTTTGAGGAGTCAGACACCGATTTTGACCCCAGCGTATTTGAAAGTCAAAACGATCCGCAAAAGTTTAACCAGGCCGAGTTGAATGATCTTGTAAGGGATCTAAATTTGCCAAAAAAGGCTGCGGAAATTTTAGCTTCAAGACTTAAAGAGAAAAACTTGCTTACTTCAAACACATACATTTCATTTTACAGAAAAAGAGAAGAAGAACTTGTTAAATATTTTAGAACAGAGGATAGTTTAGTATATTGCTGCGACATAGTTGGTTTGTTAAAGAAGATGGGGGTTGAGTCTTACGATGCAAATGATTGGCGCTTGTTTTTAGACAGTTCGAAAAGAAGTCTTAAGTGTGTGTTGTTGCATAATGGCAATCTATACGGCTCGATACCGATTGGGCACTCAACAAAATTAAAAGAAAAGTATGAACATATAGAAAAGGTTTTAAATCTTATCAAATATAGGGAGCACGAGTGGATCATATGTGTTGACTTAAAAATGGTTAATTTTCTGCTAGGACAACAAGGAGGGTATACTAAATATCCCTGCTTCCTTTGCTTATGGGACAGCAGAGCCAAGGAAGAACATTATTTCAAACAAATCTGGCCAGCACGAACATCACTTACTGTCGGAGAAAAAAACGTAATTAATCCACCTTTAGTGAGCAGAGATAAAATCATATTTCCTCCTCTGCATATAAAACTAGGCCTCATTAAACAATATGTAAAAGCTTTAGATACGAACGGCGAGTGTTTCAAATACATAACTTCAAAATTTCCAAGTTTAAGTTATGAAAAAATCAAGGCGGGAATTTTCGACGGTCCACAAATAAGAACAATGATTAAAGACAGCAATTTTCCTAATGTCATGAATGAACGCGAAAAAAATGGCTGGTTCTCATTCGTGGACTTGATAGAAAACTTTTTAGGCAATTATAGGGCAGATAACTACGAAGAAATCGTAAAAAAACTTTTAAGGGACTACAAAGAGTTAGGTTGCAATATGAGCATAAAAATGCATTTTTTGAATAGCCATCTTGACCAATTTCCAAGTAATTTAGGTGATGTAAGTGACGAACAAGGGGAGAGATTCCACCAAGATATCAAAATTATGGAGGAACGGTACCAAGGCCGCTGGGATTCCCACATGATGGCTGATTACTGCTGGTGCTTGAAAAGAGACCTGCCATCAACAAGCAAATACGCTAGAAAGTCTTACAAAAGAAAATTTTTGCCACAGTGAAAGCTTCATATGTTTGTTTTTTTATTTTAAGTCATTTCTATCGTTATAATGTAATTTTACTGTAGTTTGAACTGCTTGTATTCATGAAACTTGAAAAAAAAATTTAACACATGACTTAATTTTTTAGTCCTAATTTGAAAAATCTGGAAAATGGCACATAGGCTGTCGACAAGAATCAGGACCTGATAGAGCCAAACCGAGTTGAAATTCGTATTCAGCGCACCCAAATTACCTAGAATCAAGTGTCAGATATCATTCAATAAAATACGTGTTGCCCAGTGTAATAGGGTTCTGAAAGAGAATGAAAATAAAACTGAAAAACTATGAAAAAATTATGAAAATAAAATTATGAAAAAATTTAGAAATTTATACATTTTTAACACATATTAAACATGATAAACATAAATAAAAGTGTGTTTTTAAAAAATTTGTCCGATTTCATTGAAATAGATAGTTAATTCTGGGACACCCTGTA
This sequence comes from Bathynomus jamesi, assembly GCA_023014485.1. Classification (NCBI taxonomy): domain Eukaryota; kingdom Metazoa; phylum Arthropoda; class Malacostraca; order Isopoda; family Cirolanidae; genus Bathynomus; species Bathynomus jamesi. Next base: position 398,323 of record JAJOZX010003274.1, read on the forward strand.
TTGTGCAAAAATAATGCAGCCTTTTCAACATTTAATAATGATGATGCTAGCAAATTATGGGTATATAAACTCACAAAATTTCTTCCATGTTCATTCAGAATTAGACTTCGAGGCTGAGCACTAACTGTACATTTTAGCAGTAAATTACAGTAAGAAACAGTCCTTATCTTCTCCTTCGAGCCTTGCTCTCTTCAGAGAACTTAGTCCTTAAAATCTCCCGATATATTACAAGAAGAATCTGGGAATCTTCAGAGAATTTAGTAAGCCTCCCAGAATCCTCCGAACCACTATAAAAGAACTCGGAGAGTAGTATAGAAGAAACTACTGCAAGTAACAAATCCGTTGCTGCCACCTGACCAGAATCCCCGTCGACTTCGAACCAACCCAGGCCATAGACGGAGGGGTTAATATATATATATATATATATATAATATATATATATATATAAATAAAATGCACCTCGGTGGTGTAGTGGTTAGTGTCGCTTACTACGAATCCATTGGCCCCGGGTTCGAGACCCGGTGACTGCAGCCGGCGCGCAGCAAAACCCAGCTATTCATCCTTCCACACAATAAAGAAAGTGGTTGGTAGATAAATGGGTACCCTGGGTGGCCTAGAGGCTGGGCTGCTGGTGGGGGGTGGTTCGGATTCCACGTTAAACTGTAGGTCTAAGGTGGAGTGAAAAGCTTGACCTTCGTCAGAATAAACAATTCGGGCGGAAGCTAACCAAAGATTATGGTGGCGCAAAAGTCAGGAACCATAGCCGCATTTTATTAAATTATAATAAATATTCGAATTGGTGACCTTCCACTTGGGGACACTTTCTGACGCGTTGCATGCATGATGTTTGAACATTCCTTAACACATTGGTACTGCTTTTGGCACACTCGGATGTGATTTTATCCTTTAGGCAACGTATGGTTCTGGGTCGATCAGCATACACTACCGACTTGAGATGGACCCACAAAAAAAAGTCAAGAGGTGTGAGGTCTGGAGACCTAGGAGGCCATTCGACTGGCCCTCGCCGTCCGATCCACTTGCTTGGGAATGTTTCATCTAAAGAGCTCCAGACGATGGTTGCGAAATGTGGTGGTGCACCATCCTGCTGAAACCACATCTCCGTCCGTTCTGCCAATGGAATGTCGTCCAGTATGGGCATCAGAAATGTTTGCAGCATATGCAGATATGTTTCGCCTGTTACATTGCCGTCAAAAAAGTACAGACCAATTAACCGATCCCCCCAGAGCGCAGCCCACACCATAATTCGTGGATTGAATTGCACATGTCCTTCCTCCATCCAGTGGCGGTTCTCATTGGCCCAATAACGTGCATTATGCCTATTGACACGACCGCTGAGGTGAAATATCGCTTCGTCGCTGAATATGATCCTTCGTTGAAGCTGTCGATGTTGTAGAAACCACTGGCAGAACTCTACATGACGGTCTGTGTTGTCACCGTGCAGTTCCTGAACGAGTTGGACTTTGTAGGGATGGAAACGATTTGTTGTAAGAATTCGTTGAATGGATCTTCTGGAGACACCCGTTTCGTGGGATAACTTTTTTAAGGACTTACGTGGTCTGTTTTCGAGGTAATTGAGTACGTTAGTGATGTTGCTGCATCGGTTGAACTTTTTGGTCGGCCACTACGCGGCCGATCGTGAACACTTCTCGTTTCTTTGAAGCGAGTGAACAGTTTTCCAACTGATCCCTGAACAACTGTCAGCCTCTCAGGGTGTTTGTCATTAAAAGCAGTAGCAACTGATCGCACACATTAAAACTATCTCCACCCGTTCATCTATTGTCATTTTCTGTGCCATTGGTTCAACAACAAATGTGAAAAGAACAAAATACATTAAAATACAAATTATTAAAATGTGCCTATGATTCCTGACTTTTACGCCACCCTGTATATATATATATATATATAATATATATATATATATATATATTATATATAATATAAGCAAACAACCACAAGGAAAAGGAAACACAAAGTCCGAGCGCTTTCGTGATATATTCACATTATCAAGGAGGAACAGAAATGTGAATATATCACGAAAGCGCTCGGACTTTGTGTTTCCTTTTCCTTGTGGTTGTTTGCTTATTAATAAGGTCACGTGTTATTTTGTGATTCTAGTGCATATATATATATTATATATATATATTTTTTTTTTTTTTTTTTTTAAGTTCGGAAGAACCGATTCGCCTCTATTTAAAAGGGCATATCTCGGCGGAAAAACAAAGAAAAAGTGAGAGGAAAGACAGAGGAAAAAGAAAGGGTGGAGGGGACAGTCGAAGTGGAAAAAGACCAAGGATGACAAGGACTGCAGGGTCGAGCCCCATCATCCTTGGGTGCTAGGGCCGGGAGGGCGCACGTGAAACCTCCAGGAACAAGCACGTACAAACGAGCACAAAGAGCACTCAAGAGCACGAGCTTAGAACCCCCTTGCGGGGATATATATATATATATATATATATTATATAATATATATATATTCAAAGTTAGTTTTTGTCAGTAGGAAAGTGTCTTCCCTTGGTAACAATAAATAGGAAAATTTGGCACCTTTTTATTCAAATAAAATTGTTTAAAAGTTAATAAATAAATTTAATGCTAAAAGTTTATTTGAAAGTACAGTTCAAGAATACGTTAACAGCTTCTTCGTTCATGTGTATATACACACACACACACACACACACACACACAGAGGAGAGAGTCCATTATAAAAGTTAGACAATATCCACCATCTTAGAGGATTCATGCAAAACAAAGTTATACAAACGGTATTCATATCAATGAAATTCAACATGAAACTCCCTTCCTCATCTTCACTATGAAAATATATGTATATTTGGTTTCATTAGCCAATATACCCACCCCGCAAATATTTTCCGCTTTCCTTGTTGTTTAACGAGTGTGTTCAAATCTTTTCCCGTCTGTTAAACACGTGTGTAAGACAACATCAATATTCCGTTAGAACTAGACAGTCATCGAACCCCTTTTTACCCATTTGGCAGAGTTGTCGCATTGTATTGATTGGAATAATAATTCAATTTTGAAGAATTCTTCAATATGTGTTGAATAATAACAGACTCAACACTGTTAATAGAAACATTCTTGAGTCTGCTATTATTCAACTTACAAATCATTTCAATCTTAGCCAGAGCCTTTTATCGTCGATCCTGTTATTTTGATTTTGAAATCTTTCAGATCTGATTTAGATAAGAAGGGCAAGGCGCTAAAACTCTGATAGCTTTTTCCATGTGAATTGTATGATCCTCCTTCAAAATTCTCTGCACCAATCATATAATTTTTATTTTTATTTGTAAACTGTATATACGGTCTCGATCTTATTAATTTCAATATTTCTGAAGATGTCATTAGACAAAAGCGCTTGAGCATTATTTCGTGTTTTAATTTTCCTTTGTAGTTATTTTAGTGGTTAGCGTCGCTGACTACGAATCCATCGGCCCCGGGTTCAAGACCCGACGGCAGCCGGCGCGCAGCAAAACCCAGCTGTTCATCCTTCCACACAATAAAGAAAGTGGTTGGTAGATAAATGGGTACCCTAGGTGGCCTAGTGGTTAAGACGCTGGGCTGCTGATGGGGCGTGGTTCGGATTCCACGTTAAACTGTAGGTCTAAGGTGGAGTGAAAAGCTTGACCTTCGTCAGAATGAACAATTCGGGCGGAAGCTAACCAAAGGTTATGTGTTATTTTCGTGAAATAATTTTCATATACAGTGTGTGTGTGTGTGTATACAGTATATATATATATATATATATATATATATATATATATATATATATATATATATATATATATATATATAAGTCTTGTCCCCCATTCTCAGAACTATCTCTCATTCACATGTAAAAAATTCAATGGATCTTACTGAGAACTTGAATAATGTACGCACTGAAACCAACGATAGATTGGTCAGTTTTGACGTTTGTTCATTGTTTACAAAAGTGCCGATTGACGATATGCTTCGACTTTCTCTCTCGAGAATTACATAAGTACGACCTGGAACTTAAGCTTTGCATCAAAGACTGTAAATTCACTTTCAATAGCGAGTATTATCAACAGGTTTTTGGGATGGCTATGGGCAACCCCTTCTCGCCCCTCCTCTCCAATATTTATATGGAGTTTTTCGAAGTTACTTACATTCCGAGAATCCTAGGGGTTGGCATCCCATGGTTGCGGTACGTCGACGATATTTTGTGTATCTGGCCCATGAATCGTGACCTGGATGACTTCCTTCTTCAGTTAAATGATCAAGTCCCCTCCATTAAGTTTACTTTAGAAGTGGAACAAAGCAACTCAATCCCGTTTTTGGATGTGCTTGTACATAGGGAAAGCCCAGGTTTTAAGTTTAGTATCTATCGGAAAAAAAAAAACAATTTGTCCTACGTACACTTTTACTCTGGACATGACACCCCCATTAAGAACCATATTTTCTTCAATGTTTCTCCGCGCTCTTAGGATCGCCAGTCCGGAATACATCGATGCCGCATTGGAAAAAATCAATGGTATTAGAAGTGATCTGTGCTACCCACCTGCGTTTATGGAATCTTGTCTTAACAAGGCAAAACGAACCTTCTATCGTGTGAATAATAACACTCGCACTTTGTCAAAGAATATTTTAGTACTTCCATTTTTCCCGGGCTTTTTAGGCATTGCTAATGTACTTAAACTTTTGGATATTAATGTAGTATTTTCATATAACAATATTGTGAAAAATATCATAGTAAAAAATAGCCCTACCAATAATTCGGGCATTATCTGTAAAATTTGTTGTAAACAATGTGATTCCTTTTACATTGGTCAGACGGGAAAGGATTTGCACCCGCGTGTAAAACAGCATCAATATTCCGTTAGAACGGGACAGTCGTCCAGTGCCCTTTTTGTACATTTGTCAGAGTTATCCCACTGTATTGATTGTAATAATGCTTCAGTTTTGTTTCACTCTAGCAACATTGTTAATAGAAATATTCTTGAGTCTGCTATTATCCAACTTACAAATAACTTTAACATGAGCAAAGGTCTTTTTCAACTCGATCCCGTTGTTTTGAATTCGTTCAGAACGGATTTAGAAAAGAAGGGCAGAGTGCTAAAACTTTGGTAATTTTCCCTTATAAATTTGTATGCTCCTCTTACAATTTTTATTTTAAATTTATTTTTATTTTTTATTTTTTTTTGTGACCTATATATCATTCAGGCATTATCTATAAAATTGGTTGTAAACAATACATTTGATCTTGTGTTGAATTCGGGCAAAGTGCTAAAATTGGTAGTTTTCCTTACAAATTTGTATGCTCCTCCCACAATTTTTATTTCTATATTTATTATATATATATATATAAAAAATTATATATATATATATATATATATATATATATATTTGTAACTTATATATAGTCTTGAACTCTTTATTTACGTCAGTGTTCCTGAGGATGTCATTAGACGAAAGCGCTTGAGCACCACTCTGTGTTTCCTTTCCTTCGTGGTTTTATTCATTATAAATATTTTTCACGTGTTACTTTTGTGTATATATATATTAGGGTGATGCAAAAAAGGGGTCAAATTTTTTTTTTTCAATTTTCAGGGAGACACCCTCCTATTTTATTCATATTCCTAAGAAAGCATTGTATGCGAAATTTGGGGTTGAAAAGAGAAAATTAGAGGTTGCTACCAAGCTTTAAAAATAAATGTATATCAGTTTGTGGTCAAAAATATTGTTTTTTGTGATTTTCGCCGGAGCCGGTTTGATATGTACCTAGTTAACCTAGTTTGAAAAAAAACGATGACATTCTAGACTATAGTACGTAGTGAGCTCATAAAATAGTAAATAATAGGCACGCTGATTTCCGCACCACCCTCTGAGGTACAGCGTATAGCGCGTTAACTTTTTTTTATGTGGAAGTTTTCCCAGTAGGCATATCATAACCACTTATGTATGTTTATTTTCGTTTTTTGTGAAGCAAGAGTAATGTTTTCTTGTTTTTGTTTGAGAGTGACGACCTGTAACTTTTAACAATTTGAAGAAGGTATTGTTTCTGCTCTTCATCATTGGTTATCAGTTTGTTGTATTCCTCCATCAGTCGTACACCTCTTTCCGCAATGTCGTTTACCACTTTGAGTCCATATGCGATATCTCTTGCATTCGCATAACTTTCATCATCATTCCATTCTTCAGCATCTTTTTCAAGAAAAGTGCAAGGCACCTCTAGGATTTCAAAGAATCTTTTTGTGTTCGCAGTAACGAAATCCTGCAGTTGTTTCTGCCCAGCTGATTCAGGATTTATTGATGCTCGTTTGCTCGGTTTTGAGTCAACTGGTTTCTGCAGAGCATGCTTCATTTTGTTTTTTGTCTCATGCGAAACAGCTGAATCAAAAAATGCAAGCGCCACAAGCTCCTCAGAGAGGTACCACAAATGTCTCAAAAACTTATTGAGTGCAGCACTTGCAATTTTGTCATCCTTTTGCTTGTAGAGCTGCAGACTTTGCACAAAATGCAAATCTGAACGGGGGGCGCATGAGGGTATGGGTGCCAGGTACCACGATCTGATGTATATCGCAGCTGAAAAGCAGCAAACATCTCTCAGTCCTTTTTCCTCTCTCTCAGTTAGTTTAAACTGAGATTTAAACATCCAAATTTTAATGCAGTAAATTAGCTTGCCCATCCATCGTGCTCTGTGATAAGCTCCGGGTGCTTTAAAGCTGATTCCTGACTTGGGGGCACTACCGATGAAAATGAGCGTTAGCTCGAGCAATTCCTTGTAGTCATCACGAGGCTGCTGTTCATCAAGCTGAGCTTGAGCAAATTGAATGAGTTCTTCAGCATCTGAGATTTTCTCTGCAATGTTAGGGTCATCTGTTGCTGTTTGGTAATTGTTCTTGTCAATTTCCACCCACTTTGCTTTGAATCTCTTAAACAGTTGTATGTCAGGGCCACTAGAAGATGGCAAGGAGACAGAAACTGCAGCTTCTAACACTATTTCGAAAATATGATGTCGGCAAGCCAGCCACAGCATATCTTTATCCAATCTTTGCTCTAGTAACATACAAGCACCACTCTTAGAACCTGTGTTGGAGGCAGTGGTGTCAAAACACATGCCCTTCACTTGGTCAGATATATTCCACTCCAATACTAACTGATGGACAGCATCTGCAATGTTTTGACCAGTTCCTCTGGCAAGTTTGGGAATACCAAGAAGCTGATCAACTCCTTGGCCGGAAATTAGAACTGGCAGTCGATCAACATTTTCATGACCAGTAATATCTTCCAGTAGTTTGCCGTCCCAATGTATTTGGAGAGGGCAATTTGTTTCGAAATCCTGCTTCAAATTTTCTGCCATTGTCTTGCGGTTCCTTTGTCTTGCTCTCCGTATCGATGAATAGCTAACACTGTATTCTTCAGGGTTTTGCCCAAGAGCATTGATTGTTGGGATCAAGATTTCCGAAGCAGCTCTATCACTTACTTTTGCAGCATCAAGAGATACAAGCATTGAAGAATCCATAAGCTTTGCACTCTTAGACTTTGATCTACTTTGTCTCGAAGTTGATGGCTGCTGAGGGTCAGCAACAAATTCTTCTTCTGATTTTGAACTATCTTCATTCAAACTTGAAGGACTTGAACTTGAGAGCACTGCTGCTTCGAAAACGGCTGTTTCCCTCTTTCTTTTCTTTTCAAGCAATGTTTCCTTTTCTCTAGCAATCTCTTCCATTTGTGAAAAAACTTTATCCAATCCAGACATTTTGCCTTTTCTTCCTTTTTGTCGTTGCAGCATCAAAAACTCACGATCTTCATCTATCTTTATCATGTCAAGAGCACTTGCATGTACAATGTCAAACAGATCTTGCAAGTCATTTTGCCAGCTCTCTTGTTTTTGAAGTAGTGCAGGTGATTGCTTCTTCTTATTATTTCTGTTCTTCTTTAGTTTCTCCCACTCGTTGAAAAGTTTCTTTACTCTCTCCACGACATGACATTTCAACACTGTTGGGATGCGTGCCTTTTCCCACACATCCATAACATCTCTAGTAGTCAACAAAGCCGCTGTTTTCACCTGTTGCTTTTTATTGATCTTGTAGTTCATAAACAATGCTAATGTTTCCCTTTTAGATGGAAGCTGGGTTTCTTTGAAGGACTCTATAGGATGTCCTATGAGCCAAACAACTGTTTTGTGACGCGTATGCCGCTCCATGAGTGCAACTCAGCAACTGCTATACAACCACTCTCAGCGAAGGCAGCAAAGATACTGAGTCAGTGACGCCGCACTTACACTGACGCGGCCGCCACAGTGACGTCACAGCAAAGAAATGATTCTAGAATGTTCGGCCACGGCGTCTATAGCAATGAAAGGGATGAGAAGGTTTACGGAAAGAGGTTCAGAGTCTGTTATGACTGCTATATGTTGCTGACTACCATTTTTGATGAAATCTGCAAAATAAATAAATGTACAATAAATACAAACTGAAAAATAACAATATACAAAATGTTCAATGGATGGTAGCAACCTCTAAAATGTCTTCAATTGTGCTGAAATTTTGCATGTTCAGTTTTTACACTAAATTAAATAAAATTAGAGGGTGTCTTCAAGTTTTTGAAATGATAAGTTATTTTGCATCACCCTAATATATATATATATATTATATATATATATATATATATATATATTATATATATATATATAATAGGAGAGAGAACGAGAGAATGAGAGAACAAGAACTATTCTTTATGTGGTCTTCCACCTCTAAATTTACTTCTGAAGAGGAAGTTAGGTGATGAAAATAATCCAAATAATAAAAATTTGCGCATTATTAAATAGTTTCAATTTTACTTTAAATTCCTGCATGATATGTTATAGGTATGAAAACTTCGAAAGTTCCAGGAAATTTTCTGTGTGGGTATAGGACAAAAATGAACTTCAAATGCCATCCCTAATTTTATATCACGGAGGATTCTTGCTTTCACTGGGAATAAACCACGTCCGGAAACCTTTTCAGTACATTAACCTATGTGCTTGGCAATGATACTGTGAGCTGCTGAATGGGTATATGGGCAGAACAGTAATTTGAGTAAAACAATGAAACCTTCTTTAAACTTGAACTGAATCTATTGATATGTGTTGAACGTTCATGATATATATATATATATATATATATTAGACCGTTTCACGATTATATGGTAATTTTTCAAATTGAATTTTGATAAACGCGCACACTTTTATTTTTTTATATAAAGGAAGAAAAACAAATAGACAAAATATCATTTTATTTGAATGATAAAAAGGCACCCCTCAGATGGCACTTCTTTTACATTAATGGATAATTAGAGCAAATATAAGACTGAACGAAAAATATGTTTTAAAACAAAGCTACTTAAATTCTATTTAAGACATATATTGATTAAGAATATAGGGATTTCAGTTGCTGAGGGACCTCCTTTCTCTGATTTTCAATGATTTGAAAGGCCAGTTGTCTCTCTTCCTCACTCTTTGTGAGCTTCTCATTAAACTCTGTAGCCAGTTTGACTCCTCGTTCAGCACAGTCGTTGATTACTTTGACTGCCATGACCCGATTACGGTGCTCCTCAATGTCTTCAAGTTTCTTGGGAATTTCTATTTTCAAACACTTGAAGAAGTCTTGTGTTTGAGTTGTGACAAAACTGGTAATCTTTAAGTCATTGGGGTTTTGCAACATTCGGGGGTCCACCTTTCTTGCCCTCACTTTTCGAGGAGGCGCGTGGTGAAGGTTGTGGAGCATTAGAACCTTATCATCTTCAGTCACGAGGTTTGAGAAAAAGCCAAATCCTACAAGATCCTCACTCAAGTACCAACCATGGTTCTGAAGTTTTTGAGGGCTGTAGCACCCACTTCCTTATCAACCTGGATCTTGTAGATATGTAGCATCTTGAGGAGGGCCAAATCATTTGCTGGAGCATCAATTCCAACTGGAGATGTATACCAAGCTTGAAGATAAACTGTCACTGAAAAGGCGTTTATTCGTATCAGAGCTTGTTTTTCATAAGGGGTGAGAAGGAATTGGTTCCTAAATAAGTAAATTTTTAAGGAATAGATGCCCTTTCCCATCCATCTAGCTCTGCTGTAAGCTCCTGGGTAGTGGAATCTGCTATCAGAGCCTTTATTTGTTTTAGGCATTGGACAACCAAGGAAGATAAGTGCAAGTTCTAAGTATTCCCTGTAGTCACCTCGAGTGTGGCCCTCTTGAAGTTTGGAGTTGATGAAAGAAATAAGCTTGTCTCTGTGCTTCAAGATCCAATGATCTAAAGATTCTGAGGTGAGATCATTGGGTTCATAGGGCTTGTAATTCTGCTGATCAATGTTATCCCAACAATCTCTGAATCGATTGAATAAGGGAATTTGTGGACCCGAAGAAGAGAAAAACATGTCAAAAACTGCAGTGATAAGAAGCTCGTGGATATGGTGGCGGCATGCCAGAAAAAGGAGTGATCTCTGAAGGGCCTTTTGGATGATGGTACAAGCCCCAGCATGGATACCTGTATTGCTTGCAGTAGTATCAAAACAAAAGCCTGCTACCCACTCATTTACTTGTGGCCATTGCTTCAAGACATCTAAAACTGCTCTCCCCATTTCTTCTCCCGTTCCAGAAATAAGCTTTGGAATAGACAGTAATTTTTCTAATTCGCCTGCACAGTCACAACAATGGGCATTACATCAATCTTACCCCATGCATGGATGGAAGAAGCTTTCCATCAAAATGAATTATTAAAGGGGTATTTGGTTGGAAACTGGCTTTAATGTCTTCTCCCATCTGCATCCGTGTTGATCGCCGAGACCTGTAGATAGAGGATGATGAAAGTGTGATCTCTTCAATTTCCACTCCAGCAGTTGAAAGGGCAGGTGCCACAATGTGCATAGCAGCTCTTGCAGATGTTCCAGTGCGGTCCAGAGCAGCCAAGAACTTTTTATCCCTAACAATTACACCTGGTTCAAGCTTCTCCTTTTTTGAAGATGATGATGAGAGTGCTCTGTAGAACAATTCATCACCAGATGATTCTTCACTTCCTCCTGAACCGGAATTTTCACATTGGTTGAGATCCCCAACCTTTGTCAATTGCCTCATTTCTTCCTTTGATTTCCTGCGAAGTTTTTCCATTCTTTCCATGCTTATCTGTCGTGCTTTTGCCTTTCTTGAAAACTCCTTGTCTTCTGGACCCATAATCATTTTCCGATCGTTCCTTTGATCCTTAAGAAAATCTTTATCCTCCTGCAATTTTATTTATGTTTCCACTTCTGAATGAGCTACATCGAAAAGCTTCTTTAAGCTGGTGACAAATTCTGCTTCATTCTTCTCTTGGGTAGGAGTTCGTCGAGTTCGGTTCTTGACCAGCCCTTCATGCTTATTGTAAAGCCTTTTAAGCTTTGAGACAATATAAGGCTTGTGGGATGTAATTAAGGAGGCTTTTTCCCACATAGCAATAACTTCGTTGGCTACAGTTGCGCAAGCTACAGAGACATTTTGGTTTCCCACCTTAATGTGATAAAAAAGACGTTTAAGGACATCACTGTTAGTTGGAAGCTGCTTCTCAGAAAAACCCTCTTCCAGCACTTGTCCGACCAACCAGACTTCACACTTGTTTCTGGTTTTTGCCATAATTCTGAGGGAAAAAGTTTTACCACCTGTTAGTCTTAATAATAATAATATAATATAATCATTAATCACTCACCTAAATTATATTATGACTTGATTACTGTAAGAAAGTTGTAAAGTAACATGAAGTAACCTTTCTAGAACAGTAAACTTGTGAAAATATCAGTAATTATAGATGAAAAAGCAAATAAAACATCATATAATCCATACAGGGAAAAAATGGAAATTCTAGAATAGTTATCCTGAAGGAAGAATTTTCTAGAATTCTCTCTAAAGAATATAGGAGGGTTACTGGACCATTCCTGAAAATGACCTACTTATCTTCCAATTTTATTTATGAATTTTATATACCAAATTTAAGAGGACATCACAAAATAAATAAATATATTTGCCAGAAAAATGAAAATTTTCTCATGAGGGGTAAAATAGATATGCATTGAGGGGTGGGATAACAATAAGCTCTTGTCTTAATATTTTGCATGAAGTCTTTATTCATGACATTACTTTTTTAGTATGTGTGCGTTGAGCCATCATAAATTTCGATTTTTCGAAACGGCCTAATATATATATATATATATATATATATATATATATATATATAATATATATATATATATATATATATATATATATATATATATATAAAGGGTGATCCAGAGAAATGGGACCCAAAAGAAACCCCTGTAACTCTTAAAGTATAAGTCCTTTTATAAAATCATACGCATCATTCGAAAGAGGATAGTTACAAGTTTGTACAGGATTGTATAGGTTTTGAAAATACAAGACAAGATAAGATACAAAACAAAATAAAAGTGTTAGTTAAAACTAACCCTTCAAGATGACTGCATGGACTCTGGAACAGCTGCGTTTCATAACTGAGCAATATTATGAGCATGGAAGAAGTGTAGTTTCAGCTCTTAGAAGGTGATTTTGACATCTGAAAATTTGTCTTGAAAGATCTTTGAGCTGAAACTACACTTCTTCCATGCTCATAATATTGCTCAGTTATGAAACGCAGCTGTTCCAGAGTCCATGCAGTCATCTTGAAGGGTTAGTTTTAACTAACACTTTTATTTTGTTTTGTATCTTATCTTGTCTTGTATTTTCAAAACCTATACAATCCTGTACAAACTTGTAACTATCCTCTTTCGAATGATGCGTATGATTTTATAAAAGGACTTATACTTTAAGAGTTACAGGGGTTTCTTTTGGGTCCCATTTCTCTGGATCACCCTATATATATATATATATATATATATATATATATATATATATATATATATATTATATAACGGATGTGCCATAAAAAAGGGCACATTTTAAAAAGGCTATAAATCAACATTTGTCATTTAATTTTAATAAAAGTTCTACACAACAAAACATATGTATTTATCTATATGCAAACAAGTTTTCAGACTAAAATATCAAGTAATTCAAATTCTATCAACATTTAACGAAAGAGTATGAGTTTTCTACTTAACATGCAAAAATTAAATTTGTTAAATATTTTTTTACAAAAATAATTTTTAAGTTACCTGAAATTATTAAAAAAATTGCTCGAAATGCTTTCCTTCCATTTCAGTAACTTTTCTATTCTTGGCCGGAATATGGGAGAACTTAGCAGAGCGAGTTTACACGACTAGTATAAAAGATGTCGCTCATTTACGCGAGATATCATTCAGAAATGGGAAGAGCTTCCACAGGAACAAGTAAATCGAGCCATAGATGAATTCCGGCCAAGAATAAAAAAAGTTATTGAAATGGAAGGAAAGCATTTCGAACAATTTCAGGTAAATTTTACGTTAAAAAATATTTTGATAAAAAATATTAAAGAGGTTTAATAATTTTTGCATGTTAAGTAAAAAAAAATCATACACTCTCGTTAAATGTTGATAGAATTTGAATTATTTGATATTTTAGTCTGAAAACTTGTTTGCATATAGATAAATATGTCTTATTGTGTAGAAGTTTTATTAAAATTAAATGATAAATGTTGATTTTATAGCCTTTTTAAAATGTACCCTTTTTTATGGCACACCCGTTATTTATTTATTTATTTATTTATTTATTTTATTTATAGGGTGCGTACAAAGTCCCGTTACCCCCTCCGCAAAACTTTATAAATGAAAACAATCAACACACAATAGTTATAAATGTAAACTATGAACACACGAGTGTTTTTGTCTTAAACCAAAGTATCACTTGCACTATAAACAGTTTTATGTGTTAGTTAAGTCAGTATGTGCACCATCATTTTCAGAGGCCACTCCAGAGATGCTGGTAACATTGCTGATCCTCGGCCAATCCACTTGTCAGGAAACACCTCATTCAGATACTCCCGAACTGCAATAGCGTAATGGGCAGGTGGAACCAGACATCATTGAGAATGTCCAAACGCTCCACTTGAGGCACAAACCCCTCTCGTAACATAGTCAAATAACTCTGTTCACTGTGTCCTCAAAAAGTATGGCCCCAAAACATGTTTCGTTGACAGGGCTGCCCATATCATAACGTGTGGTGGGTTATGTTCCAGTTCTTCATGGTAATGTGGGTTCTCCTTACTCCAGAAGTACAAAAGAAAAATGATAATGATGTTTACATGTTTACTTATGTCGAAATAGTTTTTAGTGATTATAAAAATATATAAAATTCTTTATTTATTGCAGGTATTAAAATTACTCTAGCTGATAGTGATAATATAATGGCTTCTCAATTAATTGGTGATTCGGAGAGGCAACGTGTGATAGATCGCATACGAGCAATAACATTTCGGGAAGCTCGTGATGCTGAAGCCACCTTTATAACACGTTCATGGGTTGCCAAAAAGTTACGAAGTGAGGACTTCGTCAAAAGAAATTGGAATAAAACTTTGGATGAATGTGAAATGGATACAACCAAATCTGGGCGCCCAAATTTGCCACTCTCTCAGGAAACAAAGGACATCATTGAAAGCGGTACGCGTAAGCGGAAAAACAGCTGTGCTAAACTTTCTAGAGAGATCGAAGTGTTGAGAGGAAAGATCGTTAGTGGTGAGATCATTCGACTGTACCGTCATAGGCAAGGTTTAAAGCCTTGGCATGAACTTCCAAAGCCAAGAAAAACTCAACTTAACATCGATGACAGAATGTGGTTTGCCCATTATCTTGAAGATTGGGATTTGGATGATTTCATGCATTTAGCTGTCTCCGATGAATTTTTTGTTTACGTAACACGTCGGCCTAGCTACCAAAATGATCGAATGTGGGCCACAACACCAGATGAAATCGATGACAATGAACATTATCGCGAATTATTAAAAAGTCCAGACTGTGTTGGTGTGTTTGTTTTGTTCACTGCAAAGAAGCTCATGTGGGTGCTGAAGCCAAATGGTCAGAGTTGGGATGGACAGTATTTTCGTGATATTATTCTATCCCAGCATGTCATTCCTTTTGTAAGAAACCCAAACAATGTTATGGATGTCGATCAGGTCACACTTCTGCACGATAAGGCCCCCTGCTTTAAGGCATTAGCCACTCAACAGTTGTTGCGGAACCATGAGATCGATTTCTTTGGAAATGGAGAATGGCCACGAAATTCTCCTGACCTGAACGTCTGTGAACACATTGGATCAGTTATAAAGGACAAGGTTGAATGTCTCGTTTCAAGAACCTGCAGCAAATCGATTTTCGAAGGATACAATGACGCAACACATTGAAACTGTTTTAGCAAATTTGCGTAACGATCAAGATCTATTCACGTCACTTTTGGCAAGCTACCCAAAGCGAATTCAGGCTGTCTTGGAAGCCAATGGCGGGAACACCAAGTTTTAATTGTTTCTCATTAAATGCAGGATTAAATTCTCTTTTGTAAGGTATGTTTAGTTTTACTGTACCTCTAATGGTTTAGGCCATGGGCGGGGGGGCGAAGGTTTATTGGAGCGCCGTGTATATATATACAGTATATATATATATTATGAGGGGAGGTCAGGAAATAAGTTTACACGGCGTACAATCTCGTAACTAAAGGACCTACATTGATTAATTATGTTTGTATCAGGTGAATTCGTTAATCATTGTTGGCAACACTGCACGTTGATTCGGCTGCCATCTACCGTACATTGGTTATATGAGTCAGTTGAACATGGCGGCTCGACTGGAACAGTGTCCTTTCATTTCTGCAAAGATATTCCGAGTCTGTCAGTGTTCAAGAATTTCTCGAGTGCATTGTCACAGGAAACGAGACATGGTTCATCACCATACTCCGGAAACAAAACGTGCCAGCATGGAATGGAATCACCCTGGGTCCCCGCGATCAAAAAAGTTCGAGATTATGAGGTCCGCTGGCAAAGTGATGGTTGTGGTGGTTACCGTGTTTTGGGACCACAAAGGCGTTTTGCTCGCAGACTTCATGCAAAAAGGCACAGCAATCAATGCAGCTGCATATTGTTCAACACTGGAACGTTTACGAGCCGCCATTAAACGTAAACGTCCTGGACTGCTCCGTAAAGGCAGTGGCGGATTTAAGGTGCGCGGGGCCCTAGGCCGGTTGGAGTGCGGGGCCCCAAACTACGCAAAGCTAGCTTAATTAACTGAAATGAAGATTTACACCCCCATCCCCCAGTGGTGACCTTACGGGGCCCTCAAATCAATGGGCGAGCGAAGTGTTAAAATAAATTTACTTTTTAAACAATATTCAATTTATTGATAATTAATTAGCCAAATGACCATTTCATAGTTGAACATTACACATTTGTTTTTTGAAGCTTAACAATAAAAAATAACTATAATAATACACCATTAACAAAAAATAACTATAATAATACACCATTAACTAAAGAGAATACCACTTGACTGACATGCAAATGATGCAATGAGTGGGTTTTGTTTATTGCAGGCAATTTGTACGGTACACTTAACTATTTCTCAGTCAAAAAAGATTTTTTTCTAGCCTTCTTACTTGCAAACTGTTTGATGACATCAGTAAAATCAAGCACCCTTAATTTCTCATGCTCAATGCTCAACAGGGTGAGTGAAGACAAACGGTCCTGCCCCATGGTGTTTCTTAGATAATTCTTGACTAGTTTCATCTTGGAGAATGATCGCTCCCCAGTGCAGTTTGTGACAAACATGCAGAGATAGAGTCGTAATACAATTTCAACATTAGCAAATGTTTCTACCATGTCATGTCTGTGAATTATCTCATACATTTCTAGTTCAGGACTTTTTGCAGCCTTTGCACCACCTGATGAAGGAGCACTTTCAGGTGAATCTCTTGGAATGGATTTCATAAGGTGTGCAAACTGCAAAAGCTCCGACTCCAATCGAGCCTCCAAGTCCTTAGGATATGAAGACACAAGCTTTTCAGCAGATGCTTTAAGCTCAGTGTTCGTTTTGTTTGAGATTT
Source organism: Bathynomus jamesi (assembly GCA_023014485.1). Lineage (NCBI taxonomy): Eukaryota > Metazoa > Arthropoda > Malacostraca > Isopoda > Cirolanidae > Bathynomus > Bathynomus jamesi. The sequence continues at coordinate 415,338 of JAJOZX010003274.1, forward strand.
CTGATAAAAACCCAAATTTCTCTCGAAGGTCGCTGTAAGCAGCAATGCGTTGTGTAGGGCAGCACAGAGCTTGTCAATGATGGGCAAGAATGCAGTCACTCTAAACTTGTCTCTCCCTGTCAGCATAACATCCTCCGCGGAGTCTAGTTCATCGTGGTGACGCTTGCGCTTCCTAATACGCTGCGTGTCGGCGTAGTATGCATCATTACTCGTCACATCACAGGGATCATTAGCCATAGCTTTTGCTTCAAAGTCATCGAACTGGGATCTCAGGTCTTTAGCAAATTGTAAAAGAGACTCTAGCAGTGTGACAGCTGTGTTGGAGAGCCCAGATTTTTGCAGCTGGATACTGCTACTCTGAAACCTTTCCAATACTGTATCCCAAACTTCAAGAAGAATCACTGTTTCAAGTTTTTTCAAACCTTTGAGAAGACCACTTGCTTCAGCTCTTGTTTCAGCTGGCTGATTCTGATCTGAGAATAACTCTTCCAGAACAATGATGTTTTCTTTGTGTGCTCTACTGAGAGCAGCTACAGCATCTGCTCGTGCTGACCAACGAGTGTCTGAAAGTATTTTATCAACTTTCAACTTCTTATCTTTATTAGTCTCTAGTACCTCACGGTGTCTCCTCCAACGATAAGTAGATGCAACAAGAAAGGAGTACATATTTTGTACCAGGGCAAACAATGACACTGCAGCAGGACAGCTTTCTGCAGCACACTTAGCCACCAAGTTTAAGGAATGAGCCATACATGGTATGTACTCAGCTTCACTACACTCATTCTTGATTATCTGTTGGGTCCCCAGATATTTACCAGACATGTTGCTGGCATTGTCATAGGACTGTCCTCGGCAGTCGATAACTGGAATGTTCTTCTCTTTAAGAAAATCAAGAACAGTTGTAGCAATATCTCTGCCAGTGTGGCTTAGCATGGGAATAAACTGCAAAAACCTTTCAACTGGACCTGTAGTAGGCAGTACATAGCGGATTGTAAAAGTAAGTTGATCCATGTGTGAAATATCAGGTGTGGAGTCAACAGAAATTGAGAAGTACTTTGCTGCTTTTACTTCATCTGTTATTGAGGACATAACCTTTTCTGCCATTATTCCAATGACTTCCTCAGAAATGACATGGGACAAGTAGGAAGTATGACCACTACCTTTGTTTGCGTGTTTCTTGATATGTGCTGCCAAGAAACTGTCGTATGTGCTCAGCAGCTCTAGAATCCCAAGATAGTTTCCATTGTGTACTGATCCAATTACTTCATCTTTACTCGAATGGCTAGCCCGCGTTCGCAAAGTAGCTTTAAAACATCTACACACCTCCTCAATACTGCTTGCCAGTACTCGCATTCACTTTCATATTGTTGTACTAGATTAGAGTCAATACGGGCACCCGCAGTCTTTCGATATATCATTTCGACCATACTTTTCCTGTGCTGATCTGACCTACTGTGAGATTCTATGACATACCTAGCGTTCTTCCAACCATTGAAGCCAGTTGTGAATGAGCTTTCCACCTTTGACATAAGCTTGCAAGCAAAACAATACACTTTACCAGTTGTTTTAGAGTAACAGAGCCATTTAAGATTAATTTCTTGGCCAGATAATGAATGAGTTCGAGTGAATAATGTCTTTGTACAATGACGGGTTCTGTTTAGCTCTTTCACAGCTGACTCTTTGAAGTCACCATCACAGTGTCGACATTCTGCGCTTCCCTTTTCAACCAATAGTCACACACATTTTCAGTAATTATTTTAGGCCATAATCCAAGATCCGTTTCAAATCCTTGTTCAGTACCGGTATTCATAACTTTCACTTCCTCTTGTGTCTCCTCACTGTCACTGTGTTCAGGTTCAATTGCGCTAACTACACTAGGTTCAGTACTAGTTGTGGCTTCTCCAGTTGTTTCAGGCGTAATTGGTGTCTCTACTGATTCAGATTCAGTTTGAGTTTGTGATTTTGCAGATTCAGATACTGTTGGATATGTCAACCATTGAGTTATTTTGGTAGTTTTTTTACTCTTTGGTTTACGTCTGCCTTTTCTTGTCGTTTAACAGAGCCAGCTTTATACTTCCTCCCTTGATCACGATCACGACTTGTTGATTTCTCCATTGTGCCTCAGTGCAGCCTCACTGCCTTATCCTGAAACATAAAAAACAAACTATTTACACTTGACCCTCGGTTTAGTATTAATTAATACAGTTTAATTAATTAATTAAATACAGACACTAAACAGTTGTTCGGGTGAAAAAGTCGCTTTATGGGAAAAGTCGCCAGCCCCCACCAGTGGCGACTTTTTCCTTAAATATGTATAAAATGTATTTATTATGAAATCTAAGCTAAACTGACCTAACCTAGCCTAAGTACGTTTCATATAAAAAATAATTACATTAATTTAACATTTTTCAACTTATTTATGTTATTATAAAGCTGACTAAAACTCCCCCATCCCCATTTATTGACTGGCGACTTTTTCGAGATACGACTTTACCATTACTTACCACTAAACACACTCACATGTGCACTCCACAGCGGCCTGAATAGAACTAAACTCCCGCCAGCAAAGAGAGTGATACCATAATTATCACTAATCATTAATCAATTGTATTATTTATAGTGGAATCCAACATTATAATTATATGTGAGGGCGCGGGGCCCTCACAGGCGCGGGGCCGTAGGCCATGGCCTACTCGGCCCCCCCTAAATCCGCCACTGCGTAAAGGTGTTCTGCTTCTGTATGATGACGCACGGCCGCACTCTTGCAGCGTTTCCGGTGAGACGTCTTGGAACATCCCGCATACAGCCATGATCTGGCGCCGAGCGATTACCATCTGTTTCCAGCGCTGAAGCAACATCTTGGCGGCCACAAATTTCAAAGTGATGGCGAGGTGGAAACAGCTGTGACACGATGGCTGAGAACACAGGACACGGACACAGGCCTCAAGCTTAAGAGGGGCCTCAAATGTAGAAACTTTCAGGTTTGAATATAAAGTTTTGCAGTGAAAGTAATTGGGTTTAGCTATGGGCCTCAAAAGCTGGAAGTGGCCCGGGCCTCTCTCGACCTCTGAGATGGCCTGCTAATTCAATATGTAAATTAAATTATAGAATACGAGACACAGGAGAGATAAATTACAGCAAATGACTAATAATTTACAAAAAGAAGCCAGTATTCAATATTTAGTGTGGCTTCTTTCATTACGGATGATGGCTTCACGTCACGAAGGCATCGATTCAACTCAAGCCTATAGGCTACGTAGCCTTTCTGTAGAAATTTCTTGTCATTTTAATGGACAGTACGCCAGAGGTCTTGTAAACTTGATGTCGAACAACACTCGCACCCGATCAGATTCAGTAGTTTTGATATTCTTTCCAATAGTCAATCTGCTTCTGACCTCAGAATATTGACATCCCTTTAGATACATGTCCTCCAACCATTTTCTCTTTCCGACTTCTTTCACCAAACTCTCAACAATCGGAGGGATGTGCAATGGTTGGTTGGTAGGTTATTGTGTATTAACACAACAACCTACCAACCAACCATTGCACATTCCTCCGTTTCATTGTATTCATCTTGTTTGATTGTAACATTTTGTTTCATTTTTTTAACTTTAATGTTGACAATTACTTTGTAAATTTTGTAAAATTACGAATTTTAATTATTGTATGACTCTAATTATTTTTCTCACTCAATTTGTAACCACTGAGCATGGCAATCGTAATTTTTCCGAAACGTTTGGATATTAAAGGAATGCAATGATCTCCACTTTAACATGGGTTCTTATATATATATATATATATATATATATATATTATATACAGGGTGTCCCATAAGTCCGGCATAATAGGAGAAATTCATATTTTTCTATTTCTACAAACCATAATTTATGCTTGGGATGCCAATTTCCCATCCACTATTCTGTTCAGTGACGAGGCTGTTTTTCATGGAAATGGTGAGGTAAATCGACAGAACACCCGCTACTGGTCTCAAAACAACCCTCACTGGTATACCTCTTCAAAGGAACAAGGTGCATCTCGGGTGATGGTATGGTGTGGCATTTGGAAGGATCGCATCATAGGCCCCCTCTTTTTCGATGAACATGTCACTGGAGGCACCTACCTACGTATGCTCAAGGAAGAAGCATTTCCCAGTGTCTTGAACGAAGAAGGAAATTTCCCAACATGGTTCCAGCAAGACGGCGCTCCTGCACATTACAGCACCCAAGTAAGGGAATACCTGTACCAACAATTCCCTGGTCATTGGATAGGACGTCGAGGGCCTGTGGAATGGCCAGCTAGAAGCCCGGATCTCACGCCACTAGATTTTTATCTCTGGGGTCACTTGAAAGCGCTGGTATACGCAGAGAAAATTAGATTGAACATTTGCGGCAGCGCATTATTGGGGCATGTAATACCATTACTCCTGACATCATTCCCGTGTGCTTGCTGACTGGGTATCACGTCTGAATTTGTGTATTGAAAACAATGGTGGACATATTGAGCACGTTCTGTAAATAAAGGCTTTTGTTTTGCCTTTTTTTATTATTTTTCCTATGATGCCGGACTTATGGGACACCCTGTGTATATATATATAGTATATATATAAATAAAGTAGTATCTCCGCAAAAATGTAGAGTGCAAATCATTTGAATACATGATCAATAATGTCAATAATGAGGGGGAGGGGGTTATTCCTTCCAAGGGGGGAGAGGTTATGCAACAATGGGGGAGGGAGAGGGGTAACCTAATCTGGAGGATAGTGGGGGGTTGAAGAGGGCCCCGGGGTAGACCCTCCAAAGGGGGGTAATCTAACCCAACAAGGGTAATAAAAAGGGAAGAGAGGAAAAGAGAGAAGAGATGATGATCTCGCAGGCATGTCTCGGCGCATAATAGAGTCGTCTTCACCAGCTATCCTGGTCAGCTTTAGCATCACAGCCAGTCGGCATAGAAGCCTGCCATGACAGAGCCAATCGTAAACAGCCAGTTTCTTTAGAGGGACACACACACACACACACACACACACACACACACACCACTGTATTGTTTATATATATATATATATACACATACACACCCTTCATTAATATTTCTTTCAAATAAAACACAGCTACATCGTTCTGTTTATTTAATATACTGTATATCGAAATACAAAATATGTATATACATTAGACGCAAAAACAAGAATAGTTGGAGTTATTTAACATACAGTATATATATATATATATATATATATATATATATATATATATATATAATATACACGCATCCAAAATACGCACTTATCACACATCAAAAATAATACAGCTAGTACAGAAGAATTCTATATACGTCAGAATACACGTTTAAAATATAATATAATGTATATACCTATCAAAAATAATACAGATAACACAGAAGAATTCTATATACAATACACGTTTAATATATATATATATATAATATATATATATATATATATATATATATAGTACACACTTTAAGATGTACCACGTTTAAATAAAATACTAAACTCATACGTAATCGAGTCCACAGTTACATTCTCATTGCTTTGTACTACACAATAAATGTGATTTAACATTAATTCACCACTCAAAGTATGCAGATATCTATACTCAATATAAAGGGCTTTCAGCTCGTTTAACACTATTTTTGTACCCACTTTACAATTGGGCGTCAAACTATCACGCTCTTTAAACGTGGATAGAATACAATCAAAAGCACGCACAAAGATGGCATTTTTTTTTTTTGCTACATCACCATTAAATTAAAGTTTATAAACACTCCTTTCCAAACGGGAGTTTAGTCTTTCCGTGACGAGCTTTTCAACTGTAAAATGTTCTTCACAACTCATATCGCAATTGAAGTATGCTTCTAAATCGTGCCGACAACTGCGTCTTATATAAAGAAATAATTCTTCAGGTGAGTTCAGGCCTGTACCGCTCAAGTTCTTTATACCAAAGTTCATGATATTTCGAGGAGTCTGTACCTTCTAAATACGCGCATCCAGTTCCAAACCATTCTCGCCTTTTTCGCCCTATATCGGTAAAATCATCGAGAGGTGGTGTACGCGTATTCAAGCACCGTGTCAAAATAACGCATATCAGCAACACGTGCGTCTAATATAGGTTTTAGTTTGCGGAAGCCGACGACTTCAAACATTGTCAAGAATAAAACTGTTTCGCATGGGATAAGGGCGTTATTGTCAGCAGCATTCTTCACATCAGCCGTATATCATCACATGGTTGGTTTGTATCACGATTTATGCACAGCCTACAAATTATGGCATATGAGGGTGCATCACTAATCTGTTCTCTTTTTGTGCCTACACCTACAGATATTTTATAACTGTTCTCGCCACACTTCTCAACCACCACGAAGATTCTGTTCATCTCCTCAACACTTAAATAAATAACATTCAGTTTACCAGAGTTTGATTGTCTACACTTCGTTTCAAGTACATAATTAATAACACCGGTATTACGCCTGAACACATGCACAGACTTCAACACGGACACGTCGTATACTGCATTGAGGATACTGCTCAACGGGAGCTCCATCTTTTATTAGTTTTCTATTGACTCTGTGAAGAGAGCACGTCCAGTCGGGTCAAGCTCTGAGGTGACTATGACCCGTCGGCGCGCTGTTTGGCTCGGCGGGAAGTGTGGGAGGAATGAGTCACACGGGATGCCAAGCGTTAGTGATTCGTGTTCCAACATGAAAGAACCGAGGCGCGCTGGTGAATCATACCAATACAGGGTGTACATAAAGTCAGGATCTATTTTTGTGAAGCACTTGGAAATTATATGGAATTCAATCATAAAATGATAAAGTGGTAACATTTATTAAATAATTAAGAGTAGGATTCGACGTGACGCCCATCAGTATCCCTGCACAGCTCAAATCGTTCCGCAGCATTTCTAAACACATTCTGGAGCATTTGCGGGGTTATGTTATCTGCAGCAGTTCGTATACGTGTACGTAAGTTTTCAAGACTCGTAATCTTCGTCTGATAGACGTGCGATTTGATAAAGCCCCATGCAAAGAAATCTAAAGGGGTTAATAGGATTGTTAGTACCGTCGTCTATCAACATGATGGTGCTCTTGTCACTATGCCAAAATTGTTCAGGATTATCTAAATGGACGTCTTCCAAATAGCTGGATCGGACGCGGAAGCAACAGACCTTGGCCAGCGAGATCACCAGATTTAACCCCTTTAGATTTCTTTGCATGGGGCTTTATCAAATCGCACGTCTATCAGACGAAGATTACGAGTCTTGAAAACTTACGTACACGTATACGAACTGCTGCAGATAACATAACCCCGCAAATGCTCCAGAATGTGTTTAGAAATGCTGCGGAACGATTTGAGCTGTGCAGGGATACTGATGGGCGTCACGTCGAATCCTACTCTTATTATTTAATAAATGTTACCACTTTATCATTTTATGATTGAATTCCATATAATTTCCAAGTGCTTCACAAAAATAGATCCTGACTTTATGTACACCCTGTATTTGTAACCCATTATACCGGGTAGGCGCTTAGAGAATTCTTCCATCTGCGATACATGAAGTGATATCGGCTTTAATGTGTTTTATCACACGCACTTCCCGGAATGCACACCATACATCTTCGTTCAGGGGTATTCAACATTGTACTTTCTCGAACTATGCACATTTATTAACACTCCGGCGATCTATTTGAAAGAAACGTGTGTCCATACTTATCCTTTTTGTTGGACAAACGATACTCATCCCTAAACTCTATTAAAAACTCGCACAAGCCTTTAACTACAATTTCGCTGCGAACCTCATCATGATATACATAGATGTAGTGGTAGAAATATTTTAAACTGTCCATAATCACAAGTTTTACATTCTCCATCGTAGTGTACGGGTACTCGGTATGATGTAACATGACATATCTCTTGTCACACCAATCATCAACAAGGTTCACAACGCAGACCCGTTGTTTCTCTTATGCATGTGTTGATTCTTTCACTTCACGGTGTAGGTGTTCCTTTAGACAGTTTAATCTTACAACATATTCCATTACATCGTTTGAGCCACGAAACGCCGCAATGCTCTCACCAGAATATCCAAGGAGTATTTGAACGTCTTTCTCCTCACGCTTCGCACGATTTAATGTGGCCTTAAAGTCTTCAAAAGAGGGATGACTAGGGATTGTTTGAGTGTTCACCACATCTGTAACTTTATCGAGTACCACTTCAGGAATGTAGAGCAGGCAATATCAGAGGTAGGCATCACTATTTTCCGTCTACGCGAGAATTCTTCAACAGGTAAAATACACGTCTGAGAACCAGAGCTGGCTGAGGTCAATTGAATACGCAGGGCGGAGATATGCCCCACCAACTGGATTAGAAGCGGGAGTCACGTGACCCGTTTGATTGGACTGCACCATACAGTGGGCGGTGCTTAGATTTTTTTATTTTTTCCTGTACACACACACACAAACACACGCACGCACACACACACACACACACACACACACACAAAGGAGAAAATGAAACGCTAGCTGAAACATAATTTATTTTAAATAGAAAAACAAATAAACTGTAAAATATCGTCAACAAGTAAAGACTCTAATACAGGATATATATATACACACTGTATAACCTTGTTGCTGTTTCGTGCGTTGGTCTCTCTTCACACGGAGGTCAAGCTGGTGGCCCCGCCTCTAGGTCTGGCTTGGTGGAGGAGCGAGTTGCTTTCTTGTGCTCTCCACCGTACATAGCCAGGTACACCCAGCTCATCTGGTACCGTTCTGAGCCAGGCATCTAGTCTTCTCTTAAAGACTTCAACTTTGACCCCTCTAACGTTCCTGAGGTCCTTTGGAAACTGGTTGAAAAGTCTTAGACCCCTGACAACCAAGCTATTTTCGTTCAGTATTGAGGAGGTCCCTTGTCGGGCCTTTAATTTGGGAACACTACACATTCTGCCTTTCCTATTTTCCAGTGTTGTTTGAATGGTAATTGGGTTTAGTTTGAGGTTTGGTACCAGTTTTTCAATCATTTTCCATATGTAGATTATGGTGTACCTCTCTCTCCTTCTTTCCAGGGAGTACAGATTTAGTTTACGTAGTCTTTTCCAGTAATTGAGTTCTTTGCAGCCATCAATCTTGGCTGTGAAATGTGTCTGCGTTTCTTCAAGTTTATTAGTTTCTTCCTTTTTATATGGGGACGTCAAAACTGAGCAGGATTCAAGTTTTGGTATAATCAGTATTTTTAGCAGGGAAATAATTGCTGTCCTGTTCCTTCTTTGAACGTTCTTAGTACCTGTCCCGCGATTCTTTTTGCTTTGTTTATTGCTATCTGATTTTGTGTTTCGAATTTGGCATCATCTGTCATTATTACCCCCAGATCGATCGCTTTCATGCTTCTCTGAATTTCTTGTCTATCTGGAGCATAATATGCAGTCGAAGTTCCTCTTTTCCACCATATCTCAAGAGCTGAAATTTCTCGGTGTTAAATGACGTTATTGTCTTATGACCATTTCTATATTTTGTTCGTGTCCCTCTGCAAGGCCTCCACTTCATTTACATCGCTGATTTTTCTGCTGATCTTTGATTCGTCTGCAAAGGATGTTACTATACTGTTGTTGTTTACTCCGCTGTCTATGTCTGTTAGCATGATAATGAACAGGAGTGGGGCCAGTACTATCCCTTGTGGTACTGAGCTGCGTACTTCCGATTCTGATGATGATATACCTTGAATTTTGACGACCTGTAGACGTTCTCTGAGGAAGTTGTAGATCCATTTTCTCACTTTTTCTGTTATTCCCATATATTTCATTTTATGTGCTATACCGTGATCACATTTATCGAAAGCTTTAGCAAAATCTGTGGATATGACATCGTAGTTGTCATTGCCTTCCAGTGCATTTAGGATATTGTTGCAGTGTTCTATTAGTTGTGATAGGCATAATCTCCCTGATCGGAATCCGTGCTGATTAAATTTTCTCTCTAACTATTCTTTCAAATACTTTGGTGAGGCGGGACGTCAATGACACTGGTCTATAGTTCTTTGCTTGAGATCTGTCCCCTCCTTTATATATAGGGACAATGTTTGCTCTTTTCAAGATGCTCGGTATTTCCCCAATGTCAAGGGATCTTCTCCATATCCAGTATAAAGGACGGTGTAGCTATTTCATTTTTACAGTTTTTAATCAATAATGCGTTCTAATTGTCCGGACCTACAGCTGAATGTGGCTTAATTTGTCGTATAGCTCTCGCTACACCTTCTGGGGTAAAATCAAAGTCTGTTATGCACTCTCCTTGCAATTTCTCTTCAAAGAATGCATCTATGTCAGGTATCGCTTTGTCACCTTTTGGGGTACTGAAAACTGATTCATACTGGGCTTTCAATGTTTCAGATATTTCTTTTAGATCGTCGGTTAGTTCATTATTTCTCTCCCTTAAGGACCCAATAGCGGCGCGCGGTTTTGTTTTCCTTTTCGTATAGCTATAAAAGTATTTCTGATTTTCCTTTATTGCTTCTACCGCATTTTCCTCTTCCCTCTCTGTATGGTCTTTAATCATGGCTTGTATTTCCCTATCGATACCCTCCAGTTTTTCTTGTATTACTTTCCTGGCATTATCTCCGCAGTTGCCTAACTTCGCCTCCACTCTCTCTCTCTTGCGGAATAGTCTTCTCTTTTGCTTCTCTAGCCAGCTTCTCTTTCCTTTTGGCCGTGATTTCGGAGCATATTTTTCTAAAATTCTCAGCGTTTTTTCTTCCAAGGTTGTTAGCATTTCTTCAGTTGTTTTATTCTCTAAAACTGTCCTCTACTCTATTTGGGCCATGTGCGATTTGATTGCTTCCCAATTTATAGTCTTGGCGTTTAAGTTAAAGGCCCCAAATTTGCTTCTTTCCTCAACATGTGTATTGTTTTTTAATGTCGTCGTCATATTTGTTGATTCTCGATTAAGTTGTGGTCTGAGATAATGGATGGGGTTATTTTTATATCGGCAATCAAGTTCGCGTTATTCGTGAATACCAGGTCCAGGCAGTTATTTTTTCTGGTATTTTCTGTTATCTCCTGTGTCAGCATAAACTCATTTGTGAGAGCCATCAACATTTTGCTTGCTCCTGGTCTTCTCTTGTATCCCCCTTGTCCTGTTGTATATATATATTCCTATCCACCTTCTTGTTTTATATATATATATATATATATATATATATATATATATATATATAATATAACAAATATTCATGCACCATGGTACCCAAAGGGAACAGTGTCGTAGGTGCCAGGCACCTGGTATCGTTCCTATAAATGTTACGACGTTACACCTTCGTGCTCCTAAGTTCCTTCAAACACCCCAATTTCTGTGCCCGGAAGTTATGAGTTCCTACAACCAGGTAGGGTGGTTGGTCACCCTCATTTCCATCATCTTCTAAGCTCACTAGATCTTTGAGCGAATCAAAGTTGACGATCTGTCGGTTGGCATGGTTAAGCGTGATGCCTTTAGCCTTCATGATGTACTTGTAATCCTCCCTCATCCTCATGCGTACCCATAAGTTTTTGGCCCTGTTGAGACAAAAGAATCTGCGTAGGCGATGCCTCCATACTCATCCTTGATCTCGTCAACTCTCCAAGGAATTCCCCAATAGGAGGCATATATTCACCTTCCCTTTCCGTGAATATCACGCTATCTGTATCTGCGTACAGAACCCGTCGCCCGAGAGAATGCAACAAATGCCATAGCTTGATACGTGCGTATGCTGTTGTGAAACTGGCTACATGTATGTTTGTGACACGTGATGTATCTCTAGCCAATTCGGTCCTGCTATACCTTATTATGTACGTATTACCCACATTCACGATTTCCATGATTTCTTTATCGTTGGCGTTTGCATAATCCCAAACTTCACTATAACTTTGAGCTAGATGGACGTTCCCCTTGTCTGTATTCTGCGCAAACTTTCCACAAAGGCTATTTAGGCACAACTTTGCACTAAAGCGCTTGGCAGGGTTCCTCACAACTTGACCACGTTCAATTTGTATCCCTTCACGATCGCGGTAGCGTTGAATAATGCCGATTTTTCATTTTCGGTCTCAACTCCTCGCGGGTAGCCTGAGGCCTTCTACGTTGTCCTTCAAAAAAGTATTTATATATGGCGTGAAAAGGTTGGGCAGCTTCTGAAACCTCACACCTCATATATCTCAGTATTCTGTACCCGTGGCGAAGGGCTAGGGACACCTCAGGACTTGTATATACGCCTCTGATCTTCCTCTGGTTGATTGTGTGATTACAGTCCCCACAGTTCTCCTCTGCGCACTTCACACACAGAGGGAACACGAGTTTGTGTTCTATAACAACGAGCAAGATTGGCATCCATAAGTCGCGAGGGGGGAGCACACCTACGAAAGAAAGACCAAAGTAGTGCTCACTCAAATTAGCTAAGAACTCTTCGATGGTAGACATGGCGGGGCCCAAGAGTTTTTCAGGCGCACCTACGCAGTACGGATTGTTCTTCATCACGTACAATGAGCAGAAATCGTAGTAATGAATCTTCACCCCGTCCGTTGGTGGAAAGTATAGTTTGAAGTGGTTTGTATTGTACTTCCTCCAAACAAGCTGTCATCGCATTTGAGGGGTTGCACCACCATTGTACGTTTGATAGCCCTTATTTCTTCGCGATACTGCTCATCAGATTCCATCCAGGCATCATATTCGTGCTCCCACAAAACCTTGTGAGTGAACTGGGAGCTTATAAGCTGGTCGCGGGTACGGGTCCACCCGAGACTATCGGCGGGAGATCACCCATGGGCATCCCCTGTGACGCCGCACTCAGGACGCGGGCATCCATGCCACCAGCAGCCGTTAAAGGATTACACTGACTTCTCACCGGTGGTGGAGTCTCACTTAAGCCATCCACCCAAAAACCACGGCCATTGACCTTGATTGCCACTTCCCCCTTATTGCAAGCGTGCTTTATATACACACCTGTTTGCTGCTGTATGCGAGTGAGCCAGTAAATAGCCTTATAACCATAACTGCGCGGGACGTTTCGGCGAATGATTGCAAGTGTGTCTTTTGGCATGAAATTATACTTGAATATGGAAAACACAATGATGCGATCGTAGTTGCTCTTGTAACGGATCACAGTTGAAGCGTATTATGTACATCCTTCTAAAGGCTTGGAAGCATACTTTAAGTACGCGTACGTCATTCACATAATAACGTTCACATTCATACGCCATATTGTAAGGATTATCTTCATTAAACCTGTTGTAGTAGAGCTCAAAATCCTCACGACTTCAGCGTCTATGCCCATCACCTTGGGTAGCTTGGCTAATTTACAAGGTTGAATAACAGGGTGTCTATAAACTGAACATTTCCTCTTATCTGCATCTGTATAAGTTTGTTCCCTCTTTTCAAGGGATCACCCGTGAATATCTCCGAGGGCTCATGCTCAAGCAGCTCCTTATAAAGGAACTGAGTGTTAAATTTTGCAGCGTTATGGGCAAGAATATACACAGTCATTTTTTTTAACTGGTCCGCTAGCTTGACAATATAGTTCACAAACAGTTTCACCGAGGAATCTCTTGCAGACACCTTAAAAACGTTTGTCCGCTTACCACATTTGCGACATTCATCACACTCAATGTTCATACATTCATCACAAATAGTCTGACTTATGAGTAAATGCGGGATAACCTCTTTTGTTCCGGCATTTGTGTAAGTTTCTATGTCATAATACACGGTTATGCAAGGCTTAGTTTTAGGTTTGACATCTTTCATATAGCATACGTGCCTTACACCATCTGCCTTATATGCTTCATGGCATGTAGAACAGTGAATTTCATCGCATTTGTACTCAATTTCCCCCAGCTCTCCATTGTATATTAAGAGTATAGGGCGTTGCATTGTGACCTACAGGTCGGAAGACGTAATCTACATTAATCGTGAAATTCTCCATATTAAGCTCGGTGCCGCTTTGAGAGGCCTGCATTATACGCCCCAAAATGTACACTACATCTACGGCGGCCAGACGTCTGTAGGGTATTACTACCCAAAAATCGTTTCTATCACTAACATCTGACTCGAACCCGAGGGCCAGTCGTGTCCTGGCTTCACGTCCTCACTGCTCTGAAGAACAAACTCCACAATACGCTCAACCATGCGCCGCAGTCCGTGTTCAAAGCCGTTGTTATACATGGCTCGGGGGTCGATCCTGACTACGTACCGGTTTCTAGTTAGGGATGAGGTGGTGGTGACGCTACGCACCAGTTCGAATGATATGCCACTGTCTGCAGGTTGCTGTGTTGCTGTCGAGGTGGAGGGCACGGTCGGTATTGAATAGGGGTAAGTGGGTATAGTTTTGTTTGTAGATGGTGCTACTGTAGGGGGTGTACCGTAAGACGTGGAGGGCTGCGGTTCTACTACATTTTCAAAACTTACTGTGGGTCTAACGGTCGACGATTTTACGCGCTTTACACCTGACATGGAAGGTGTTTCAGCGATAGTTGTCATGCACCCGTTTTCTTCTCGAATTGACGAGTGGGGTTCCTACGTTTATCACTGCTAATGGTTCGCTGGCGGGGGTGGAGTCTGTAACCTCAACTACACTATCGTCGCCATCATCAACTTCATCAGCAATATCTACGATGGGGACATGTTCGTCGTACAGTACCTCATCCTTGTCATCATTCACGGTTCTGGGGAAGAAAACAAGAAGATTGTAGAATATAAGGAGCAACACTTAAAATTTGTTATATTTGTAAATGTCCCACTTAGGAGTGTGTCGTGTTAGAGATGGATTCTGTAGAAAAATTCAGGTTCATAAGCCCCTCTATATGCATTATATCCGGTCCTACAGGCTTTGGCAAAACCGTGTTTATGTTTAAAATCATTAAAGATAAGGACGGGCTGTTCTCAAATTTTGTGCACAGTCATATGGTGCTATTCGGTATCAAGCCGTATTCAGCGAATACCAAGATGATATTTTGTTCCACAAAGGCGTTTATAATGATAGTCTATAAAGTGTGATGAGCACATGGTTATTGTAATTGTCGATATCATGTTAGAAATGGACAAAACGTTTGCCGAGACATTTACAGTATTCTCCCACCATCTTAACATAAGCGTGTTCTTCATCAATCAAAACCTGTCTTTCAAGAATAGATATGTGCGTTATGTATCGCTAAATACACAATATCTAGTCTTATTCGCACAACGTAGAGATGTCACAAATTGGGGTATTAGCCAATCGAATATTCCCGAATCAGCGTAAGGAGTTTTTGGAAGTTTATAAAGAAGTTGCAAGTCAACGTTACGGATATTTGGTTTGTGACCTTCACCCGCGAAACACGTTTAGGGTGCTTCTAAGAACGAATATATTCCCAAACGAGGCTGAAACGGTGTACATCCCAGAATGACAAAGAGGTTAAAGAAATACCGTGAATTAATAAAAATCTATCAACGATTGCCGCGCACTCTCCAACGACTGTTTGTTAAAAATATTGAGCCAGACTTTTTAAAATGCATCTGTGAAATCTGCCGTAACGTTTTAAAATGCAACGTACCAATGAAGGCCACTCAGAAGTCGTGCTTACGTCATTACAAGAGCATAGTACGCGCACTCGTTCGTAAAAAACAAAGTGAGGGAAAGAAAAAGTGAATTATTGTACAAAGAGGTGGAACTTTCCTCCCCATCTTGTTTTCAGTTGTGGCGCCTCTATTGCCTAGTATAATATAATGAAGAAAGTGGTCGTGATTCCACACGAGGTGTACGCTTCGTTACAAAGAACCAGGAATCAGTACTAGAGGCTGGTAAAAATAGGCTTAAAAGAATGGAGAATGAATTGGTGAATCTATTAAACAGCGAGAAGCCACCTGACGAGAAAAGAATTTTATATCAAGAAGCTCTACATGAATTTCTTCAAGAGTTCGAAGATTATAAGAAACCTGTCGAGGTGCCCATAGTTATCAGACATAGCACTGATGATGTTGAGCGTGGCGGCATAGAACATGTGGCCAAGGCTAGAGACCAACAACCAAAGAACAACAGAGTGAGCCCGCAACACCTCGAACATGTATTAAAAAGCGTGACCGGACAGCTCATACCAGGACAACACATACCCTGACAACTCAGACCCGGACAACTCAGACCCGGACAACTCATACCTAGGACAACTCAGACCTAGGACAACTCATACTCTCTTCAACAATTACCACCCCACCCCAATGTTGATCTTTTCATCTATATCCACCCCGAAAGTTTAAACTCTGCAAATTAACCAAAATAAGATAAGAAAACAATAACAACAAATTTATTATTTATTGCAAACATATAATAAATAGAGAACCATTATTTACATAGGATAAAATTTGAATGCCCGGTTAGGTCAACTGTACGCCCTTGACGATTGGTTAGGTTTAGTCGTGATATTTTCGTTAGTTTTAACGAAAATATCACGACTAAACCTAACCAATCGTCAAGGGCTTACAGTTGACCTAACTGGGCATTCAATGAACCCAACCGGGTATTCAGTTGACCTAACCGGGCATTCAATGAACCTAACTGGGCATATATATATATAATATATATATATATATATATATATATATATTATATATATAGAGGGTGTCCGAGAAATTATCTGTACAATTTTGGCTGTTATTAAAAGTCAACCATGAAGTGTAGAAATTCCAGTGTTGTCCCATTTTACAGAGAATCTCATTAAGTTTTTTCTGATACCAAGTTTTGACAAGTTTTTTAGAAATTCCAGTGTGTCCGAACATTATCTGTACAATTTCATCTTTTAATAAAATTCTTGATAACACACGTAAAATTCTTAAACAAGATTATTTAGAATCTGTATTTTCAAAAGTTTCTTTTGTTAAAGTAACGTTGTTACAAACATTCGATATGTGCACCATTAGTGATTCGCAAAACATCCAATCGATACTCCAAATGTTGCCATGTACGCTGCAGCATATTCGCTCAATAGCAGCTGTGATTCTTGCTTTTAAATCATCAATGTCTGTCACCCGCGTACATTTCTAAAAAACTTGTCAAAACGTGGTATCAGAAAAAACTTAATGAGATTCTCTGTAAAATGGACAACACTGGAATTTCTACACTTCATGGTTGACTTTTAATAACAGCCAAAAATTGTACAGATAATTCTCGGACACCCTGTACTATATATAAAACTTGCATGAATTTTAAATGTTTAAATTTAATTTTTAATTTTAAAAATTAAATGTTTTCATTAATTTTAAAAATAAATGCTTTCATTTCAAAATGTTTTCATTAATAACTTGCATGAATTCTAAATGTTTAAATTTAATTTTTAATTTTACAAAATAAATGTTTTCATTAATTTTTCATTTTTTTCTGGTCCTAGGTATGAGTTGTCCTAGGTATGAGTTGTCCTAGGTATGAGTTGTCCTAGGTATGAGTTGTCCTAGGTATGAGTTGTCCTAGGTATGAGTTGTCCTAGGTATGAGTTGTCCTAGGTATGAGTTGTCCTAGGTATGAGTTGTCCTAGGTATGAGTGTCCTAGGTATGAGTTGTCCTAGGTATGAGTTGTCCTAGGTATGAGTTGTCCTAGGTATGAGTTGTCCTAGGTATGAGTTGTCCTAGGTATGAGTTGTCCTAGGTATGAGTTGTCCTAGGTATGAGTTGTCCTAGGTATGAGTTGTCCTGGGTATGAGCTGTCCTAGAACCATTAAAAAGTAGTCTACCTCATATATTGAGGAATAAAGGGAAGTCTTTATAATCTATTGAGGACATGATTTGGTGAGAAAATGGGATAGTCCTTCACCAACAGGATGGAGACATATTAAAGCCAGACTACAGCAAATAAACATCCCAAAAACATTGATAGGTAACCAGAACAGGTTAAAAGACTTGAAGGCAGCAACGCTTGTACCACAGCTGTACACACCTTCGCCCCCGGCGGCAGCATTTCTGAAGAGGAAGAAGCACCAACGCACAACCCTACCAACGCGCCTTTAAAATACGCAAATGGTTAACATATTAAGAAAAAGTTATGACATTTCTAATCCAGCCTCCTACGGGGGTTGTTAATAGACTGTCGTGAGGCGTTTATAATGAGGGAATAGAGAAAAAAGATGTTGAGAGGTTTCTGCGTGAGCAGGACGCTCATACACAACATGAACTGGTGAAAAGAACGTTTAAAACTACCAAGACATTAGCAGCCTCGGTTGATTCTATTTGGCAGGCGGAACTAACAGACATGCAGAGGTATTCGGTGTATAATGGCGGCTATATGTATATTTTTTTATAATAAACATATTCTCTAGATACTTGTGGTTAATTCCCCTGTAAAATAAATCCCCTGAAACAGTTGCTAAAGCCGCCAAAGCGTTGATGTTCAAAGAAAACAGGATTTCTGGCTATTTTTGTACATATTTGGGTAAAGAATTTATAGGCCGAGCCTTCCAGAACATGTTGACGGAGTTTAATATCAGTTATTATACATCTAATTCTATACATAAGGCATATTTCAGCGTACCATAAAGGAGCGTATGCATCGTTATTTCACACAAAAACACATACAGATATATAGACATTCTGGAGTCGCTAGCTTCATCCTAAAACTGGTCACGCCATCGCATAATTAGCACATCTCCTAACGAGCTTTTAAGAAGAGGCCTTCATATAGAGCCTGAGGCGAGAAAAGATAATCGTAGAGCACCACCACGCTCACGCTCTGTACATTTCAAAATCAATGATTATGTAAGGCTGTCACGAGCGGGGACTAAATTCGCGAAAGGCTTTGAGCAAGAGTGGACTCAGGGGATTTTTAAAGTTAGATCTATGAGGCCTAAAGACGAAGTGATGATGTATTACCCTGAAGATTTGAATGGCAGAGTTGGGGCGGCCTTTATGGTGAGGAGCTGCAGAAAGTGGAGTTTAATTTAGGTAAAAAAGTGTTTAAAATTGAAAAAACATTAGGAAGCAAAGGTACAGGGAAGAGAAAAATGTATCTGGTGAAGTGGCTAGGGTACCCTGAAAGCTTCAACTCCTATAAAAGCTCAAGCAATAATGAAACTTAAATAGTATACGAAATGCTGCCGAACCACTTCTACGTCACACTGCCCTTTCTGCCTCTTTGGGCACACATCCGGACAACACCCTGTCCAGCTTTATGCCAAAACTGCAGGGTCCTATCGAATTGGGTGCGAATCATACGAGGTCGGCTTGTGTGAATTTCAATTGGGGTGTCTGAAAAGGTCAAGTCTCACCCCCGATTTACTGTACTTTTGAAGTCGTAAACAAAGACACTCCTGCCCATACTTGTTGTTAAAATCAATGGCTGGTAGAAATATCAAGGACAATGAACTGTTCAAAATTATACCTGAGGGCAGATATGGCCTAGCCTTCCAAAGAGATACTTTTCACGAGTCACAGCATACTTATTCAGCTTACTGTACCAATTAAAATTGTCGAAATTACCCGCTGTAGGCCCTCCCCCGGTCATGTTATGTTTACAGTAATATCGTGGACCACCAATTTCTTGGAGATACCCAGGCTCATCTGTTACGCATGTGCACATTCCTGAGCATCGAGGGAAGAGAGTGAGCATTACATATGATAAACCTCATTATGTCAAAGTTGCACCTACCCTACTGAACAGTATCTTAATATATATATAAGAAAGAATGAGGGGAAAAAGTTTCCATTCGGTTACGGGAGCTTAACCGTGAAGCTCCACTTCCGAAGTATTGCGACAGAATGACACAGAGGCCATTTTCCGTCTACCGAGGGGTGAGGTACCAGCTTGGAAGTGGCACCGGATCAGTTTTTTCGGCTATACTGCGCACAGCTGTGCCCTTACTAAAAAGTGGAGCCAAATATCTTGGAAAGAAAGCCCTACAATCAGGCCTTAAAACATTTCGGGATATAATGTCAGGCACCAAACCTAAAGAAGCTTTCAGAAAACATTTACGACGTACACGGGATGAAATAGTCTAAGATGCGAAGAGAAAAATGCTCAGTGGGGGTTTTAGAAGAAAGAAAAAACAAAGGGTTACTATAAGAAGAAGAAAGCGTACTGTACGACGTGGAAAAGAAAAGGATAGCTAAGCAGGTAACTCGTGGTGTAAAGCGGAAAAGTACTTTAAAAAATGTTCTAAGCGTATGAAACCGGTCGTGGACTTATTTTTTAAAGACTAATATAAGATAAATCTGATACGGCTGTCTCTCATAGGTGGTTGTACAACTGAAGTG
Source organism: Bathynomus jamesi (assembly GCA_023014485.1). NCBI lineage: Eukaryota > Metazoa > Arthropoda > Malacostraca > Isopoda > Cirolanidae > Bathynomus > Bathynomus jamesi. The sequence continues at coordinate 435,568 of JAJOZX010003274.1, forward strand.
GAAGGCTGCATTAACGGTTGCTATGGCCCATTTTATACACCCCCACAGTTCGGAGTGCTGCAAATCCAAGTTAAACCTCTTTGATGTGCCTCCAGCGTAAACAAGTATTGTGGAGACCAAATCCGTCACAATTCATCCTCTCAACGCTATTGGGTCAACGACGGCGCCTATAGAGTTCGTGATTTCTTCGTCAGGGACCCATTTCTTTGACCCATCAAACGTGTTTCTTTACAATAAAATAAAAATTGCACATTCGGATGGCACAGATTGTGAAGGGGGTTACTCAGTATACCCAGAAAACAACTTCCTACACACGCCGATAAGTCAATGTGATGTGTACCTAAACCAAACTAACGTTTCACCCGGCGGTAGCTATCATCATTATAGAGCCTATTTAGAAACTGTTTTATACTTTATGAGAGATGCAAAAGAGACACGTTTGGCGGCTTAGGAGTCAGGGGTATTATACCCCCCAATTGATGGAGAGCGTAAAAAATAAATTTAAAAATTCTAAAAAGAAAATTTACGAACGCTACGCAAAGCTTACACTGATTTTTTGCCACAAGAAAAACTGCTTTTGAACGGTGTTGAAATGAGGATCAAAATTACATGTACAGACCCCGAGATATGCTTAAATCTGGATGAGGGTAGTGAGCAATCTATCAAGCCTACTGTTATACACATTTTAGACACGTATCTTGGAGTTCGACGCGTGAAGCTATCTGCCACCAAACAAATAGAAATTGAGAAGAGCTTGTTGAAAGATACAGCTAAATATCCAATGAGACGCGTGATTTTAAAAACGCATAGTCACGGCGGGTGTAACTACCAAGCAGATAGAAAATGTGGCCTTGGGTATTCTTCCACAGAGCGTCCTTATCGGTTTGCTTGATCATAAAGCTAAGGTTGGTGAGTATAAAAAATCTGCCTTCAAATTCCAAAATTTCTGTTTGAAAAGCATAAATTTACATATTAATGGCGCATCTGTTAACGGAGCTTTGGAATGAATTACTCTACAGGCGCCGGGTTTCTTCATGGTCACGCGCATAACACAATCTGTCCCGCGATATTAATGGTTGTGATATATTTGGTTCAAGTGTGACTATAGACGAGTTTATAAGTGGAAACACATTGTATGTTTTTGATCTATCGGCTGATCAGTGTGGCACCGTAAGCACGCATCTGAATCCCCAGTTACACGGCAGTCTTTGGGTAAAACTTGAATTTAATGAAGTATTAACCAATACGATAAGTGTGCTGTTTCACTTGGAAAGTCAGAGCATCATCGAGATTGGCCGTTTCAGAAGTGTATCTGGTCATTTTTTTTTTAAATAATGGATGAAATGACGATATGCGAGGTAATGCTGCAGGATTATTTCACGCGAAACATATTCGTCGGGACTTATGCAAAAAATGAAAAATTGAAACAACCTATTACGAAAAAAAATTGCCTCCTTTATAGTAAACACCGGTTCTCTTGGTAGCCTGGGTATCGACTGGTTCTGGGTATTTCTTAGAAACAGAGAATGTGTCTATTGTTATGACACTTTAACACTACAATTATGGTTCGATCCTGTAGTTATGAGCTTCATAAAACAGTTAGTGTACCACGAATCGTGTGGAACCCACAACGTTATCAAAGTTTATTCTCAAATGTGTGTGAACATCATTGCTTCTGCTATATTTAATTTCTATCTCGCGGGAACAGCTATTCAGCTTTCTTAAAAAAGCTGGATTTGTGTGATTGAGGGTAATGATAACCTCGTGTTTAGCGAGGTAGTCAGCAGATTCCCCCTTGTAAATGAAGCAATCACGCGTATTGTATAAATGAGAACAACTGTGTGTGTGTGTGTGTGTGTGTATACACTATGTACCGTCGCAATAAGCTAGATCTGTTAATAGTTAAAATTGTGCTATAGTTAATGTATATCAGTGTAATAAAAAATCTTCACCTAAATTTATATCCGCTAAACTCAATATATACACAGAGCGGCAGAAAAATCGGCCCACTTGGAATATCGCGAAAAGCAAAAAAGTGGGAAAGCTTCTGTTTATAAAAGTTTTAAAATTCGAAAATATAGTCTATGAGGCAACCAAATAACGAGACAAAACAACGTCAGCTGCGAACACACTAGCTGTAACGAATTCGACAGTTTTACATTCAGTTGCTCTTCGACTGCTAGTGCCACTTTTTTCTTCCACTAATGGGAGTAGGCATTTGCGTTTAGTAACCGATAAACTTCTAATTCTTTTGGGTTTCAGAATTGGACATTTACAATGGATTTGAGTGCTGTGAACGTCGCAAGAGTCGTCGACCTAATTGAAGATGGTCGGAGCCAGCGTTACGTCGCCGAAGCGCTAGGAATTCCAAGAACAATGGTTCGATGTGTTTACCAACGTTATGTGGAGACAGGAGAGTACATCAGAAGACCAGGATTTGGAAGATCGCGCTGCACATCTGCCCGTGACGATCGTTTCATCGTCTTCAGTGTTTTACGAGATCGTTGCTTGACTGCCACAAACGTCCACAATGAGCTGGAAAGGTCTCGAGACTTCAGTGTATCGAAGCGAACCGTTAGAATGAGACTTATGGAAAGTGCCTTACATGCTAGGCGTCCAAAAATGGGCCCGGAATTGCTCCTACACCACCGCAATGTTCGTCTTGCTTTCGCTTGTGAGCATGTCAATTGGACTATGGTCCAATGGGGACGAGTATTGTTCACGGACGAATCAAGATTTATTCTTCGAACATCCGATGGACGGGAAAGAGTATGGAGAAGAACATGAGAAAGATTCGCCCCATGCACTTTTACGGAGAGGGTTGCTTTTGGAGGAGGCTCAGTCATGGTCTGAGTCCGCAAGATACGTGGAAGAGATCTTGCTGGAGCATGTGATCCCTTTTGCTCCTTTCGTCGGCGAAATTATTGCTACTCCTATTTGTGTATGTACGATAAAACATTAAAGTTAATATTACGTAAAAATGTGTTGTATAAAATAAACAGTATTATGCATGAATTTATAAATATACTTAAAATGTTATCCATAGTTTTATTACTTAATAAAATCGTGAAAACACTTGGTTTATTCTTACCCCCGACCCACACACACGTACAAGAAAAAAAAGAATGAAAAATTTTCATCGTTTCACCGACGATCACGCAATCCTCAGAAATATCTTCGTGTAATACCACCGGGTCGTCCCTAAAAGAAAAAATATTACTGTAAGCCACCCTTTATTATTATTATTTTCACAGGATAATTAAATATTTATTATTGTTATTTTATTTCACAGAATAATGAGAGAGAATTAGTTTAAAATAAAAACGGATTCTTACCCAACAAGGCCAGCAGTTTCGAACGTGCCCTCATACTGTAGCATGCTACGAAGCAGAATCACGTCAGGCCTTTAAAATAGAAAAAAAACTATTACGCCATTCATTTCAAAAGAGGTTTTATGTAAGAGAAAAGTTGCAGGAGTTATTGAGGCACACCCTTAAAACAATAGACTGCTTTCGAATTACATAATACTTACAAGACGTAATCGTCGCCGCTCGAGCCGGGGTGGATGCCAATCTCCTGTCGCAAATCTTGTAACATCGCTTCCTCACGAGCCTGACTCGAAAATACGCGACCATTGTCAACGCATACCATGAAATGAACGCACGCATTAGCACTGTAAAATAACGATGCATACGTAAAGAGTGGGGATTTTATATATATATATATATATATATATATATATATATACAGGGTGATTAAAAACTAAGGACCCAATTTCAAATGGCTGTATCTCCTAAACGGAATGCTGTGTTGCTACTATTCTTGCACAATTTTAAAGCACAAACATTGCCGTTTGAAGCTAATACAATTTTCCCTTTGTTTTGCAGGTGAACAATGGCACAAAAATTGAGAGTACGGGAACGCGCTCACAAAGCTCATGACAACGGGTTCTGTGAAGGATGAAGCGCGGTCCGGGAGACCATCGACATCCCGATCAGAGGAAAATGTGAATGTTGTCAGAGAAATGTTTCAGAGGAGCCCATAGAAATCCATACGGCAGGCAGCTCGGCTAAAGAGGAAGTGTACCGCGCAAAACCCCGGACACTTGACGAATTGGAACAGCGAATCCGAGATGTTTTTGCCGCTCTGCCTGAAGACTTCTTACGGAAAAGTGTTGCGTCTGTGTCTTCGCGGCTACAGAAATGTGTTCAAAATGCTGGGGCTTATGTTGAGCTAGCAGAATAAATGGCAATGTTTCTGCTTTAAAATGTTGAAAGCATTTCTGTAATACCACTTTTCGTTTAGTAAATACAGCCATTTGAAATTGGGTCCTTACTTTTCAATCACCCGGTGTGTATATATAGCCGAAATATATAGATAAAAATAGCTACTCACACTGTATCACAGCATACATACAGCTCCGGCATCGCATATTCATCTGACATTCGTGTATGGAAGAGTTGACCCCTTCAGATAAAATAATAGATTAAAATTGTGCATCACATAATCACAAAAACTTCACAAAAAACACACTTCTACATAAATGATGAAACAGGAGAAATAAATTCTATATATTTCACTCAGAGCACTATTAAATAAGACTATTTTGTTTTCAGTATAATGTATGCCACGTAAAATACCTTGCAACTTTTGATATTGTGGTGTTCGTCCGACTGCATTCTTGTTTATAAGTTTGTATGCAACAAGTGAAATGCTTCGCCAAACAGAAAATAATTCGCATATGTCCCTGCTACTGCTTTTATAGGACATGGGAGAAGGCTCCCCCTAGAATAGGGCATGCTGAAGAAAAGACTTCCCCCTCCCACACTTTCAGAAAGCAAGACATTTATTGGCTGAACGAATTCTAGTGGGCGGGACTTAGGTTTTGTTTTTACCAAGTTTTGAGAGAGAGAGAGAGAATTATAATTTAATAGATGTGCGTAGAAAATAGCTTTTGCGTACAAGTCTTTTTCAGAACAACGGATGTATATATATATATTAGTGATGTAGGTCACATCCGCATCCGCGGAACATCCGCACATTTTCTCGCACCCGCATCCGCACTTTGGACTGCGGATGTCGTGCGGATGTGGACCGTTGAGATAAAACGTCATTAATAAGCGGAAATTATCAAATTCTACTATATTAATAGAACTAGTTCATTGTGCGCAAAAGTGATGCAAGCGACAAGACGAGAGGCTGTTCTTGTATGAAGTTACTCTCTTGCAACCTACTTAGATCCACGTTACAAAGCTAAGTTATTTTCACCTAGTACATTAGAACGAGTTAAATCATCACTTGGCAAAGCAGTTGAAGAGTTTCAATCTCTTGAATCTGTCGCTTCGCCACCCACCAAAAGAATAAAAGTTTCAGTGACAGAACCAACACCTTCAACAAGCAAATCTATCACAGAATCTGTCTCTCAGTTTCTTGAGTCAAGCAGCAATGACGAGACCTACGCGATGTCAAAAGATGTAGTAAAAATGATCGAGAGCTATCACCAAGAAAAACGCCTGGTTGCATGTGACAATCCTATTAGTTGGTGGAAAAATACGCAGAATATCTATCCATACTTGAGTAAACTTGCAAGGAAACATTTAGCCTGTCCTCCAACAAACGTACCAAGCGAGAGATTATTTAGCAGTGCTGGATTAATATATGATGAAAAGAGAAACAGACTGGCAGCAGAAAAGGCAGAAAAATTAATGTTCCTTAAGCATAACCTTCCTATAATTAAGTTTGAACATTAAACGATGAACATCTTAGTTTACTTTATTTTAATTACTCATTTATAAATATGCCTAATAAAACTTTAAACTTAATATAAATAGTTATCAAGCTAATTAAAGATCTCTTTCTATAAGGGTGGAGGAGGTTGGGGAAAGAGGACGGTGGGGTGCATTTGAGTTGGGTTCACGTCCCGCATCCTGGTAACACAATTATGGTTTCTAATTGTGGCTGAAACTCAACAAAATATAACGAATTTATTTGCAGACGAATTCACTAATTGATTTCTATATTAGTTAGATGCTTGATATTATTTTATATGTTCAGAGAAAAGTACAGCAACTATTGTACAATTAATCAATTATACTACATTATAGCTACAGCTCTCTCTATATAATAACTTATTATATACGTTAAACACAACAAATCTCGAATATATCCTAAAAAATAACGAAAATGTAGACATCCGCATCCGCATCCGCGGATGTTGAAATCAAACATCCTCATCCGCATCCGCGGATGTGAAAAAAATGACATCCGCTACATCACTAATATATATATATATATATATATATATATATATATATGACATGGAAATAAAATTTAATCCACTTAGAATATTTAAATGTTTGTCTTTAAAATATCTAACAGTATATTCTTTTAAAAAAGCTAGAGTTATATCTATGACATTATTCTATAATTTACCGAAAGAATACTTGGAAGAAAGATGGATTCATTTTTATGTAGTGAAAGGAAATATATTTCCTAAAAGCACTAGAGTCGGGAATCCTTGTAGCTACACTTAACCTCGGCATTAGTGTAATATTTCTAATTAAACGTATGTATTTTTATTCTTAGTAAGTGAACTGTCATTGTGTTGTTAATATCTGGCATATAGGCTATGGTCTGGCAGTAAAACTTCATATATTAGTGTCAGAGATAGTATTCAGAGAGGGTGAGAGAGAGAGAAGGTTAATAATTTAATAGATGTGCGTCTGAATGTATTTTGCGTACAAGTCTTTTTCACAACAACGGGTGTGTGCATATATATATAATATATATATATATATATATATATATATATATATATATATATATATATATATATATATATATATATATATTCATGACATGGAAATAAAATGTAATCCACTTAGAATATTTAAACATTTCTGTCTTTAAAATATGTAACACAATATTCGTTTAAAAAAGCTAGAGTTAAATCTATGACATTATTCTATAATTTACGTAAAGAATACTTAGTAAAAAGCTGGAATTTATTTTTCATATATGAGAGAGAGAGTTACAAGGAAAAGTAGTACCTCAAAAGGCCTTGCGGCCCATACCGAGGAGGTACCAAGATTTGATCTAACCTTTTCTTGAAATGATCCACAGAGGAACTGTTCACAACTTCTAAAGGTAACCTGTTCCACGTGTCACAGATCTTATAGGTAAAGTAAGTCCCACACACACTAGTCCTAAACCGTTTCAAATCCAAGTTCCAACCATTGTTGCGAGTTGGGTTATCATTTAAACTAAACATGCTTCTAAAATCGACATCGTTGAACCCGCGTAAGAGCTTGAAAACCTCGATGAGTTGACCGCGCAGCCTCTGAGTTTCCAGCGAAAACAAGTTCAGGGCGCGTAAACGTCGATTGTAGCCCATACGCCTAACGGAAGGGATTAACTTTGTGGCCCTCGCCTGCACTCGCTCCAGCCTCTTAATATCTTTTCTGAGGGTGGGCGACCAGAACTGCACAGCATACTCTAGGTGCGGCCGAACCAGGGAATTGTACAGAGAGAGCACAATCTCCTTGTTCTGAAATCGAAATTGCCTCCTGATATAACCCAACAGCTTCTGGGCTTTCTTTTCCACCTCTACGCACTCTTTCGTAAACTTAAGGTCGCTGCTAATTAGCACACCCAAGTCCTTTTCCAAATCAGTGGCCTCGATATTGCTCCCCAACATAGAGTAGTCCTACTTGGGATTGGCGTAGCCAATCTGCATCACCTTGCATTTACCCAAGTTAAACGGCATTTGCCATTTTTCGGACCACTCTCCTATCCTACCTAGGTTCCCACGCAGTTGCTCGATCGCTTCGGGCGTCCCAACATTGGCCCCAAGCTTGGTGTCATCAGCGAATTTGGCGATCCGACTGACGATGCCAGCGTCGATATCATTTATGTAAATGATAAACAACAGTGGCCCCAAAACGGAACCCTGGGGAACCCCACTGGTGACCGAGAGAGAGAGAGAGAGAGAGAGAGAGAGAGAGAAAGAGAGAGAGAGATAGAGGGAAAGAGAGAGAATACTGCAAAACATTTATAGAATGAACATAAACAAGCATATTTAATTTAGTTCCTCATTAAATAAAATTCCATTTTCTGTATTACAAATGTGCATAGAAAATGGCCTTTGCGTTACTTGGGGTAACGCTGCTAAATTCTTCATTATTACAGTACTTTCAAATGAATTTTTACGTTTGACGCGCATTAGCTCTGAATATATATATATATATATATATATATATATATATATTATAATAATAATAATAATCGGTACTTATTCGTTTTTACACCCCGTCTCTTTTTATGATGAGAACAAACTTTTCTGGTCAATTTTGAGGTGTTTTGTACGAATCTGACATCCGTTTCCTGTGCAAATGCGTAGTTTTCGAGATATCGTCATCTCGAAAACTACGCATTTGCACAGGAAACGGATGGCAGTTTCGTACAAAACACTTCAAAATTAACCAGAAAAGTTTGCTCTCGTCATTTTCTTTTAAACTAACGAAAATATCACGACTTAACCTAATCAATCATCACGGGCGTACAGTTGACCTAACCGGGCATTCAGTCGACCTAACCGGACATTCAGTCGACCTAACCGAGCATTCAATTGACCTAACCGGGTATTCAATTAACCTAACCGGGCATTCAATTAACCTAACAGGTTAATATTCGTATTTCACCTAAATATCTTCTGATCTTTTCGTATTAGGCGCTCACTGCCACATTTTGGGCAAGTTAAGGATGAGAAAATAACGCCGTAATTGATAAAAACATCCAATCCTTTGTCTTCATCTAGGGCACAATACAAATCAAGTTCTCAAAGTCGAAATCATACGAACAGCACGTCATAATTCCAGCACAAGCACCACCAAACTGAATCCAATTAGAAAAGAAAATAGCCAGAACAAAAACCAACAAACTAGTTAAGTCGCAGAGTAGCGAAAAAATAGCCCAATCAGGAAAAATATTTTATGAAAAAAAGTATATTATAGCCAAAACAGGAAATATATTTTATTAAAAAAAGTACATTTGAACAAATTTGCACAACATAAGATACATATTTTCTTCGTTTTGAATGGCAATTCAATATACAGGGTGTACATAAAGTCAGGATCTATTTTTGTGAAATAATTATTTTTTTCTATTTTTCTTTTCAGAAGCCCAGATTTCCCTCGACGAAGTGCTGTGTGTGCTGATCTCGTAGAACAAATCTGGAGTGATAATTTAATGGACAACATTCTCTTTAGTGATGAAGCCACTTTCCATACGTGTGGAAAAGTAAATCGCCATAACTGTCGAATTTGGGCAGATGAAAGACCGAATGATTTCATCCAAAATTGGAAAGAGACTCACCTAAAGTTAATGTCTGGATGGGTTTAACAAAATCTAAGGTTTATGGTCCTTTTTTTCTTTGCTGAAGCTACAGTTACGGGGCTTATTTATCTGGACATGTTGCAGCAATTCCTTGAACCTCAGCTGATTGGGGATAGGATTGTTAGTACCGTCGTCTATCAACATGATGGTGCTCCTTGTCACTATGCCAAAATTGTTCAGGATTATCTAAATGGACGTTTTCCAAATCGCTGGATCGGATGCGGAAGCAACAGACCTTGGCCAGCGAGATCACCAGATTTAACCCCTTTAGATTTCTTTGCATGGGGCTTTATCAAATCGCACGTCTATCAGACGAAGATTACGAGTCTTGAAAACTTACGTACACGTATACGAACTGCTGCAGATAACATAACCCCGCAAATGCTCCAGAATGTGTTTAGAAATGCTGCGGAACGATTTGAGCTGTGCAGGGATACTGATGGGCGTAATGTCGAATCCTACTCTTAATTATTTAATAAATGTTACCACTTTATCATTTTATGATTGAATTCCATATAATTTACAAGTGCTTCACAAAAATAGATCCTGACTTTATGTACACCCTGTATTATACTGTTTTAACCGCGCGTGAACAGGTGAAAAGACTAATATTAACCTAATAATCATAATAATAATAATAATAATAATAATAATAATAGTCAGGTGGTTGTGACGGTGGATTTGTATGTGTAAATCTCATATCAAAATGTAAATAAAAAATGTTAGAAAGAAAGAGTGAAGTGATTTTGAAATCGATTTAATTTCGCGTGAAAATTTAAATCTTTTAAAATGAAGACATACAAAAGTAAAGTGATCCGATACCCAGGGCAGAGCCGAAGGCTGAGTGCGTTATCAAGAAAAGAAATTATTAATTATTTGATATTCCCGGATAGATTTATGGTCGAGTAATTAATCTACAAAGAGGAAAACGTAGCTTAATAGGTTATTTTTCATTATTGAAGCTTATAAAGGTTTGGGTTTGTTTATTCTTTGGTCTCGCCAAAGGGAAACTCTCTAGAGAAAATTTTAAATTTTAACTTTAAATTTTAAATTTTAATTTGGAGATTTCGTTAAGAAAGGCGGAACGTAGAACTTAACGAAGTTGAGATTAGAGACAATAGAAGATCAGTAACTTTTGTACGAATGATGTCATTTAATGAAAATGGTTTTGATAGGCCCTTTAGACACTAAAGGGAGGAGTTCTTGTAATCCTAAGGTGTAACTATGAGTTAATAAAGCAGTTATAGTTACGTCCTCAAAAGTTAAAGGGGCCTTTAAAACTACGTCTTTAAACTCTGTTGCACGATTGAAAATTTCTGAGTTGAGTTAAAACTGTTTCACGCTGTACGAAAATCTGAATTTCCTTTGTTTTACGCGAACTTAGTTGGAAGAGCTTAATGTTATCTGTGAGAAAAAGAACTTTGTGAAATTTCTTTGAATTTAATTATTGTTCACATTAAATGTTAAACTTGTAAGTTTGCGGAATATTATGTTTCCTCAGGGAAGGATAAATATCTTGTGGTAATCTTGTTTCCCGAGGAAACCAGTGAAGTTAGTACATGACCATTTGAAGCCTTAGAAAAATTTACTTCATTTAATTGACGACTTTTTTCCCGGAAAATCTGCGGAATTCGCGCAGAACATTTGAGAGTAAATTTCCCAAAAATTTTTGTAAGTAAACCACTTCTGTACCCTTATTCTTAGATTCGGAATTTTAATTTAGTGCTATTTCTAGAGTTACACACAAATGAAAAACCCCTCTGGATAAATGCTTTCTGAAAATTGAATAATTGTATTTTCTTTAAATTGAAAATTTGCTTTTTGGAACAAAATTTGTAATCGTACATCTGTATATTTCTTTTCAATTTACATCCTATTTTGAGTGAAACAAAATAGACTTTATACGAGGGAGGGTGTTGTTTTATGTTACCTTCCAATAGGCCTCTCTTTAAGCTGAGGGTAAATTAACATTAAATTTCGAAATTCAAAGTGGGCTTCAAGTAAGCCGAGAAAAACTTCGCGTATAAAATTGAAAGGCCATCCGAGTGGATAGGCAGAGTCATCCTGAAATAAACGAACGCGCGCGCGCAATAAGTGCAACTGAAAAAGGAGTTGCACTTCAAGGTAGATGATGTAGGGTAGTATATGAGGACATTAAAAAATCTTCAAACACCTGCTTTAATAAAATTTATTATTAAAAAATACTTTACAAAAAATTGTGACTCAAAAAACAAAGAGTTCGACAAAAACAAAAATTGAAAATAAAACAACAAAACAACAACTTGTGATCCAGGGTTAATAAGAAGTGTTGCCTCCCCTACCTTGAATGACCTCAGCCATTCGTCGATTCATCTCATGAATGAGATCAGCGATCACATCCTGTGGGATTCCCTCCCACTCTTCAGTTAAAGCTTGTTGTAGCTCCTGTAGAGTGTTAGGGGCTACTAGACGAGCCCTAAGACGCCGTCCCATCGTGTTCCAGAGATGTTCTATGGGGTTTAGATCCGGACTTCGGGAAGGCTACTCGATTCGACGAATTCTAGTTTCGTCAAGGAAATCGCTAACGGCTCTTTCCGCATGGGGTCCAGCGTTATCGTGCTGTAGAAGGAAGTCTTCGCCAACGAAAGGAGAAAAAGGGACCACATGCTCCAGCAAGATCCCTTCCACGTATCCTGCGGACGTCAATGACCCACCACCAACAACGACGAGCTCTGTGCGCGAGTCTGAAGTGATACCACCCTAGACCATGACTGAGCCCTTTCCAAAAGCAACCCCCTCCGTAAAAGTGCACGGGGCGAATCTTTCTCATGTTCTTCTCCATACTCTTTCCCGTCCATCGGATGTTCGAAGAATAAATTTTGATTCGTCCGTGAACAATACTCGTCCCCATTGGACCATAGTCCAATTGACATGCTCACAAGCGAAAGCAAGACGAGCATTGCGGTGGTGTAGGAGCAATTCCGGGCCCATTGTTGGACGCCTAGCATGTAAGGCACTTTCTATAAGTCGTCTCCTAACGGTTCGCTCCGATACACTGAAGTCTCGAGACCTTTCCAGCTCATTGTGGACGTTTGTGGCAGTCAAGCAACGATCTCGCAAAACACTGAAGACGATGAAACGATCGTCACGGGCAGATGTGCAGCGCGATCTTCTAAATCCTGGTCTTCTGGTGTACTCTCCTGTCTCCACATAACGTTGGTAGACACGTCGAACCGTTGTTCTTGGAATTCCTAGCGCTTCGGCGACGTAACGCTGGCTCCGACCATCTTCAATTAGGTCGACGACTCTTGCGACGTTCACGGCACTCAAATCCATTGTAAATGTCCAATTCTGAAACCCAAAAGAATTAGAAGTTTATCTGTTACTAAATGCAAATGCCTACTCCCATTAGTGGAAGAAAAAAGTGGCACTAGCAGTCGAAGAGCAACTGAATGTCAAACTGTCGAATTCGTTACAGCTAGCGTGTTCGCTTCGCAGCTGACGTTGTTTTGTCTCGTTATTTGGTTGCCTCATAGACTACATTTTCGAATTTTAAAACTTTTATAAACAGAATCTATCCCACGTTTTTGTTTTTCGCGATACTCCAAGTGGGCCGATGTTTCTGCCGCTCAGTGTAGTTCGTGTTTAATGGTGTACGTATTATAAACCGTTTTTAAATTCGTCATGTAATTGTTGGTTTATTTGCTTGACAAAATATAAGAGCATTGTTTTCTAAATTTTCGATTAAAAATGTTTATTTAAAAATGTATTCTTCATTATTACAGTAATTTCAAATGAATTTTTACGCTTGACGCGCACTAGGTCTGAATACATAATAATAATAATAATAATAATAATAATAATAATAGGCAAGTAGATGATTTAGGGTCACTGTCTAAATATGGTAACCAAATTTCGATGAAGCGGTCAGAGATAGTATTCAAAGCGGGAAAGATAAAAAGGGAGAGGCGAGAATATTCCACGCGTGCCATACTATGCGTGTGTGTGATTTACACTAGAGCGATAATTCGCCGAGATATCAAAAGTGGGAGCTTAAAACTCGAATTAAGTTTGGTGTTAAATTAAGGTGTTTCCCGGCGAGTTATCAGAAGTGTATGTCACAGTTCAGTGTTACAACCAAATATATTTGGTGTTCGGATTACATGAGCTGTTTTAAAAGCCACGACCGGCTTTCACAGTCTCGGGTTAAATTCGATGTTAAATACATCTGTGCTTCCAGGTGAGATATCCGACATGCTTTTTTTTTATGGAATTAATTGTCTCGGTCAGTTTTGACGGAATTAAACGCGTGTCTTCATATCAAACATTCTTTTCAAAGGATAAAGAGAGAGAATTATTTTAAAATAAAATCAAATTCGTGTTTCCATAATCTTGTGTGTGTGTGTGTGTGTGTGTGTGTGTGTGTGTGTAATAGGACTTGTATATTCTGAATAAAGTTATAATTCTTTTGGTTTGAAATTGGTATGTTATTTATGGATGATGTAATTCTGTGCTAAATTTAATTGTGTAGAAAGTAGAATTATTTTGATTTGAGGAAATTTAAATAGTTTGATTGAATATATTTTGATTCGAGCTACAGAATCTTATATATATATGTATATATATCAGTGGCGACTCGTGGTATAAATGTATGGGGGTGCGATTTCATAAAATTTATAATTTTTAGAATTGTAGTACATAAACAATCACATGGTGCTTCCGTACGGTACTTATATGTCAAAAGAAGCCATAAATTTGTATTAAAAAATATTTTAATAAAATATAAAAATAATTGTTGAATAAATTTGACTATAATAAATTTGACTATAATAATGTACCACTGTACGACAACACGGACTCACAATAGGCTAGTGCGAATCCAACTGCCGCTCACAAGAGTACTGTACTTGTATTAACATATGCGGCTATGCCAGACGTACAATTCTAGTTAATTACAAATAAGTAATAATTTTAATAAAATACATATAAATGGCTTATATCATTATTACTGAAGTAACTATTAGTAAAAATAAAGTTATTATAAAAAAAATTCGCGATTGTACTTATATTTTCAATACAACAGTAAAAATATTTATATTTACTTGAGCGAAAAATCTATCGCTCCATTCGGCTGCAATATTATTTTGTATTCAAACAGCGGTACGCTATTTGAAGCTATGCTATAAGTTTAGAATATTATGTACTGTATGAAGGCTTACTCAAAATGCCTCATGAATCATGATATGCCACATGAATTTCTAAAATATATTTCAAGAATATTTATTTTAATATCTTAAAATTAATATATTTTTTATCTGTTAAATTAATATTTATCGTTTCAAGCAAGGGGGAGCGACCGCTCCATCGCTCCTATACGCCAGTCGCCACTGATATATATATAATAGGGTTTGTATATTCTGAATAAATAGTTATAATTCTTTTGCTTTGGGTGTTTTAATTGAAAGCTTCAATCTCAATATATATTATTTAAATAGTTTGATTAAATATATTTTGATTGGAACTACAGAATCTGATATATATATATATATATATATATATATATATATATATATATATATATATATATATATTATAATATATAACGTCCCAAATCGGGGAATATATATATTAAATAACTATACAATATTTTTTTTATTAATAAAGTTATTTCCATGTATGTACATATTTGGATATTTTCATGTAATCTTTTAATTTTCTGGCTTGAAACGGTCACATCTTCGATACTAATATATATTGAGATGAAGCTTTAAACACCCAAAGCAAAAGAATTATAACTACTTTATCCAGAATTTTATATATAATATATATATATATATATATATATATATATATGATACACATCCTATGGGGTTCTCTCCCACTCTTTATATATATATTTAAAATAGGGCTTCTATTTTAAATAAAATAGTGTTGTAACAGCAAATTTGTGTGCCGAAATCTCTTACGAAAAGAGGAGCAGAAATTTTAGTTTTAAGATTTTGTTGTTTAACTCTTTAAAGCAAGGTAGTTTAGAGTATGGTTATTGAAGAATATCAATAGGTTTCTTGTTACAGGGTTAAAAATATAAATGTTTCAGATTGTTTAACGTTCTTGTGTTGATCTTGCTTCCGTGGAAACCCAGAAAGTTAGTGCATGACCATTCAGTTATTGTGAGAAGTAATCTAATTTATTTGACGGACTTTTTTCCTGTAAAAATCTGCGGAACTCGCGCGGAACTGTTGAGAGTAAATTTCCAAAATTTTTGTAAGTAAACTATTTTTGTAAACTACTTCTTAGATTACGAAATTTGAATTTAGTGCTGTTTCTAAAGTTAGACGCAATTAAAGAACCCCTCTGTATAAATGTTTTTTTGAGACTTAAATACTTGCAAACATTTTCTTTAAATTAAGAATTTGATTTTTTAAACAAAATTTGTAATCGCACATCCGTATATTTCTTTCAATTTATGTCTTAATTGGAGTGAAATTAAATAAACTTTATAAGAGGGAGTGTGTCGTTTATATGCTACCTTGCAATAGGCCTCTCTTGTAAGCTGAGGGTAAATTAACATTGAAAGTTTGAAATTGAAAGTGGGATTCAAGTAACCGAGGGAAACTACGCGTATAAAATTGAAAGGCCATCCGAGTGGATAGGCAGAGTCATCCTGAAATAAACGAACCACGCGCGTACGAAATAAGTACAATCGGAAAAGGGTGTGCACCACATAAATGAAGGGGTTGCGTACCACAATAGTTATAATTCTTTTCGTTTGACTGCAGTGAGATTGGTAAGCTAATTAGTGTCAAAGATGTGTTCGTTTCAAGCCAGAAAGAGTATATAGAAATAACTTTATTAATTCCAAAAAATATTTTATTTTTATTTAATATATATACACCACGCCAGGACGAATGGCTGATAGCCATAGGGCACCAGCAGTCTGTTTCAAGAAGTCTGATGATGGGATGTTAGTTATTCGGCTCAAATACATACACACAAACGTACGTACCTACATACACACACACACAAACGTATATGACACTCTACAGCCCCATACCCCTCTTTATAATCACTATACATTAATATATATACTTCCATTCTCCCCCCCCCTTTATAACCACTGTATACTTTTATATATACACTACCCTTCTCCCCCACCCCCTTTTTATAACCACTATACATTAATATATATACTGCCCTTCTTCCCCACCCCCTTTATAGCCACTCTACATTTCTGCATCCCCCATCCCTCCTACCCCCATTTTTAATTTATGGCTCACCTCCCTCGCCCCACTCTACATTTTGCGGGGATACTATATATATATATATATATATATATATATATATATATATATATATATATATATATATATATAATCGGATGGCCCAAAAAAAACGCCTCGAGATTTGAACATCAATAACTTCAAAAATATGCAGTTCACACTTCCAAAAATTTATATAACTTTTACCTCAATCTATTGATAAACCATCATAAACATTTCAGACCGTAGTATTAGTTTCAATTTTGTTGTTGTTTATAGACCTCCCGTTCAACCCCTCGATACCGATACTAGATTTTACTCACTTCTTGGTAACTTTATTGATAATCGGAATAGTATAATTGTCGGAGACTTATCTGCCCTAATGTTGATTACGAGACTTTTACTGGTAATGAGGAGGGTTTGAAATTGATTGAGTTCATGGAAGATAATTTTTTACGACAGATGGTTACCGAACCAACGCGCGGTGACAATATTTTTGACGTGGTGATGACGAACGGCGAACATATAGTCGAAGGTTTAGAAGTAGGCGAGAGTTTAGGATGTAGTGATCATCAAATTCTTAGGTTTAAGTTATTGATAGAAAACACTATACTAAGGATAGTAACGTAATAGAAGTCCCTGATTTTCGTAGGGCCAACTTTGATGGTTTTGCGGGTAGGATGAGAGTAGTGGACTGGGATAACTTATTTATGGGTAATGACGCAAATTTGCATTGGGAGGAGTTTAAAGAAAGTTTTATGAATGTTGAAAGGGAGTTTATTCCTCGTAGGCCCAAGCGCGCTAGAATTCATGGTAGGCCCAAGTGGTGGACTAGGGAAATAGGCGAGTTCATAAACGAGCGTAACAGAGCGTATAGACTTAATAAGCGCAATGGCACGGCAGCTAACTTTAATAGATATATCGAGCTTAGACGTCAGGTTAAAAGATCAGTTAGGAATGCTAAACATAATTTAGAGATACTTATAGCTGCGGATAGTAAACATAATCCAGAAAAGTTTTTTGAATACGTCAATAATCGGAAGCCGATAAAAGATAACATAGGCCCTCTAGTGGATGTTAACGGCGCTTTGGCTTCTGACACTCAGGCGATGGCGGGTATTTTCAATAACATTTTTGCGACAGTTTTTACCATAGAAGACGTAAATAATGTTCCCGACGTGGACGATATCGTTCCATTTAGTAGCGAGACTATTTTGGGTGAAATAACTGTTTACGAGGCTGAGATTGCGCATTATATCGATAGGCTAAAAGTTAGCAAGGCTCCAGGCCCTGACGCGTTTTATCCCAGACATTTGAAAGATTTGAAAGACGTTAACGTAGGCCCCTTAACGAAGATTTTTAGTCAGTCACTCGAAACGGGGATTATTCCTGAAGACTTCAAATTAGCTAACGTCACGCCTATTTTTAAAAAAGGCGACCGCACAGTAGCTAGCAATTATAGGCCCATTAGCTTAACGTCAATTGTCGGTAAACTTTTGGAATCCGTAGTTAGGGATCGTATCATCGATCACTTAGAAAGTCGAGATTTGATTAATAGTAGTCAGCATGGGTTTCGACGCCATAGATCTTGTTTAACTAATTTGTTAAAATTTTATAATGAAAGAGTGCGCGAATACGATAGGCATAGAGCGGCTGACGTTATTTATTTAGATTTTAAAAAGGCGTTCGATACAGTTCCGCATAGAAGATTAAGTGCGAAGGTTAAAGCGCACTGTATACGTGGTCAGGTAGCTAACTGGTTAGAGGAATGGCTTCGTGCTAGGAGACAGAGTGTCGTTCTTAATGGTAGTGAATTGGGGTGGTTGGATGTAGGTAGCGGTGTCCCACAGGGTTCAGTGTTAGGCCCATTGCTATTCGTGATTTACACTAACGACATAGATGTAGGATTGACTAGTAACGTGTCAAAATTCGTGGATGATACTAAAATGGGCGGTAAGGTTGTTAACGAGGACGATAGAAATAGGCTCCAAGCCGATGTAAATAGGATTATGGAGTGGACGGATAAGTGGCAATGCAATTTAATGTAGACAAATGTAAAGTTTTGCATATAAGTTCTCGTTACAATAATTACACGTACACGATGGATGATAGAGAGTTAGCGAGCGTTGACGAGGAAGTAGATTTAGGCGTACGCGTATCTAAGGATTTAAAAGTTAGGAACCAGTGCCTGGAGTCTTGCGCAAAAGCTAATAGGATGTTAGGCTTCATAGCGCGTAATTTCGAATTTAAATCGCAGGATATTATATTGCCCCTTTACAAGTCCCTAGTCAGGACTCATTTAGAATATGCCGTTCAGTTTTGGTGCCCGTATTTGCGTGAGGATATAGATGGTTAGAAAGGGTTCAGCGTCGTGCCACGAAACTAATTCTGTCATTGCGCAACAAGCCTTATGAAGATAGGATTAAAGAGTTAGACTTGCATTCACTCGAAACTAGGAGATTAAGGGGGGAGCTTATTGAAGTTTTCAAAATCGTTAATAACATCGATAACGTAAATTTTGACAAATTGTTCACTTTCGATGATAGCAATACTCGTAATAACGGATTTAAGTTGCGTGGCAGACGTTTCATTAATAATATCGCTAAAAACTTCTTTACGCTTAAAGTAAATGATAAATGGAATAATCTTCCCGCGCCCGTCGTGAACCCTACCAGCATTAATGTGTTTAAAAACCGTCTAGATAGGCATTTTAAAAATATTAACGTTGTTTAAAATTTTAAAAAAAGAATTAGCAACAGGAGCTCTGGGGGTGGTGGTCGAGGATGAGTCTTTTGACGATTAATGCCAGCTTGTGACATGCCAGCGTGTGATGCCAGCAATAAAATTATTATTTAAACAAAAAAAAAAATTAGACTAATACGAACGTATATGTAGCTCGTAGCGTAAACTAACCCACTTTTTGTTTAACTTTACCTACTTTTTTTTTCTTATCCTCTCCTTACTTGCATGTCTGTAGTTTGCATGGTATGACAGTGAGTTAAGACTGTGTTTGCATGGTTTGTAAGCGTTCTTATTTTACTTCTTTTCATCTTTCACCTCTTTCCTATTCTCGTCGACTATTTTTCTGACTTGTCGGCAGTGGCCGGCGGATGATGATGGTGAGTCTTATTTCTCTTTTTCTGAATGAATGTTAACCCACGAGTGATAGGTGTTGCTACTTAACCCCTTATTCTCTTCTCTTAACCCCCTACTCTTTCCTTTCTCTCGGGCTAACCTCAGAGTGGATCTTAAGGTTTTTGTTACCTTAGCTTTTGTAGATCTGTAGATAAAATACTTTTTCCACAGATGAGGGAACAATGAGGTATGGTAAAAAAAACGAATATCATAAACTGAAAAAAATTTATTATTCACATCTTATAAACAAATATGATCAATATGTCCGCTTACAAACTAATCTTAACCTTTTCTTCCACGACATGATATTTGCTCCAACATTCGAGTATTTTTTTTCTTTAATTGCATTTCTGTAAACTTTTCTGTTTGGTCTAGTAGCATGGGCGCAAAAGGAGAGAGTGCAATGCAATTGCAAATGTTGATCACTGTTACAAAGGAAATGTTGCACAAGTTATGCAATAAAGGGGGGAATGTTGCAAGATGTTATTCACCAAAGGGGAAGGGGGAATGTTGCAATAGCAACAAGGGTTATACAACTTGGAGGCGGAGTTATCCCCCAAGAGAGAGTGAGGAGGAGAGAAAGGAAGAGAGGTGTTCGCCTGGCAGTAGCTAAGCGCATATTAAGACTTTAGCCGAGCGGCTGTTGTCTTAATATGTTCCTAATCAGCCAGTTGGCTTATCTGGCTGAGCTGCTAGATTGCGCAATTTATTTATTTAAAGCATATATTCTGGCTTAACCAGCCAGTTGACTTAGAAGGCGTAAATGGCTTGTTCAGGTGTACATTATTGAGTTGCCAGATTGCGCTATTTATTTAATTAAAGCATATATTCTGGCTTAACCAGCCAGTTGACTTAGAAGGCGTAATTGGCTTGGTCAGGTGTACATTATTAGGGTTGCCAGATTGTGCTATCCAGATATTTTTGGCAGTTAGTTTAGAAATCCGTTTTAGAAGGCAACCATTTGCTGTAATTAAATGTCGTGTACAACCAAAAGAAGTAAATAAAACACAATTACATCATTCTGTTTATTTAGATGAATTAATGGATTCAATTTCACGAAATATATAGAAAATAAATATACAATGGAATATATATGATCAAAAATAATAATAGCATAAGAAATACGAACGATGAATATATAATAAAAAATATACAAAACGTTGTAGTATAACCATCAATATATTAGTACAGAAAAAATATATATAGTTATATTAAATAATTAAATATATTGAAAATAATAATAATATACGAAACGTATAATCAGTTGCATATTAGTACAGGAAATATATATATATATATATATTATATATATATATATATATATATATATAATTAAATAAATAAATAAATATACATCAAAATACTTCATGTTCTACGGCGCAAAACGCTAAACTCACACGTAATCGAGTCTACATTCACATCGTTATTACTTTGCACTACACGATAAAACCGTCCAAGCAGTATTTCACCGCTCAAGTTATACGGATACCTATGTTCGACATAAATGGTTTTCATATCGTTCAATACTATTTTTGTGCCCACTTTACATTCAGCTGGCAAGTTATCTTTAAACACGGCTAGAATACAATCAAATGCACAAAGATCATCGTTAACCACATCATTATTAAATACAAGTTTATAAACACTCCTTTCCAATCGAGGGTTTTTTCTTACCGTCCAGAGCTTTTCAATCGTGAACTCTTCTTCACTCTGCATAGCGGCAATTGAAATAATCTTCCAAGTCGTAACGACAGCTACTCATTATTTTGAGATACAGCTCTTCAGGGTGAACAGTATAGGCAAGCTCTGCCCTGTACCGCTCAAGTGCTTTGTACCAAAGTTCGAGATGTTTCGAAGAGTCTAAATCTTTTAAATATGTATCCAGCTCTAGACCATTCTCGCCTTGTTCATTCCTACATTCGATAAATCCGTCGAGCACAGCAGTGTATGCGTATTCAAGAGCCGCGTCAAAATAAATCATATCTGTAACACGAGCGTCTAATATAGGCTTCAGCCTGTCGAGGATGAAACGGTTTCGCGTAGGGACAAGAACGTTATTATCAGATGCATTCTTCCACATCAGTCGTATATCAATGCATGGCTGATCGTTATTTATACACAACGTGCAAACAACGGCATATGAGGGGGCATCACTAATCTGCTCTCTTCTTGTACCTACACCTGCAGGTATTTTATAACGGTCCTCTCCCCACTTCTCAACTATCACGAAGACTCTATTCATCTCCTCAACACTTAAATAAATAACATTACGTTTACCAGAGTTTGCTTGCCTGCAAATCGTATCAAGTACATAGTTAATGGTGCCAGTTTCACGCCTAAACACGTGCAATGACTTCCTCACGGAGACATCGTACGAGGCGTTGAGAATGTTTCTCAAAGGAAGTTCCATCGTATTCGCACGTCTAGTCGGTTCAAGCTCTGAGATGATTATGAGCCACAGGTGGATGGATCGGCTCGACGGGCGGAGTGAGTCACACTGATGAAACGTGTACGGGTTTGTTGGAACTCGTGTGTTTCGGAGGGGTGAGGTACACGAGTGGGAGGTTCGCTGGGGTGAGCGAGTCACATCATAAACTGCTGAAGCGTGTACAGGCTTGTTCGAACACGTGTCCATTATACTGGACAAACAGAATTTTCCGCGACATGAAGCAATACCGGCTTTAATGTTTTATCATTCACCAGACGTTCATTTCGACAAACTAAACATCTTCACAATCCGGTGCACTATTTGAGAGAAACATATGCCCATATTTATTCTTTTTGTTTAACAAGCAATACTCGTCTCTAAAGTCTGTTAAAAACTCACACAGCCCATTAGCCACAACCTCACTACACCTCACTCTGTACTGAACGGACGCATTTCCTGAGCTCTCTGATTTTGCATTTACTTTTGTATATTGCTGAGAATTTTACTTTGGATAGTTTTTGAATTTTATATACTTGCGTTTAAATTTACATTGTTATAGTTAAGTAATTGAATATTAGTGGTTTTTAGCGATTTAGAAGTTTTCATAGCGTGCCGGCTTAATTTAACTTATACCTGTGACGGTTTAAATTTTTAACTCCGCGATGCCGTCGCAGAAAGCGTCGTGTGTTAGGTGTAGGGTTAACCGGTGGTATTCGGAATTTAAGGATTATAACGGCGGTCCAATGGCGATTACCGATAGATCAGTTTGTTTCTTTTGCGAGTTCATGGTGGAATTAGTTGACATAAAACGCAGTGTACGTGAGGTAGCCGATAGACTTGCAACGCTTGATGAGGGCAGGGTTAGGGCTACGGTTGACGGAAGCCGAACCAATACTAACGTTGAAGACGTTAGTAATTTGAAGGGTGAGGTGCGTAACTTAGTTTCTAGTTTAGGTAGCTTGTCGGGAAGGTTAGATAGAGTCGAGGAAGAGGTTAAGGTTAGTCCGAGAGTAGTAGATAGCGAGGGATTTAGTGAGGTTAAGGGTGGAGCTAGGCCGCGTACATTAGGTGATAGGAATCCCCCCCCTATCGAGGTTTCGAACCCTTTCGCCCATTTGGAAAGGGATGTGAATGAGGGGAAACTATTTTAATTGGGGACTCTTTAGTGCGCCACATGGACAAGAGTTCGTTAAACGGAATCCAACCAATAGGAGGAGGGTCTGTCTCCCGGGGGCCAGGGTTGACAGAGTTAGAGACGAAGTGGATAGGGTTGACGTTGCTTCCCGTCACTCAATGTTGGTGACGATGGTAGGAGGCAACGACTCGTATAGGCCAGATACGAGAGTGCCTGACCTTTTGGAGAGATATAGGGGGTTAATTAGGTCCCTGAAGGCGAGGTCAGATAGGTCTTTAGTTCTAGATATTACCCCTAGGCACGGTTTGGGTCTTAGAATTACGTCTAAAACAATATTTTTGAATAACAAATTAGAAGAGATTTGTGCTGAGGAAAGTGTACCCTTCGTAAAGCTGTGGTCCGAATTCAATGATCCTAGCCTTTTTATAAAAGATGGGGTGCATTTTAATGAAATAGGTAATGCTAGGCTAGGTAGGTTAATAGACGAAAACGTGCGAAAGCTGTATAGGTCGAAGCCTTCTTTAAATGTTGTGGGTCCGGGAAACGCGGGCCCGACGTGATAAATAGTTTAAAAAGCGGGCCCGTGGTAAAAATAACTTAAACGTCTTTTATTGCAACGCGCGTAGTATTAGAAATAAATTAAATGAATTTAAGGCGGTAATTTATTCCGGCAACTATGATATAGTTGCTATCACTGAAACTTGGTTAAATACCGTGACTCGGGACTTGTTGGGGAACTTGATATACCGGGTTTTAAAATCTTTACTAATGATAGGTTACATAGATTTGGAGGCGGCGTTTTGCTGTACATTCGTAATTCCCTTAGGGCTATCGAGGTTAAGTTAGATTTTCCGGCAGCAATTAATGCGATCTGTGTTGAAGTTAGGGCGCGTAGTATTAGTTTTAATTTTGTCGTTGTTTATAGACCTCCGTTCAACCCCTCGATATAGATACTAGATTTTACTCACTTCTTGGTAATTTTATTGACAATCGGAATAGTATAATTGTCGGAGACTTTAACTGTCCTAATGTTAATTACGAGAATTTTACGGGTAACGAAGAGGGTTTGAGACTGGTTGAGTTTATGGACGATAACTTTTTACGACAGATAGTTACCCAACCAACGCGCGGTGATAATATCTTAGATTTGGTGATGACGAACGGCGAGAATATAGTCGAAAGTTTAGAAGTAGGCGAGAGTTTAGGATGTAGCGATCATCAAATTCTTAGGTTTAAGTTATTGATAGAAAACACACAGGATAGTAACGTAATAGAAGTCCCTGATTTTCGTAGGGCTAATTTTGATAGTTTTGCTGATAGGATGAGAGTAGTGGACTGGGATAACTTATTTATGGGTAATGATAAGAATTTGCGTTGGGGGCGTTTAAAGAAAGTTTTAGGAATATTGAAAGGGAGTTTATTCCTCGTAGGCCCAAGCGCGTTAGAAATCGTGGTAGGCCGAAGTGGTGGACTAGGGAAGTAGGCGAGTTCATAAACGAGCGTAATAGAGCGTATAGACTTAACAAGCGCAATGGCCAGGTAGCTAACTTTAATAGATATATCGAGCTTAGACGTCAGGTTAAAAGATCAGTTAGGAATGCCAAGCGTAATTTAGAGATAGTTATAGCTGCGGATAGTAAACATAATCCAAAAAAGTTTTTTGAATACGTAAATAATCGTAAGCCGGTAAAGGATAACATAGGCCCTCTATTGGATGTAAATGGCGCTTTGGCTTCTGACGCTCAGGCGATGGCGGGTATTTTCAATAACTTTTTTGCGACAGTTTTTACCGTAGAGGACGTAAATAATGTCCCCGACGTTGACGATATCGTTCCATTTAGTAGCGAGACTATTTTAGATGAAATAACTGTTTACGAGGCTGAGATTGCGCATTATATCGATAGGCTAAAAGTTAGCAAGGCTCCAGGCCCTGACGCTTTTTATCCTAGACATTTGAAAGATTTGAAAGACGTTATCGTAGGCCCCTTAGCGAAGATTTTTAATCAGTCACTCGAAACGGGGATTATTCCTGAAGACTTCAAATTAGCTAACGTCACGCCTATTTTTAAAAAAGGCGACCGCGCGGTAGCTAGCAATTATAGGCCCATTAGCTTAACGTCAATTGTCGGTAAACTTTTGGAATCCGTAGTTAGGGATCGTATTATCGATCACTTAGAAAGTAGGGGTTTGATTAATAGTAGTCAGCACGGGTTTTGACGCCATAGGTCTTGTTTAACAAATTTGTTAGAATTTTATAACGAAATAGTGCGCGAATACGATAGGCATAGGGCAGCTGACGTTATTTATTTAGATTTTAAAAAGGCGTTCGATACAGTTCCGCATAGGAAACTAATTGCGAAGGTTAAAGCGCACGGTATCCGCGGTCAGGTAGCTAACTGGTTAGAAGAATGGCTTCGTGCTAGGAGGCAGAGGGTCGTAGTTAATGGTAGTGAATGGGGTGGTTAGAGGTAGGTAGTGGTGTCCCACAGGGTTCAGTGTTAGGCCCATTGTTATTCGTAATTTACATTAACGACATAGATGTAGGATTGATTAGTAACGTGTCAAAATTCGCGGACGATACTAAAATAGGCGGTAAGGTTGTTAACGAGGACGATAGAAATAGGATCCAAGACGATGTAGATAGGATTATGGAGTGGACGGATAAGTGGCAGATGCAATTTAACGTAGATAAATGTAAAGTTTTGCATATAGGTTCTCGCAACAATAATTACGTGTACACGATGGATGATAGGGATTTAGCGAGCGTTGACGAGGAAGTAGATTTAGGCGTACGCGTAACTAAAGATTTAAAGGTTAGGAACCAGTGCCTGGAGTCTTGCGCAAAAGCTAATAGGATGTTAGGCTTCATAGCGCGTAATTTCGAATTTAAATCGAAGGATATTATATTGCCCCTTTACAAGTCCCTAGTCAGGCCTCATTTGGAATATGCCGTTCAGTTTTGGTGCCCGTACTTGCGTGAGGATATTGATAGGTTAGAAAGGGTTCAGCGTCGTGCCACGAAACTTATTCCGGCATTGCGCAATAAGCCTTATGAAGATAGGATTAAAGTGTTAGACTTGTATTCACTCGAAACTAGGAGATTAAGGGGGGAGCTTATTGAAGTTTTCAAAATCGTTAATAACATCGATAACGTAAATTTTGACAAATTGTTCACTTTCGATAATAGTAATACTCGCAATAACGGATTCAAGTTGCGTGGCAGACGTTTCATTAATAATATCGCTAAAAACTTCTTTACGTTTAAAGTAATTGATAAATGGAATAATCTTCCCGCGTCAGTCGTTCATTCTACCAGCGTTAATGTGTTTAAGAACCGTCTTGACAGACATTTTAAAAATATTAACGTTGTTTAAAATTAAAAAAGAAAGTTAACAACAGGAGCTCTGGTGGTGGTGCTCGAGGATGAGTCTGTTGACGATGAATGCCAGCTTGTGACATGCCAGCGTGATGCCAGCAATAAAAAAAAAAAAAAAAAAAAAAAATTAGACTAACACGAATGTAGATGTAGCTCATAGCGTAAACTAACCCACTTTTTGTTTAACTTTACCTACTTTTTTTTTTTTCTTATCCTCCTTACTTTGCATGTCTCTAACTCTTTTCTTGCATGTTTGTAGTTTGCATGGTATGACAGTGAGTTAAGACTGTGTTTGCATGGTTTGTAAGCGTTCTTATTTTACTTCTTTTCATCTTTCACCCCTCTCCTATATTCTCCGACTATTTTTCTGACTTGTCGGCAGTGGCCGGCGGATGATGATGGTGAGACTTTTTCCCTCTTTTTCTGAATGAATGTTAACCCACGAATGATAGGTGTTGCTCCTTACTTAACCCCTTATTCTCCTCTCTTCTCTTAACCCCCTACTCTCTCCTTTCTCTCGGGCTAGCCTTAGAGTGGATCTTAGGGTCTTTGTTAGCCTTAGCTTCTGTAGATCTGTAGATCTGTAGAATATAGTGGTAAAAATACTTAAGATTCTCCATGATGACAAGATTTACATTCTCAACCGTAGGGTACGAGTCGTCGGTATGATGTAACATGATATAATATCGCTTGTCACCATTCATCAACAAGACTCACTATCCATAACCGTTGCCTATCTTCTGAACGTGTTGTTGCTTCTACTTCGCGGTATATGTGAGCCTTTATAAAGGTTAGGTCTATAACATACTTCAATACATCGTTTGTACTAGGAAAACCTGCAATGCCCTCGCCAGAATACTCGTAGAGTATTTGAACATCTTGGTCCTTCGCACGGCTCAATATAGCCTTAAAAGTATCAAAGGAGGGTGGAATAGGGAGTTTTTCAGTATCCACCACATCGTGGCACTTTGCCGAATACCACTTCATAAACGTTGAACACGCAATGTTAAAGGTAGCCATTACTATTTTTCATCTTCGCGGGAGAATACACGTCTGAGCTGAAGGGTATGCAGAGGTCAACTGAGCACGGTGGGATAGAGATATGCTCAGGTAGTGGCAGGAGTCACGTGACCGATCTTACAGTGGGTGGAGCTTAGCTTTTTACTGTACACACACACACGCGCGCACGCACGCAAAGGAGAAAATGAAACCTTAATTGAAGCAAATATACGTGATAAACAAACATATCGTTAACAATACGCACATATATAAATACAATCAAAGATTAAGGTAACCAAAGTGTACGGCATCATAGGTACCAGGCACCTGGTAACGATTCCTATAGGTGTTACGACATACCTTCGTGCCCCTAAGTTCCTTCACACACCCCAGTTTCTGCGCCCGAAAATTGTGCGTCCCCACAGACAGTTGGGGTGGCTGGACACCCTCATCTTCCAAGCACACTAGTTCCTTTAACAAGTCAAAGTTAACGACTCGACGGTTCGCATGGTTAAGCGTGATACCCGTAGCCTTCACGATGTACTTCATATCATCCCCTACCCTCAACCGTACCCCATAGGTTTTTGGCCCTGTTGACACAAACGAGTCTGCGTATGCACCATCACCATACTCGTCCTTAATCTCATCAGTTAGCTCTCCGAGGAATTCCCAATAGCAGGCATGTATTCACCCTCCTTCGCTGTGAATAGCACGCTATCTGAGTCAACGTACAGCACCCTCCGACCAAGAGAGGGCAGTAGACCCCAAAATTTCATGCGGGCGTAGGCCGTTGTGAAGCTGGCTACAGGTATGTTTGTAACTCGTGAGGTATCTGTGGCCAGTTCGGTGATGTACTTTATTATGTAAATATTACCTACATTCACGATCTCCATAACCTCTTTATCGGGAGCGTTGGCATAATCCCAGACTTCGCTATAACTTTGTGCTAAATGAACGTTCCCTTTGCCGGTATTCGACACAACTTTGCACTAAAGTGCTTGCCAGGATTCTTAACAATTTGGGATCGGTCAAGTTGTATACCTTCATGGGCATGGTAACGCTGAATATAAACCATTTTTTCATCTTCGGTATCAAACCCTCGCGGATAATATGCTGCTTCTACTTTATCGTTCAAAAAAGCGTTTATATATGGTGTGAAAAGGTAGGTAGCTTCTGAAACCTCCACACCTCATGTATCTTCAATATTCTATACCCATGGCGAACGGCTAGGGCCAGCTCAGAGCTTATACGTATATACACCTCTGATCTTACGCTGGTTGGTTGTATGGTTACAATCACCGCTGTTCTCCTCTGCACACTTCACGCACAGGAGAAACATGAGCTTGTGATCTATAACGACGGGTAAGATCGGCATCCATAAATCGCGAGGGGGAGCACGTCTACGAAAGAGATTCCAAAGAAGCGCTCATTCAAGTTAGCTGAAAACTCTTCGACGGTTGGTATGGTGGGACCCACCATTTTTACGGGCGCACCTACGGGGTACGGATTGTTCTTCATCACGTAGGGGTATAAAGAGCAGAAATCGTAGTAGTGGAGTTTCACGCCTTCCGTAGGCGGAAAGTATAGCTTGAATGGGTTTGTGCGCCCTCCAAACAAGCTGTTACTGCATTTGAGGGGGTCCAACACCATTGAACGTTTGATGGCCCTTATTTCTTCACGGTACTGGGCATCTGTTTCCATCCGTGCATCATACTCATGCTCCCACACGATTTTGTGAGTGAACTGGGAGCCTATAAGTTGATCACGGTTACGGGTCCATGCGAGGCTGTCGTCGGGGGGGGGGGGGGGATCTTCCATAAAGTTCCCCTGTGATGGCACATTCAGCGCGCGGGCATCCATGCCACCACCAGCCGTTAAAGGAAGAAACAGTCTTCTCACCAGTGGCTGGATCCTCACTTAGGCCGTCAACCCAAAAAACACGACCATTGACCTTAATGGGTACTTCACCTGTGTTGCGGGCATGTTTTATGTATACCCCGGTCTGTTGCTGTATGTGTATGAGCCAGTAAATAGCCTTGTGCCCATAACTGCGAGGGTTGTTTCTGTGAATGATTGCTAAGGTGTCTTTAGGCATGAAGTTATTCTTGAACACTGTAAAACATGAGGCGATCGTGGTTGCGACTTGCAGCGGATCGCATTTGAAACGGGCTATGTACATCCTTCTAAAGGCTTGAAAGCATATTCTAAGTACACGTACGTCATTCATGCAATAACGTTCACGTTCATCGGCTATATTGTATGGATTAGCTTCATTAAAACTGTTGTAGTAGCGGTCAAAATCTTCCCGCTCACTATCACTCATATTGGTGTAAAGTAATGTTTGGGTGGATGTAGTCCTACGTAATTCAAAGTTTCGTAGTGAGGAATGTGTAAGGGAAATACCCTTTTGAAACTTCAGCGGCTACGCCCATGACCTTGGGCAGCTTTGCTAATTTACAAGGTGTGAACAGCAGGGTGTCTTTAAACTGTACATTACCTCTGCTCTGCATCTGTATTAGTTTGTTGCCTCTTTTCAAGGGATCACCTGTAAATATCGCAGACGACTCGTGTTCAAGCAACTCCTTATAAAGGAACTGTGTGTCAGATTTCGTCCCGTTATGGGCAAGAATATACACAGTCATTTGTTTGAACTTGTCCACTAATTTGACAATATAGGGTACAAAGAGTTTCACAGGGCTGCCGTGTGCAATCGTTTTAAAAAAGTTTGTCCTTTTTCCACATTTGTGGCACTCATCACACTCGATCTCCATGCACTCATCACAGATAGTCTGACTTACGAGTAAATGTGGAATGACCTCTTTGGTTTCAGGGTTCGTGTAAGTTTCTATATCGTAGTACACGGTTAAATAAGGGCTATTTTTAGGCTTAGCACCTTTCATATAACATACATGCTTCACTCCATCCGCCTTATATTTTTCATGACATGTAGAACAGTGAATTTCATCGCATTTATGTTTGAAATTCCCCCAATTATCCATCATGTGAAACATACCGCACTTACAAATCCTCATTTTCCTGCAAGTGCCATTTGGTTTATGGAGCTCAAAGCATTTATTATTGAAAAATGTACGTCTACACACACATTACATTCCCTCTTCTCGGTTTCAATTACACGACTTCCACATTTGGGGCTTTTACACTGCTCACATACCATGTAGCAATCCTTACAATGTTTCACCATATCATCAGCAAACTCGAGACATCCCTTACACAAATCATGATGCCTTCCATATTTTCGACTTTTATCATAACTGGAGTAGAGAGCCCTTATGTTGCGGAAGGGGAGATACGATGTTCCTGACAATCCTAAAATAAGTAGAGGTCTTGTACGATCTCTCACGCTGCTTTTAAAAACATACACAGTTATACGACGTTCAGCCATTCCAAATACACTATACGTGCATTCATTGGATCTTTTCTGTTTGACACACATGGTTCGATTTTATTTTAAATTTCTACACAGACGTAGTTTTGCATGCCGATTACGAAAATCAGAACCATTTTTTGGAGAAATTAATAATAAAAAAGTTACAACCCTTTAAAGTATTTAATTAATATTAGTGACAAAAATCAACACCAATTAATATTTTCGATTAAATGTTGCGATGCACTGTAGCATTTTTTGGAACTGGTCGCAGTTTTCGTGTATACTATAAACACCCAGGAATGTCTGTCAGTCAGTCCGTCACGCTCAGTTTGTCAGTCGGCCACGCTGAGGAACGTTTGTCGGTCACGCTCAGGAACGTTTAGGTTAAGTCGTGATATTTTCGTTAGCTTTAACCAAAATATCACGACTTAACCTAACCAATCGTCAAGGGCGTACAATTACCCTAAAAAAAATAAATTAAAAAAAAAAAATATTTTTATTTAACCAAACTAGCACGACTTAACCTAACCAATCGTCAATGCCGTACAGTATAAAGAATCCTCTTCTCTTAATATATAAAATTAAATAAATAAATAAAAAGTATTGTTTTTTATTTATTTTTTTAGGTTAATTGTACGCCTTTGACGATTGGTTAGGTTAAGTCGTGATAGTATGGTTAATTTTTGCTACCCGCGACCCGCACGAAGGGCGGGTCTTAGGCTAGTTGTAACTTTTTTATTATTAATTTCTCCAAACAATTGTTCTGATTTTCGTAATCGGCATGCAAAACTACGTCTGCGTAGAAATTTAAAATAAAATCGAACCATGTGTGTCAAACGGAAAAGATCCCATTCATTTCCTGCTCGGCCCTTCTCAGTTCTTCAGGACCCATATTACACTCAAACTCAAGCTTATAATCTGAAGCCAGTTTACGGGCACGCTGCACAACCGTGAGCAGCCAAATTTTTTGCGTCCAAGTATTTAGCACAGTGAACATATGAGCTAAGATTATTGCTATAAAACCACAACCATGATCGACGTTTAAATGCTTTCTGTAAATAACCGGAGAATTGAAATTAAGAGTATAAGGTGTGGCACTATGACCCGCAACCCGGAATACTCTGTCAATATCTACCATGAAGTTGTCCATATTGAAGGATGTACCACTTTGAGAGGCTTGCATTATGCGGCCCAAGATATATTATGTGTCTACAGCCGCCAAACGTCTGAACGGTATTACTACCCAAAAATCGTCCCCTTCATCTGACCCAAACCTGAAGGATAACCTCGTCCTGACTTCACGTTCGTCGCGGTTCTGAGGGGCAAACTCGACAATACGTTCAACTACGCGTCGCAGTCCGTTGGTATACAGGGATCCAGGGTTAACCCTGACCACGTACCGACTTCTAGTAAGGGCAAGGGTGGGGGTAGCGGTGCTCACCAACTCGAATGTTATACCATCCTCCACAGTATGAGAAGCTGTTGTGGAGGAAGTACCCGGAACTGAACAATGGCTCATATTTGAGGAAGGCACCATTGTGGGGTTGTGTCGTAAGACGTAGAGGGTTGGGGCTCTAATACTGGGGGGCTAACAACCGGAGCAATCCTGGCACGCTTTATACCTGATGTGGAGGGCTCTTCATCATGCTTCCGCTTTGAACTGTCGCATGCTACAGGTGTCGCTGGTGAGGGTTCGTCAGCAGGGAAGGGTTCTGTAGCTGCACGGTCATCGGGTTCGTCTGTGATATCGATGATGGGGGGCTGTACATCGTCGACATTCACGGTTCTGTGGAAGAAGAAAAACAAAATATAAGGAACAGCACTCAAAATTTGTAATATTTTGTAAATGACCCACTTAGGGGTGTGACGTGTTAGAGATGGAATCCGTAGAAAAATTCAGGTTCACAAGCCCCTCCACATGTATTATATCTGGCCCTACAGGTTGTGGAAAAACTGTATTTATGCTTAAAATCATTAAAGATAAGGGGGAGATGTTCTCAAAATTTGTGCATAAAGTAATATAGTGCTCTTCGACGTACCAGTCAGTGTTCAACGAGTACCAAGATAAAATTTTGTTCCACAAGGGTGTATATGACGTTAATTCGTTAAAAAGTAATGAGCATACAGTTATTGTAATTGACGATCTCATGTTGGAAATGGATAAAACGTTTGCCGAGACATTTACAGTGTTCTCCCACCATCTTAACATAAGCGTATTCTTTATCAACCAGAATCTATTTTTAAAAAATAGATACATGCGCGATGTGTCGCTAAATACACAATATCTAGTCTTATTGGGACAACGTACAGATGTGTGTCAAATTGGGGTATTAGCCAATCAAATGTTCCCGAATCAACGTAAGGAGTTTTTGGAGGTTTATAAAGCCACAAGCCAGCGTTATGGATATTTGCTTTGTGACCTTTACCCGCGAAACACGTTTAGGGTGCTTCTAAGAACGAATATATTCCCAAGCGAACCAGAAACGGTGTACATTCCAGAATGACAAATAGGCTGAAGAAATATCGTGAATTAATAAAAATCTATCAAAGATTGCCCTGGGCACTGCAACAGATGTTTGTTAAAAATATCGACTCCAACTTTTTAAAATGCATCTGTGAAATCTGCCTTAATGTTATAAAATGTAATGTGCCAATGAAACCCCCTCAGAAGGCTCGCTTACGTCGTTACAAGAATATAATACGAGCGCTCGCTCATAAAAGTCAAACTGTGGGGAAGAAAAAGCGAATTATTGTACAAAGAGAAGGATCATTCCTACCCATTTTATTTTCAGTTTTGGGTCCTTTACTGACTAGATTAATATAATGAAGAAGGTGGCTGTGATTCCGCACAAGGTGTATGCTGCATTGCAAAGTTCAAACATTCCAGACACGGCTCTAGATCCCCGTAAAAGTAGGCTTAAAAGAATGGAAAGCGAGTTGCTAGCCCTATTAAACAGTGAAAAGTCACCTGATGAGAAAAGGCTCTTCTACCAAGAGGCTTTGCAGAAATTTCTTCATGAGTACGAAGATTATAAGAATCCGACAGAGCTCCCCGTGGTTATTAGGCACAGCGCGAGTAGCGCTGAGCATAGCGACACAGGACCTGAGCCCGACGTTAGAGATGACCAATCAAAGAACAACGGAACACAACACATCGAACATGTGCACCAACCCAGCTCAGGCCCAGTTGGTGCACGGTTGATAGGTACAGAAGTATTCTCAGTTGAAATCGGATGAATGAATTTGAATAGCCCTGTACACTTCATAAACCGATGAGAAAAAGGTTTAAAACGGCCAAGACAACAATGGATTCGATTGACTCTATTTGGCAAGCGGATTTAACAGACATGCAAAGATATTCAGTGTATAGTTACGGCTACCGCTACATCCTATTCATAATAGATGTATTTTCTAGATATATGTGGCTAATTCCACTGAAAAAGAAATCGCCTGAAACAGTTGCTAAAGCGACCAAAACGTTGATGTTAAAAGAAAAAAGGGTTCCTGGCTATTTTTGTACAGATATGGGAAAAGAATTTATAGGTCGCGCTTTTCAGAACATGCTGACAGAGTTTAATATCAATTACTACACTTGCAGTTCTATACATAAGGCCTCTTTAGCTGAAAGAGTTCAACGTACAATAAAGGAACGCATGCATCGCTATTTTACATATAAAAACACATACAGATATATAAACGTTCTCGGGTCATTGGCATCATCATACAACCGTTCACACCATCGTACGATTGGCACAACACCTAACGAAGTTTTAGAAAGAGGTACGCTGCCAGAGGGGAGAAGAGATGGAGCACCGCCACCGCACTCTACACATTTCAAAATCTATGATTATGTAAGACTATCACGTTCGGGAAATAAATTCGCGGAGGAATTTGAGCAAGGATGGACACGTGAGATTTTTAAAGTTCGTGCTATGAGACCTAAAGATGAGATAATGATGTATTACGTTGAAGATTTGAATGGGGAAGAGATCGCTGGAGGCTTTTACCTCAAGGAGTTGCAGAAAGTGACATTTAATTTAGGAAAAAGTGTGTTTAAAATTGAAAAAATTTTAGGCAGCAAAGGTTCAGGAAAGAAAAATGTACCTGATGAAATGGCTGGGTTACCCAGAAAGCTTCAACACCTATGTAAAAGCTGATGCAATAATGAAGCTTAAATAATATGCAACATGGCGCCTAGCCACTTCTATGTCACACTCCCATCCTCCTCTTCTCTGTCTGTACATCCTAACAACACCCTGGCCATCTTTGTGACAGAACTCCACGGACCCATTGAATTGGAGCGTGATTCGTATGAGGTGGGTTTAGGTGAACTCCAGTTAGTCTCCAAATTTTTAACTCTTGAAAATGAGCAAATCATATTTCTGATCCTGAGAAGAATCGATGAGTGCGAAAAATTAGACATAACCTTAGACAGTACTATACGATCAGTCCTGTTCGGTGAGGTGCATTACTATAGCACAAATGTAACGCTAGGAATCGGGCATTATGACACAACCATGGACATTGGTGACGGGGTTAAACAAGAGTCTTGAAAGGTCGTACCTGACAAACGATTTATTTTTTGAAGTCGTAAACATAGACACGCCTGCATGCACATTGAAGTTAAAATCAACGCTTTGTAGAAATATTAGAGATAAAGAGCTGTTCACAATTGTGGCCGAGTGCCGATAGAGCGCAGCTCTCCAAAGAGATACCTTTCACGAGGCACAGCATGACTTGTCCAGCTTAATGTATCAATTAAAGATGGAGAAATTGGGTGAAAGCTCTCCACCCCCAGACATGTGCTATATTTACAGCAATATCGTAGATCACCAATTTGTTGGGGACACCCAGGCGCGCCTACTGCGCATTGCACACATCCCCAACCATAGAGGGAAAAGTTCGAGCATTACATATGACAAGCCCCATTATGTGAATGTTGCGACTAATCTATTAACCAACACCTCGATATATATAAAAACAACTGAGAGAAAAAATTCCCCATTCGGTGATGGGAGCTTAACAGTGAAACTACACTTTCGTCGTTTATAATGACCCGAAGGCCATTTACAGTCTATCGAGGGGTGAGATGCCAGCGTGGGAGTGGGCTTGGATCCATTTTCTCATCCATACTACGCACGGCTGTTCCATTGTTGAAGAGGGGTGCTAGATACCTAGGGAGGAAGGCGTTACAAACAGGTTTTAACGCGGCAGAAGACATAATGGGTGGAACTAAGCCTAAAGAAGCTCTAAAAAACATTTAAAACGTACATGGGACGAAATCATCAAAGATGCAAAGAGAAAAATGCGTGGTGGCGGAAAGAAGAGATCCGCCAGGAAGAAGGGGTTACCATCACGTGGCGCTAAACGTAAAAGTAAATAAAAAAAAGAAGTGCTCGAAGCGTATGAAACCTATGGCTGATAATTTTTTAACTGATATAAGCTGAGGACACTACTCTCACGAATCATAGGCTGACTAATACTTGTCGAGGGAGGTGGCACTATTTCTGACTCGTCATGGCGCGTTTCATCCATCCGTGTAGTTCATAATGCTGTAAATTGGAACTGTCCCTCTTTGATATGCCCCCCACTCAGGTCTTTATTGAGCATAGCGACTTTATTACAATTAACCCATTAAATACAATAGTTCGCCCAGTGCCCCGATAGAATTCGTGATACCCAGCTCAGGCCCTTACTTTTTTGACCCGAGCTGCATGCACATGTACGCTAAACTGCGTATAGCCCATTCTGATGGAACGGACTGCGATGATAGTTACTCTGCCTATCCTGAAACCAACTTTTTACACTCCATATTCAGCCAGTGTGAAGTGTATTTAAACCAGGTTAACATCTCGGCAGGAACGAGGTACTACCACCTACGAGCCTATCTGGAAAATGTCCTCAACTTTTCAAAAGAAGCGAAGGACACCCTTTTAACCGCCGAGGGGTATTACCATACTAAAGATTAAAATGGAATAAAGGATAAATTTAAAAATTCTAAAAAAAAGATATATGAATGTTTTGGACGTCTTCATACAGATTTCACATTCCAGGAGAAACTGCTTATGAACGGGGTGGATATGAAGTTGAAGCTTACCCGCACGATTCCTGAGATCTGCATAAATCTGGGGTCTGATCAAGAAGAGGGCGCGAAACCCGTTGTGATTCACATCATGGAGACGTATTTGCGTATACGCCGAGTGAAATTAAGTTCCCCGAAACAAATAGAAATTGAGAAAGACTTAATACACGCCACAGTAAAATACCCAATAAACAGGGTACAGATCAAACTACAGGGTGTCCCATAAATCCGGCATCATAGGAGAAATTCATATTTTTCTATTTCTACAAACTATAATTCATATGCTCGGGATGCCAATTTCCCGTCCACTATTCTGTTCAGTGACGAGGTTGTTTTTTTATGGAACTGGTGAGGTAAATCGACAGAACACCCGCTACTGGTCTCAAAACAACCCTCACTGGTATACCTCTTCAAAGGAACAAGGTGCATCTCGGGTGATGGTATGGTGTGGCATTTGGAAGGATCGCATCATAGGCTCCCTCTTTTTCGATGAACATGTCACTGGAGGCACCTACCTACGTATGCTCAAGGAAGAAGCATTTCCCAGTGTCTTGAACGAAGAAGGAAATTTCCCAACATGGTTCCAGCAAGACGGCGCTCCTGCACATTACAGCACCCAAGTAAGGGAATACCTGTACCAACAATTCCCTGGTCATTGGATAGGACGTCGAGGGCCTGTGGAATGGCCAGCTAGAAGCCCGGATCTCACGCCACTAGATTTTTATCTCTGGGGCCACTTGAAAGCGCTGGTATACGCAGAAAAAATTAGGAGTGTTGAACATTTGCGGTAGCGCATTATTGGGGCATGTAACACATCATTCACCGTGTGCTTGCTGACTGGGTATCACGTCTGAATTTGTGCATTGAAAACAATGGTGGACATATTGAGCACGTTCTGTAAATAAAAGCTTTTGTTTTGCCTTTTTTATTATTTTTCCTATGATGCCGGATTTATGGGACACCCTGTATACACGGTGTCCGTCGGGTTGGCCTCGAATCAATTAGGAAACGTGGCCCTTGGAGTCCTACCTAGTAGGATATTAATTGGATTACAGAACCACGCCTCGACGAATGGAAAAAATAAAAAGAGTGCCTTTAAATTCGAGAATTTCGGCCTTAAAAATATTACTCTATACGTAAATGGCATCGCTTTGGGAGGGACTATGATTACCGACTACTCATCAGACGCTGTGTTCCCGCTCTGCGCGAGAGCTTATAGTAGTCTGGCTCATAATACAGGTGTCTGTGACGAGCTTGGGTTTGGCGTAACGCAGAAAGAATTTGCCGAAGAATTTAACATTTATTCATTTGATATTACGCCTGACTTGTCTGCTGGCGTAAATACAGACAGAGTGGGAATATCTCAGTCAGGTTGGAATTTGCCAAGCCTATAGACGTTCCTATTATTGTCTCGTGTACCTCGAATCACAAGCACTAATAGAAGTTGACTGTTTCAGGAACGTGGTCACAGACTTTTAAAATGGACGCGAATACACTCCAGAGAGTGAAGAAAAGTGACCGAATCACACGCTCCAAATTTATCGGCATGTTTGCGAAGAATGAAATATTGAAATTGCCAACTACGAGAAACTGTTACGGGGTTATCGTTAACACCAACAGTGTGGGGGGTGAGGGGATTCATTGGTTTGCAATCTATTTTAAAAATAGGAAAAGTGTACTATTTTGACTCATTCGGCACTCAGCCCTGGAATGATTCTGTGGTTGTGCAGTTTATCGAACAGATACATATACCTGAGATTGTATGGAACCCGTATCGCTTTCAAGGATGTTATAGCAACACGTGCGGGATGTACGCCCTCCCATTTCTCATGCACATGTCACGTGGGAAGGGATTTATAAATTTTTTAAAATTATTCGATTTGTGCGACACTGAAATGAATGATAAAATGGTATGCAGACAGATAAAAAAAAGGTTCAAATATGTTAGCACCCGCTGTATTGTGTAAAGGTGTATATCTGTATTGTGTAAAGACCTATCTGTAGCCATTAAGACTTATTTAATGGACACTGGTTCCGCTTTGTACATGTTTTCTACCATTTAATAAATTAAATGAAAATACAACGTGTTTTGTTCTTAACCCCGAAAAAATACTTACATTAGTTCCTCCATGACCTGGCATTCGTTGGACCGGATGTGAGCCAATACCTCGACCTCTGTGTTCAGATCGCTGGTTTGGTTGTAGGGTAAAGCATCCATATCACTTATTCCCCTTTCATCAGAACGAAAAGTAGCTATAACACGATGAAGTTCCGCATCGGTCCTATAAAGTTAAGTAAAAATAAAGTTTAATCAAAGAGCTACAATAAAAGAAAATGCCACGAATTTTAAAAATTATAAGCGCAAGCAGATATCCTAACAGTTTTCAAAAGTAAGCATCGGGATAATCTTAAGTTTTAATATTTCTAAAATCCTACCTGTACAAGAAATGTGCAACTAAAACACCATATATATATATATATATATATATATATATATATATATATATATATATATATATATGCCGAAATAACCACGACGGAAACGGAGAATAATTAAAAGCAAGTACGCTAATTCACAGCTCAAAAGTAAGATTGGCTGGGTGTGCTATGCTCCGTCTGCCTGCAACGGGACTCGAGCCCGCAGACAATTCTTAATAGTTTTTAATATTTCTATTGTAAGTTTTTAATATTTCTAAAATCCTACCTGTACAAGAAATGTGCAAATAAAATACCTTATATATATATATATATATACAGGGTGTACATAAAGTCAGGATCTATTTTTGTGAAGCACTTGGAAATTATATGGAATTCAATCATAAAATGATAAAGTGGTAACATTTATTAAATAATTAAGAGTAGGATTCGACGTGACGCCCATCAGTATCCCTGCACAGCTCAAATCGTTCCGCAGCATTTCTAAACACATTCTGGAGCATTTGCGGGATTATGTTATCTGCAGCAGTTTGCATACGTGTACGTAAGTTTTCAAGACTCGTAATCTTCGTCTGATAGACGTGCGATTTGATAAAGCCCCATGCAAAGAAATCTAAAGGGGTTAAATCTGGTGATCTCGCTGGCCAAGGTCTGTTGCTTCCGCGTCCGATCCAGCGATTTGGAAAACGTCCATTTAGATAATCCTGAACAACTTTGGCATAGTGACAAGGAGCACCATCATGTTGATAGACGACGGTACTAACAATCCTATCCCCGTCGTCTATCAACATGATGGTGCTCCTTGTCACTATGCCAAAATTGTTCAGGATTATCTAAATGGACGGTTTCCAAATCGCTGGATCGGACGCGGAAGCAGCAGACCTTGGCCAGCGAGATCACCAGATTTAACCCCTTTAGATTTCTTTGCATGGGGCTTTATCAAATCGCACGTCTATCAGACGAAGATTATGAGTCTTGAAAACTTACGTACACGTATACGAACTGCTGCAGATAACATAACCCCGCAAATGCTCCAGAATGTGTTTAGAAATGCTGCGGAACGATTTGAGCTGTGCAGGGTTACTGATGGGCGTCTCGTTGAATCCTACTCTTAATTATTTAATAAATGTTACCACTTTATCAGTTTATGATTGAATTCCATATAATTTCCAAGTGCTTCACAAAAATAGATCCTGACTTTATGTACACCCTGTGTATATATATATATTATAAATAGGGTGAACCAAATGTAGGTGGACAGTAAATGATAACGTTTATTTTGAGAATACATATTTAATTTTTTTGTATAATATAATACAAAATAAAATTTAAATAAATTTAGTTATAATATTTAATATAATATAACACAAACACCATAGTTATAATGAACACCATAGTTATAATATAATATAACACAAACCGTATTCAACCTACTGTCCACCTACTTTTGGTTCACCGTGTATATATAATATCAAGCAAAGAACTATAGACCAGTGTCATTGACGTCCCACCTCACCAAAGTATTTGAAAGAATAGTTAGAGAAAAAATTTATGATTTCCTGGAGACACGGGAAAGATTCAACGAAAATCAGCATGGATTCCGATCAGGTAGATCATGCCTATCACAACTAGTAGAACACTACAACAATATCCTAGATGCATTGGAAGGCAATGACAACTACGATGTTATATACACAGATTTTGCTCAAGCTTTCGACAAATGTGACCATGGTATAATAGCACATAAAATGAAATATATGGGAGTAACAGGCAAAGTGGGATAATGGATCTACAACTTCCTCAGAGAACGTCTGCAGGTCGTAAAAATTCAAGGTATATCATCATCAGAATCGGAAGTACGCGGCTCAGTAACACAAGGGACAGTACTGGCCCCACTCCTGTTCATTATCATGCTAACAGACATAGACAGCGGAGTAAACAGCAACAGTATAGTAACATCCTTTGCAGACGATAAAAAGATCAGCAGAAAAATCAGCGATGTACATGACGTGGAGGCCTTGCAGAGGGACACGAACGAAATATACAAATGGTCAGAAGACAACACCATGTCATTTAATACCCAGAAATTTCAGCTCTTGAGATATGGTAGAAAAGAACTTAAACAGACTGCATATTATGCTCCAGACAGAGAGGAAATTCAGAGAAGCATGAAAGCGATCGATCTCGGGATAATAATGACAGATGATGCGAAATTTGAAACACAAAATCAGGTAGCGATAAATAAATCAAAAAGTCGCCGGACAGGTACTTAAAACGTTCAAGAGAAGGGACAGGACAGTAATGATTCCCCTGCTAAAACCACTGATTATACCAAAACTTGAATACTGCTCAGTTTTGACGTCCCCATATAAAAAGGAAGAAACTAATAAACTAGAAGAAACGCAAAGGCATTTCACAGCCAAGATTGATGGCTGCAAAGAACTGAACTACTGGGAAAGACTACGTAAACTAAATCTGTACTCCCTGGAAAGAAGAGGAGAAAGGTACACCATAATCTACAGTGGAAAATGATCGAAAAACTGGTACCAAACCTAAAACTAAACCCAATTACCATTCAAACAACACTGGAAAATAGGAAAGGCAGAATGTGTAGTGTTCCCAAATTAAAGGCCCGACAAGGGACCTCCTCAACTCTGAAGGAAAATAGCTTGGTTGTCAGGGGGCTAAGATTTTTCAACCAGCTTCCAAAGGACCTCAGAAACGTAACGGGGGTCAAAGTTGAAGTCTTCAAGAGAAGACTGGATGCCTGGCTCAGGACGGTACCAGATGAGCCGGGCGTGCCTGGCTATGTACGGTGGAGAGCGCAAGAAAGCAACTCGCTCCTCCACCAAGCCAGACCTAGAGGCGGGGCCACCAGCTTGACCTCCGTGTGAAGAGAGACCAACGCACGAAACAACATAAGGTTCATAATGTAAGGTATGCCGAAATAACCACGAAGGAAACGGAATAATTAAAAATATTTTTTAAAACGCATTTACTGTGGCCTTTTATAAGTTGACACTGAATGAACTGCAATATGTATAATCACATATTAACTACTTACATCTCTAAGTCGTTAGCGGAAAATTCGTTCCCGCTCTCACAAATTTCTGTAACAACTTGCGTAGACAGAAGATCAGAATTCCGGGATACAATAAACTTTACAAGTGCGAGAACGAGCTTCGCGCACTGTTGGTTTTCCTCAAGAGTAATTGAATCTGAAATCACCTTCCAGTTTTATATTTCAAAGACAATAAATTTTTCCCGATCCTATTTTAGATAAGGCACCATAAGCCGATTTACAAACCATCCTCATCTCTCTCTCTCTCTCTCTCTCTCTCTCTCTCTCTCTCTCTCTCTCTCTCTCTCGGTCACTAGTGGGGTTCCTCAGGGTTCCGTTTTGGGGCCACTGTTGTTTATCATTTACATAAATGATATCGACGCTGGCATCGTCAGTCGGATCGCCAAATTCGCTGATGACACCAAGCTTGGGGCCAATGTTGGGACGCCCGAAGCGATCGAGGAACTGCGTGCGGACCTAGGTAGGATAGGAGAGTGGTCCGAAAAATGGCAAATGCCGTTTAACTTGGGTAAATGCAAGGTGATGCACATTGGCTACGCCAATCCCAAGTCGGACTACTCGATGTTGGGGAGCAATATCGAGGCGACTGATTTGGAAAAGGATTTGGGTGTGCTAATCAGCAGCGACCTTAAGTTTACGAAAGAGTGCGTAGAGGTGGAAAAGAAAGCCCAGAAGCTGTTGGGTTATATCAGGAGGCAATTTCAGTTTCGAAACAAGGAGATTGTGCGCTCTCTGTACAATTCCCTGGTTCGGCCGAACCTGGAGTATGCACTGCAGTTCTGGTCGCCCACCCTCAGGAAAGATATTGAGAGGCTGGAGCGAGTGCAGGCGAAGGCCACAAAGTTAATCCCTTCCTTCGACGGTTACGCGCCCGGAACTTTTTTTCGCTGGAAACTTGGAGGCTGCGCGGTCAACTGATCGAGGTTTTCAAGCTCTTACGCGGGTTCAACGATGTCGATTTTTGAAGCAAGTTTAGTTTAAATG
Source organism: Bathynomus jamesi (assembly GCA_023014485.1). Taxonomy (NCBI): domain Eukaryota; kingdom Metazoa; phylum Arthropoda; class Malacostraca; order Isopoda; family Cirolanidae; genus Bathynomus; species Bathynomus jamesi. Next base: position 479,244 of record JAJOZX010003274.1, read on the forward strand.
ATAACCCAACTCGCAACAATGGTTGGAAGTTGGATTTAAAACGGTTTAGGACTAGTGTGTGTGTGGGAATCACTTTACGTATAAGATCTGTGACACGTGGAACAGGTTACCTTCAGAAGTTGTGAACAGTTCCTCTGTGGATCAGTTCAAGAAAAGGTTAGACCAAATCTTGCACACTATTTGAGTGTGTGTAGAAAATTTTCCGTGGCACCCGTTGCCATTGGTACCTCCTCGGTATGGGCTGCAAGGCCTTTTGAGGTACTTCTTTTCCTTTTAACTTCTTGTAACTCTCTCTCTCTCTCTCTCCTCTCTCTCTCTCTCTCTCTCTCTCTCTCTCTCTCTCTCTCTCTCTCGGCCGAATACAAGCTCAAAAAACAACGCGTTTCTCTCTCTCTCTACGAATGGGAATATCTGACACACCCCAGATTTCACGGGGCAGCCAATCACAGCCATGTGGGCGGAGCCAGGACCTCTGTTTGGCCGCTATGCAGGCCTACGCGTCAAGCCCCGCCCAAAATTCACCGATAGCCAATAGGAAGCTAGCGTTTCCTGTGTTGTGGGTTGATCACAATCACAAGCCTCATTTATAAAAGGGGTCATTTTCATCTCAGAGCCTCATTTCAATGCTTTTTCTGGAACAGTGCTTTTGAAATACCAACCATGAGCCAGCTGTACAGCTCTCCCGATTTGTTTGAAGATGGCGATGCCTCATCACTCTCTTCAATTTATCTCTTCAACGCGGTGGAATAGAATTATACGTACAATAAATAAATTTAAAAAAAATAACATGGATGCGTATCATTAACCCCCAAAGTTTATGATCTCGAAATAAACTTCGGCGGAGAGAAGTTAATTTATTGGAATTTTAAAACGATATTATCTATCGCTTCCGACAAACTGTCGCCACTACACTCCCCAATTTTCAGAACGATGTTTAATATAATTGTATATATTTTTTTTCCATAAATATTTATGATCTATTGTTCAGCTGTCTACTTCGTTTAATTAGGCAATGTTCAGGAGGGAATTTGATTATACTGTCTTTGTACATATATAGGATCACCTTTGCTTTCAACACAATAAATAAATTTAAAAATGACAGATGTGTGTGATGTAGCGGATCATTAAACAGCAAAGTTTATTTCGATATCATAAACTCCTGCGACAAACAATTTTCAGAACGTTGTTTAGCATAATTGTGTGTATATATATATATATATATATATATATATATATTATATATATATATATATATATATGTGTGTATATATATATATATATATATGTGTATATATATATATATATAATATATATATATATATATATATATATATATATAGCGGGAGAGGGAGAGGGAGAGTTACAAGGTTAAAAGGAAAAGAAGTACCTCAAAAGGCCTTGCGGCCCATACCGAGGAGGTACCAATGGCAACGGGTGCCACGGAAAATTTTCTACACCCTATTTGAGTGTGCAAGATTTGGTCAACCTTTTCTTGAACTGATCCACAGAGGGACTGTTCACAACTTCTGAAGGTAACCTGTTCCACGTGTCACAGATCTTATACGTAAAATAATTCCTACACACACTAGTCCTAAACCGTTTCAAATCCAACTTCCAACCATTGTTGCGAGTTGGGTTATCATTTAAACTAAACATGCTTCTAAAATCGACGTCGTTGAACCCGCGTAAGAGGGAGGGAGCGAGAGAAAGAGGGAGGGAGGGAGAGGGGAGAGAAAGATAGAGAGAGCGAGAGGGAGAGAGGGGGAAGAGAGAGAGAGAGAGATCCCTGCTAGGGTACTCTGGCTACCCATTTATCTGCCAACCGTGGAAGGGCGCGCCGCCACCGGGTCTCAAACCCGACGCATATAATTGTGTGTGCGTAATATTTTATGGGCGTATAGACGGGTGTGTACATGCCAAAACGTGGCATACACTGTGCCAACTGGCTGATAGTGCCTGGAGGCACTGGCTGATTAGGGGCCTATAAGACAACGTCCGCTCGGCTGAAGTCTTAATATGCGCTTGGCTCCTACCAGGCGAACACCTCCCTTCCTCTTTCTCCTTCTCCTCTCTCTTTCTCTTGGGGGATAACTCCTCCTCCAAATTGCATAATCCTTGTTGCTCTTGCAACAACCCCCTCCCCATTTGAGGGGTGCCTTGCAGCAAGGGGGTTGGCACTGGCACTGGTGCCAGGGGGTGACACACTTGCAACATTGATCAGTATTTGCAATTGCATTGCACTTTCTACTTTTGCGTCCATACTACTGGCTTTCATAAATCTTCTCTGCTAGAGTGTTCCATGTGCAATAATCCATGGGATTGCAATCAGGTGATTGCGGGAGCCAGTCGTTTTTTTCCAATGAAGTTGACTACGTTCTGTTGTAGATAATCCTGTGTGAACTTGTTGGAGTATGAAATCGTTTCCATAATACAGACACCGACAATCAGGCAAAAGATTCTCCTCTAAGAGATTTACATAGGTTTCTGAATTAATTTTTTTATTTTCTGAAATGAAATGAATTTTCGTCTTTCCATTCCACGATACAGGATACACCTGCTAATACCATAATTTTTTTGGAAAACCGACTTGTCTGGTAGTGAAGTCTCGATGGAGGAATGTCTTTCTTACGCCGACCATAAACAACATCGCTCCGGGAGTTTCGAACAATCTCGATGGTGAAATCTTTTTCATCTGTAAAAAAAAAATTTTTTAACATCATTGAACGAAAATCTATCAAGCAGTTTTCTACAACGAATTTTTTCTTACTAATAACTGATCTCATATAATATAACTACGCTGATTTCGAATAAGGTGTCAATTTTTTTCTATCACGTAAAGATTTTCTGCACACTGGAAGGGAAAGAACTACAACATAAATAAATATTATTTATTTCAATTTACATTAGGTACCTATTTCACTTTGTTATACTAATTACAAATGCAAACAACTTTAAAAAGAAAGAAGACTATTAACGTCAATTACATATTCATCTTTATTTGTCCTGAGTTTTCTTGTGAGATCTATGCCTTTTAGTTTCGAATGTACTCGCTGTTCCTTTTCTTTTATGTAATAATTCTGGAGTATCCCGTTTCAACATCCAGCAGTAATCAGCCATCATGCTGATGTCCCATTTTCCTGATATCTCTTCTCCATTTCGTTGATGTCTTGGTGAAACCGCTCTCCTTGTTCTTCGCTGAGTGCTCCGAGATTTTCAGGAAAGTAATCCAAGTGTGAATGTAAGAAATGTAATTTTAAACTCGTATTACAACCCAACTCTTTGAACTTATTTAACATGTTGTTCACAATGTTTTGGTAATTTGGGTTCTTGTTCCCCAAAAATTTGCTGATAACATCCTTAAAAGCAATCCACGCTTCTTTTTCAAGATTGTTCATTGTTCTTTCAAAGTGTTCATCCAAAGTCAGTTTTCTAATGTGGGGACCAACGAAAATTTCTTCTTTCAATTTTGCTTCCGAAAAAGTTGGGAATTTACCACACAGATACTTAAAACAATCTCCATCTTCGTCCAAGGCCTTAACAAATTGCTTCATCAAGCCCAATTTTATGTGAAGCGGAGGTAAAAGGACTTTCTTCGTGTCAACCAAACTTTCACGTTGAATGTTTTTAGAACCACTGTCAGGTTGACTCTGCGTGGCCATTCCTTTTTTATCCAGTGCTGAGTTCTTGCTCGTCTATCCCATTCACACAAAAAAACATGGAAACTTCGTATAACCTGGTTGTTGACCTAACAACATACAAATCACTTTTAGGTCTCCACAAATTAGCCAACCGTGTTCTTTGTATTTAACCTTAGCTAGAAGAAGCTCAAGATTTTCGTACGTTTCCTTCAAGTGAACCGAATGAGCCACAGGAACGGATGCATACAAGTTACCGTTGTGAAGGAGGACGCCTTTTAGACTTCTTCTGGAGGAATCAATGAAAAGTCTCCACTCTTTTGGGTCATAGACTGCAGCGCCTAGCTTAAGTATTAGTTCCGAAACATTATTGCAATATACCAGTGAATTTCCTTGAGAAATATTGGATGAATTCTTTTCCTCGATTTCTGTATCAGTAAAATGACGTCCCGGGAGAAAGCAAGTTCTTTGCACGAAGTCTGGATCCCAAAATCTCTGAAGAATCCTTCGGGAGACACAAATCTCTTACCAAATCATTAAGTTCACTTTGTGTAAACAATTGGGGTTCACCAGATGTTTCGGTTTGAAAACAATCAATATCACTGTTTCCACCGTCATTAGACACTGAATCAGATGAAGTTATATCAAGAGTAATTGGTTTAGTAGGTACGGGTATACCAGGTCCATGAGCAACCGGTCTTATATCAGACTAAAAGTTTGGATAAGAAATTTCCTTTTTATTTTTAGTATTGTAGCCTTGCACGTTACATGAACAATAAATAATAGCAGTCATTGATGTGATTTCTAGGCTCACGTCAGACCATTGGAATCCCAAAAGGTAAAGAATCCTTTTTACCTTTACTCCACAGTCTAAGTTGTTCAACACAAACACTGCAAACTTTATTTGAAGCCGATGATTTGTCTTGATTCCCAAGTTTCATTCCGAAGTATGCATAGTATGCTTTCTTGACGAAGTTTGTAATATCTCGCCTTTGTTTTTTCACAGTAAATTTTCCACAAATATAACAGGAAATGTTTGGGCTATTTACACACCCTCTGGTTGCCATAGCGACAAATAAACAAATTTCAAGAGAGAAATGTAATCACCGCGCACCTTTCAATAATAAAGAACTACAGTATAACCTCGCACGCACTAAACGCTATGACGTCACTTCTGATCTGGAAGCATTTATTAGTAGTAGTTTTTAATCAAAATTTAATTGAGTCAATTTTAATGAAAATTACTTACATATGTAATATGAAATATGACATTGTGAAAAATCTGTACGTCATAGCGAAAAATTAATATTATTTTCGGAATCAGCGTGCAAAATTACTATATAAGTGATAAAATATTTTGCACAACAAAACCATCGCAGGCCTGTGAATTATCCATAGGCAAAGGAAACTACTACAAGTCAGAATAGTTGCCAGGTACAGCTATACACATTTAGGATTTAGGATATTCGTTTTTTTCACCATACCTCATTGTTCCCTCAGCTGTGGAAAAAGTATTTTATGTAGAGGTCTGAAATTTTTATGATGGCTTACCAATAGATTGAGGTAAAAGTTATGTAAATTTTGCAAGTGTGAACTGCATATTTTTTAAATTATTGATGTTCAAATCTCAAGCCGTTTTTTTTGGGGCCACCCGATATATATATATATATATACACAAATTCAGAATGGTTCCCTGAGACAATTATATGTTAAACACAGACCGTGCATGGAACAAGGAACTCTTCTGGGAAAATTAAATCCACTATAGTCCGAATAAGTAATGGTAAATGACAAATACCACGAAAATCATGAAAAAGGAAAACTATGGTATTTGTCATTTACCATTACTTATTCGGACTATAGTGGATTTAATTTTCCCAGAAGAGTTCCTTTTCCATGCACGGTCTGTGTTTTAACATATATATATATATATATATATATATATACACACACCCCACCATGGCTCACGACATATTATTTTTAGGTTTTGTTTTACACAACTTTTTTTTGGAAAAAAAAAAATCGACCTCAAGTTTCTTTTTTTAATGTTGGTCAAAAGTAAGGACCTTTTCCAGTTTGTGTACCGTTTTTCATATAATTTATTTTTGATTGGTCATACAACCGCCGTCGATTATAACAACTTTTTAAGAGAGGTAAGTTCTTGATAACATAACCTAACCTAACCTAACCTAACCTAACCTAACCTAACCTTCTGTTTTACTCTATGCTGTGCCTAACAGAAGCAAAGAAACACTAGAAAGTTGCATAAAAGCCAACATTGTAGAAAACGGTACATAAACTGGAAAACGTCCAAAAGTAACTTTATTTAAAATATAAACTTGAAGGTGGCTAAATAAGGTAAAAAAACTTAACATTTATTACGATCATATTAACTCATACTGTTCAATATCATATACTTTAATTATCTCGTACTACTAAAACAAATATGTACTTTGCTAATAGCAAAATGCTAATTACAGTAATTACTGTTGTATAGTGTGTGTATGTACAGTACAATTTTACTACAGACATTAATTTACATGTCAGTAAGTACTTTAATATAATTTATCAAGATATGCTTGAAATTCTGAACATTACTTTTAATTATTGAAAAGAAGAGTTTAAAATACTGCATGAAATATTTCGATATCTTCATAGACAGTGTTTTTCAACCCCGTAGGGGTCGCGGGAGGTGTTTAGTTAGGGGTCTCTGAACCTAGCCAAAAAAAAAAAGTTCAGCGTGTATAGAAAATTTGTTTATTTTTCCAGAAAAATTACAGAAACCTGTAAAATCAGACAGAAACCTCGTTTTTTCTTAAGTGAGAAACTTTTGTAATGTTACAGTTTTTCAGTTGAAATTATTTTCTGTTAGTCGTAATCGCCATATGAAGATGTTAGTCTAAGTCTTTCAATGGAATATCTGAGCCTACTTTGAATTTGTTAATCTTCTTATATTCGGATGAATAGATTGAACACAAAGTAACGCATAGACAGTCAGTTTCATTGCTTTGTTTTATTTTCAACCATTAATGAGAAGTCCAGTTTGCATAAGTATGAGGTTGTAAGTGGAATTAAAACTTTCATTGCTTCAGACACCAATTCTAGATACTCACTTTTCCGTGCTATCCAAAATGTAGACGAGTCTTCTGACATGAATGACGAGTAGGGTCTTGTTGGAAGAAAGTTCAATCAATTTATCGTGTAGGTTTCCTGCAAGTTCAGCTGACTCTACCATCCTTTCACTGAACAAATTAAGTAGCTACTTCTTAGCAACTTTCCATCTTCACATGAGAAATAGTTCAGAAGCTGTTTTTGCAGTTCAAGTGTGCTGCATCATTATTTTAGGGAAATGGGGTCACGATTTTTTTTTTCTTTTTGAGAAACACCGCTGTGGGGCCTTGTCCGAACTTTAATTAATATAAAACCCTTTAAAATTTATACACGCTTGATAGATATTTTTCAATTTTTATAACATTTGGCAATTATTTTATTAGCTATGTACTTATCAATATTTTTAGTTTGAAATATAAAATTTTAATTAAAAGAAAATATATTTTATATATTTAAAATATATGTTTTATATGTTTTTACAACATAAACAGTAATTTATTGAAACACTATAATTATTTCCTATGTAAACGGATATTCTCTCTGTTCAATAGGATTAAAAAAAAATTTAAAACAAGCGAACAAAAACCCGTTGTTTTGCAACTAATATATATATATATAAAATATGTTGTTCGCAAATCATCTTTAACAAACAAGATTTTAATTATTTTCCCGCTTTTAAGATTTATCTTGTTAATGAATAGAAATTACACATCGACTTTGGTTTAAATTATGTAATTTTTTATTTAATTTATTAACTAAACTTTTTGTAGGAAAGACAAATAACTCTTCAATGATGTGTTTTCATAAACTCTTATTTCGTGTTCTTACAATTTTCGACCCAAGATGTTTAGCTACCGAAACGAATACAGTACAGTGTGTCCATAAATGTTTACCCTGAAAACAGTATGCTCTCATGTTTTAATAACGAATCTTACATCCGTTTTCTTTTTACAGGTGATCTCGTACACGCATAGAGTTTCTGTGCTGGTGTGTTTCGTCTACCGCATTCGCCGCTAGGAGCGCTGTAGTAGCTGTTCAGTTAAGATGGCGTCTGTGACAGAGAAGGCACAATGTGTTGTGTGGCTTGCAGAAACAAAATCTCCTGTCAGTATTCAGCGAAGGTTCAGAACAAAGTATGGAAAGAATCCACCTGATGTGAAGTTAATTAAGTCGTGGATGAAGAAATTCTTAGAAACTGGAAACGTGGAAAAGGGAAAGAGCAGTGGTAGACCATCAGTTTCCGATGGGACGGTGGAAAACATTCAAACTGCTTTCACACGGTCACCAAGGAAACCGGTGAGACAAGCTTCATGCCAACTAAAGATACCGAAGTCTACGGTTCACAAGGTGTTACACAGACGTTTGAAGTTACACGCCCACAAGGTACAAATTGTTCAAGAGCTGAAGCCTGATGACCGTCCAAAACGTGAGCAATTCGCTATTGACATTTTGAACAGCATTGACGAGGATAATGACTTCTTGTTACGTGTCTGCTTTTCAAACGAGGCTATGTTTCATCTTAGTGGTAGAGTCAACAGACACAATGTGCGTATTTGGGGATCGGAAAACTCACGTGCCGTAAGGGAGCATATTCGGGGCAGTCCGAAGATCAATGTCTGGTGTGGACTAATGCATGGCCAGATAATTGGTCCTTTCTTCTTCGCTGAGAACATTCACCAATTACGCCATTCCCCAGCTGCAGGACAGGCAGTCAACTGTCATCTTCCAACAAGAAAAGATGGGGCACCCCCTCATTAGGCGCATGTTGTTTATGAAACTCTCGACACAACATTTCCAAATCGATGGATTGGCAGGGACGGGCCAATCCCATGGCCCCCAAGATCACCAGACATTATCCCGCTGGATTTCTTTCTCTGGGGTCATGTTAAAGATTTGGTTTATGCAACAGTTGTTCCAGATATCAGGACATTGCGGGAACGCATTACGGATGCAATTGCAACAGTTAATCCACAAATGTTGGAAAATGTGTGGCGTGAGTGTGAATACCGTTTAGACATTTTACGTGCCACTAGGGGTGCACATGTGGAAGCTTATTAAGTTCATTAACTATGTATCAAAACTTTGTATGTTTATCTACTTATGATTAAAACTGTGTTTGAATACGAGTGTTTATTTAAAAGTTATAGCATGCTTTAGTCAGGGTAATCATTTATGGACACCCTATATATTTGACTGGGTCTAGTTGTGGCGTCATCGAATGTTGTCTGTCTGCGTCTTTGAGTAAATTTAAGTGGAATAATTTTTGTCCAGATGTATTATTTTTAGTTTTAAATTTGCTCTGCGTCTCAGTAGTTTTTGGTTAGGCTAAAAAAAAATTATGCATTCATTTTACATGTATTTTCAACTTTTTAATACCCCACGGTGGGTATACATTTCACTGTGGCTGCTAATGGTACTTTAGCAATGCCTTTTACATGTATAAACTAATAATCCACATTTACTTTTTTGCATCTGTACGACTCGTAATTTCAAATAATTTCAAATAAATCTAATAATTATTTTAGTTTTAACTATTCTTGGCATTCGTGAAATTCGTGTAAACCTTTTGTTTATTCTCTATTTTAAAAACAACTACAGTACTGATATGCTCTCTCTGCTTACTGGCCTTAAGAACCTTCCTAGTAACTTGAAAAAAACTGGGCAACTGAAAGTGGTTGGCATATTTACATATAGGCGTGTGAAATACGTGTTAATTTAACATTTTTTTTCCGTCCAAAGAGAATAATGAAAACTTATAACCTTTTCATGCGGGCAGAGATGTTCTACAACAATTAATACTATACGTTACTTGTGTAATATGGGGTGTTCATAAAGTCACGCGGGTGAATATGGTGAGGTGTACATGCATATTCACTTGCGTGACTTTATGAACACCCCGTACCTTGTGGAACAAAAGTACTGCATAAATTTTGAAGCGAAGTCGTCACTAACGTGGTTGTAACCATCGAACCTTCATACACAGCATATCTGACAGGATGAAGGTTCAAATCAAATTTCAAATTAATGATATTTAAATAATTAAAAACAATGTAGATGCAGTGATTGTAAAATAGGTTACATTTACAAAGCACTGTTGGATTTCACTATCTCATCCACAGCTGGTGTAAAATGGATTAACAAAAATGGTTTGGATCATCATACCGTCAAACCGTCAAACCACCTCCTCTAAACTTCATCTCCCTTTCCTCTGAAACTCTGGTGTCTGGGACGACTGACAGCAACCCCTTTTCTGTACCCTCTTACTTTCTCTATAGTACTCATTTTCACTCCAAAGGTGGATGTTGCGTATATGTTCGCAATGACCTAACTTGTTCTCATATTCCCGAACTCGAATCTTCCGAATTCTACCCTCTGGCTACGGCTTACATGCCAATCTCAAACTAAATACATCTACGCTGTTTACCTTCCTCCTAATTCTACTGACTATCCAAAATTCTTTGACTACCTCACTTCCAAAGTGGAATACATTCTTTCCCGCTCTCCCTTTGCTGAAATCTCAATTTTAGGAGATTTCAATGTTCACCACCACCTTTGGCTTTCCTCCCATTTCATTGACATCCCTGGTAAACTAGCTTTCAACTTTTCTATCCTAAATGACCTAAAACAGATTGTACAGCACCCTACTTGTACCCCAGATCGCCTTGGATTAGGCCCAACATTCTGGACATTTTTTACCTCTCATCCTTCTTCTTACTCTGTGAAACTTCTCTCTCCGTTGGGCTCCTCCGATCACAATCTTATATCTGTTTCCTATCCTATCGCTCCACTCCGGATTTTGGATCCTCCCATTTTAAGGTTCTTTTGGCACTTTGGCACCGCTGATTGGGAGGCCCTTAGGCAGTATTTCTGTGATTTCCCATGGAATGATTACTGCTTCCGTGGCCGGGACCCTCCCGAGTGTGCTGAACGCATCACAGAGGTGATTCTCTCTGGTATGGAGGCGTACATTCCATATTCTATTCCTACAGTACTACTAATGCAAAAAAACCTTGGTTTAACTTTACTCGTTCTAATGCGTTCCGCAACAGAGAGGAGGCTTTCAGAAGGTACCATCGCCATCCAACTCCTAACTCTCACTCGGCTTATATTTCTGCCAGGAATCGTGCAAAATCTGTTTTTCGACTCGCCAAAAATTCCTTCATCAGACAAAAATGTGAAAACCTATCCAATTCTAATTATTCTCGTTTGTTCTGGCATCCAGCTAAGAACCTCTTCAACAACTTTACTTCTTTTTCTTTCCCTCCTCTTTTCCATTCTGATGGCTCAGTTGCCGTCTCTTCTCCTGACAAAGCTGAACTCTTCGCTCAAGCTTTCGCTTACAATTCAACCTTGGACGATTCCGGTGCTGTTCCTCCTCTTTCCTCTGACTTTATTATGCCTGAAATTAGAATCTCTTCCAAAGATGTTCTTTCTGCCCTGACTGGGATCAACTCTAGGAAGGCGTATGGTCCTGATGGTGTTCCTCCTGTTGTTCTTAAGAACTGTGCTTCTGTGCTGACACCCTGCCTAGGCAAACTCTTTCATCTTTGTCTCTCATCTGGTACTTTTCCTTCCTGCTGGGAGTTCGCTTTCATTCAGCCTGTCCCAAAGAAGAGTGACCGCTCTCAACCCTCTAACTGTCGTCCAACTACTTTGATTTCTTGGCTTTCTAAATTTTTTTAATCTATCCTTGATAGGAAGATTCTTAAACGGCCCTCTTCTCACAATTTTCTTTCAGATCGTTAGTATGGGTTCTGCAAGGGACATTTGACTGACGATTTTCTTGCATATCTCTGACTCTTGGCCATCCCCCTTTCTGATTTCGGTGAAACTTTTGCTATTGCGCTGGACATATCGAAAGCTTTTGATCAAATTTGGCACAAATCTTTAATTTCGAAACTGCCCTCCTTCGGTTTCTATCCTTCTATCTGTGCCTTCATCTCTAATTTCCTTTCTGGCCGATCTATAGCTGCGGTTGTAGATAACCATTGTTCTTCTCCTAAAGCTATCAACAGTGGTGTTCCTCAGGGTTCTGTCTTGTCACCCACTCTTTTTCTTTTATTTATTAAAAATCACATATGCTCTCTTTCCAAAACAGCTTCTGCTGTACCGGCTCCGTAGTTTCTTCACCCCCGCTCAGTTGCTGTCTCTGTTCAGGGGTCTTGTCCGCCCCTGTATGGAGTATGCTTCTCATGTATGGGGTGGCTTAACCCACACAGCCGTACTTGACTGGGTGCAATCAGAGGCTTTTCGTCTCATCAATTCCCCGCCTCTTACTCAGTCTTCAATCCCTCGCTCTTCGCCGCAGTGTTGCCTCACTCTCTCTTTACTATCGCCATTATAATGGACATTGCTCTTCTGAACTCTCCAACTGCATGCCTCCTCCTTTAATGAGAGCACGCAGCACCAGACTTTCTACACTTTCTCATTCCTTTTCTGTCCAACTCTCTAATGCAAGGGTTAATCAGTATTTTCAATCTTTCATCTCCTCAACTGATCAAGTCTGGAACAATCTTCCTCAATCCATCTTTCCCCCTGTCTATGACGTCCAACAATCTTTCAAACGCAGAGTGTCTAGAGATCTCGAAAACCCTGGACATTGACTTTGGCTTTCTTCTTCTGTGTGTGTGGGGGGGGAGGGCTTTTGCAGGCATTCGCCCATGGCCCCTCCTTCCTGCATAAAAAAATACAATGGTAGAATCGAGCCGCAGTGATTCTCAATACAATAATATAAATGAAAAGATGTTATCCGGTAACCGGTTGCGAAAATTAAAAAAAAACCTATACACACGTGCTTATAATGCGTATGCCTAGTTACGCCACTGCATTTTTATATAAAATGATCGTACTGGGAAGTCATGGATCATCCCCCCCCCCCCCATAGTCCTGACCTTGCACCAAGCCAGCCCTAAAGGAACACCTCGGAGGTAAACAATTTCAAAACGATCCTGATGCAGAAGCAGCCGTATGAAACTGGGTAAACTAAGGACCCTACATTTTACTCGACCGGCATCGGAAAGCTTGTCCCAGGCTAAGACATACAGTATGTTTGAATCTGTTTGGTGATTATGTAGAAAAGGTAGTAATAAGTTGTTGTTGAAATACTTGTAATAATTACTTGCCTTGTAATAAAACAGTTTCTTCAAAACAACTTGTAAACTATAACTCTTATTACAGTCCGACTTTATTCCCACGACATTTATAATTAGATTTCATTGTTCTACTTTAGTATTAATTGTTCTAGAACACTTCTACTTTACTGGAATATCACGGTAAGGGTCGTTAGATACTGAAAAAGTACCTACATATATCCTCCTCTAATAACGTCAAGTTTGAGTCCAATGTAGCCACGAACAATCGCACAAGAGTAAAGTAACAACAAAGTTCTCTCTCTCTCTCTCTCTCTCTCTCTCTCTCTCTCTCTCTCTCTCTCAGTGAAGTAAAATCATACGCAAAACATTGAGTCATTAAATTGCTCTCTCACAATTCATTCGTTCATTTATAATTGTTTATGATTTGCTTTTAGAATTTTTTTAGATTTTCTAATTTATTTATTTATTTATTCTCTAATATGAAATGTTTTAAAATCTCGAAATTATAATTAATTAATCTATATTATAATAAGAGAGCTGTCCGTCTGTCCGTCTGTCCGTCACACTTTCAGAAATTGTGAGAAAAAATTGAGAAAAAAATTCAGAAGTTGTAAAAAAAATTCAGAAATTGTATTACGGGCGGCAATGTGAAGCTCAAGATTTTCATGACTGTGTTCTTTTCTGTAGTTTAGCAATGGGGGAAGGGTGGGGGTGGGGGTAATGGGGGATGGGTGGGGTAATGGGGGAGGGGGTTAGCCCCCAAGTTGTATGAATGGGGGTGAGGAGGTTTTGGGAGATACCAGATTCAGAAATGTTGACACAATGTGAAGCTCAAAATTTTCACGGCTGGGTTCTTTTTTTGTAGTTTAGCCTGTCTAACCGTCAGCGAAGCGGCGGGAACTGTACTAGTTAACTTTAAATAAAAACCAAATGTCCCATAAAATAATCCTGGTTAATATTTACTTCAATAAAACTATATAAACAAGTTAGGCTATAAAGTTAGGAATAAAATGTAAACCGTTTGCGCTCTTTCTCTCTCTTTCTCTCTCTCTCTCTCTCTCTCACACACACACTATATATATATATATATATATATATATATATATATATATATCATAAATGCCCAAGTTAGTTGAATATTTGTGTAAATTTTCGTCCGTGACCATTTTTCACCGATTAGGTTGAACAATGAACAGGTTATATGTTTTATATTTTCAAATTTTTAATCATTTTCGCTTTTTTAAAAGTAGTGGGGGTGGGGGGATCTATAAAAAAGTTTAGAGGAAGCGTTTTTGTACTGTATACAATGATTGTTTTTTCGAATTTAACCCGTGTTAGGATATTCAAAAAATTCGGTCAAATAAGTCGTTCTTTATGCTTCCTCAGACTTTACACACCCTCTGATTTGTTTTAGGTTAGGTTACGGTCGATTCGGTTATGTTAACCTGAGTTAACATTGTGTAATCTAACTTCAAAAAAGTAGTTCGTACAAGAAAATCCGACTTATTTACAAAGTTCAACCTAACTTGCAAAAAAGGTGACTTATTAATGGTGCTACTTGGGGTTTTATATATGATATATATATTGTGTGTATAAATACACAATATATATTGTAACATGTCATAATACATATACAGTTTCGATAGGATGTCTAGTGAGCTATTTGCACAAATCTGTGAGATGGCAATATATCTGCAGCCAGCAAAATGTTGGAAAGAAGAAAAAATTATCGTGCGTCATTGTAAATAAGTTTGTATGGACAAAAAAAAAAACCTAAATATTGCTTTAAATTTTAGAAATTATTAGATGAACTTTAAATTAATTTGAGGCTGATAAATATAAGTTTAGTTCATTCGGGGCATGACTTGGTAGAATAAAAGAAAATGCCTGTAGAGTAAACACAGGCTGTGTAGCAAAGGTTAGTAGGCTATTGTTTACACTTACAGCAACGTTTCTCATTTTTTTTTTATCTATCACTTCAAACTGAAGTCAGTCAGTCACGATCCTCTCATTCCAAGTGCAAATTGCATTCATGGAGTGTAATTTATTGGTACCGTAATCAGTGAGAGTTACCATTAAAGATGAAGGTTTCATTTATTACTTTAATAATAATAAAGTAAAGGACATGGCATGTTTTCCAAACAGCTTTTTACATATCATATCATATATATCGGGTATAGCGATAGTGAATAAAATTATTGAAATTATCCAGATTTTTACTTTCATTTTTCCTTTGCTAACTTCCTCGTGCACCCCTTAAGTAAGTCTAGCGCCCCCACAAAAGGGGCGCGCTCCACAGTTTGGGGAACGCTGGCCTACATCAGTTTGGATAAGCTCCAAAAATTAGTCAATGAATATGGTAATTAACACGAATACTGGGCCTACATAAATGTTTGTTTAGAAGTAAGGTTAAAATTTGAAGGAGTAGACCTAAGTGATCAAATTCAGATTGACAGGAAACCAAGATTTCAAATTAGACAAAAATTGTATAGGTAATACATTCAGTATTTAAGGGTATTAAGGCCCAAGATGTATGAGTTTCTTTCGTATGTGTACAATTTTAACGGCCACCATTATGCAATGCATATGATTACCTTCTTGTGGAAGTAATCCCGCACATAAACGTTTGAAAGAACGTTCATTGTTTTTGTTTTGTTTTTGTGTGTGTGAATTTCTAATTCCTGTCACTTATGTATTTTATTTGCTTTGTCGAATACGTCTGGTCACCTACCATTAATGGTTATATTCACTTTGTTGTCGAATTATCCCTTCGACTTCCTATAGCTTAGTTACTGTACGGTGTACGTTTTTATCTTGTGCGTTTAAAAGAGTGTTCATTAAATTGGGGTGTGAATTTTTAATTTCTTTCACTGATGTATTTAGTTACCATTTTTCGAATATCTTCGTTCTTCATCAGTCGTTAACGGCTATAAGTCGCATGTACTATTGTGGGTATATTCCCGCGTTTCCTTACAGTTAACTGGCCGAAGTTGTATGAATTTTAACCTTATTAATTTAAAGTAATTACTGTACCAGAGTTGAGAGCACAAACGGACACGACGACACAAATATTCCTTATCCTGTAAACCAAACTTAAAATTAGTTAATTTATGGTAAAAATTAATAGAGGACAGAACAATGTCTATTAAAATAATGAGAGCCAATCTATTTACAACGTATGGATGAACGCACAAACGGATTTGATATTCACATTTCAATGACCATTAACTCCTATTTTGAATTACCTTTCCTGTGACACAGATACCCACTGACCTTCAAATCAAAACTAAATTTTACTAAAATAACACGGCATAATTAACATATATATATATATATATATATATATATATATATATATATATATATATATACACACACGAGGGTACTTCAATAAGTATCCGCACTTTTTATTTTAGTGATAACATAGTGTGTATATATAACACTGGGGAACAAATTTCAACTTTTTGTCTATTGAATTAGATTTGACATTTAGTTCTAGGTAATTTGGGTGCGCTGAGCACGAGTTCTTACTCGGTTTTGCTCTATCAGGTCCTGATTTTGCTCAACACCCCTCCTCTTTCGTCGTATTCATAAAAAGGTTTTTTCTCAATACTCGCTGTCTTTTTGCAGTTACACATTATGCAACTAGGTTTTTATCTAGGTATTTGTACCTATTGTTATGGTATTGTTGTATTATGTATATTTTTATATGTAACACCCTAAAAATATTTTTAATTTTGTCATTTTTAACCCATTTTAATATTAGTAAATTAAGCTAAAAATATCATAGAATTCTAAAATTTTCTCGAGCGTTCCTGTTCTCTGTAGAGTATTCTAGAGGGACAACTAAAATATATAAAAGCGACTCGTTTCCAGAGTTAATCAGTCAATTCAATCAGTCAGTCAGTCAGTCAGTTGAGTTAGTTAATTAAGTTTGGGCATTAACATAATTTTGAATTGGCATATGATTTAGTGAGTAATTTTGTCATCGTGATTTAATATAGTTGATTTAATTAGACGTAATTTATATTGTACCTACTCATCCGTGTTTCTAGTTTAATTTCATAGATTGTAAGTACCTATTTCATAATAAGTACCTATTTAAACTAATTTTTGTGTTTATATTTCAGATTTTCTTAAATTTATATGAATTAAGGGCTTTAAATACCTTTACAAATTGGCAGAACAATCAAGCAATATGTCATCAAGCACTAGAAAGTTCAAATGCAAAAACAACCCTGATTCCTTTTGTTATATATGTGGAAATTTTACACTTCCACATCAACGAGCAAATATAACTGACTTCGTAAAAAGAGCTTACTTAGCTTATTTTGGCATAAAGCTGGGGGACCAAGATAAATCGTGGGCTCCACATAAAGCCTGCACTATATGCATTGAAAGACTGCGACATTGGACGAAGGGTTCGGATTCAAAAATACCTTTTGGAGTTCCGATGGTAAGTTTATGATTTCATAAAACTACGTAATTTAATCACTAGTATACTGTAACTTACCTAAATGTAATTGTAACTTAGGTACATAAACAAAAATTTACAGAAAATGTTTATAAGAATCTCAAATATTGCATAAGGTTGAAACACATAGAAATGTTAAATGTTTGGGTGATAACTTTTGATAAAATTCATAAAAACAAGTCTCTCGTCGCTTTTGTTAACGCTTTACAATTTTTTTTCCATATCAGGTGTGGCGAGAGCCTACTAACCACGAGACCGATTGCTACCTTTGCTTTGTCAAGACTTCGGGCTTCACTAAGAAAAATAAACATTGTATCGAGTACCCAAATTTCGACACTGCGATACGACCTGTGCTACATTCAAATGAGATCCCCATTCCAAAATTTAAGGGTCTGCCAACTCAAGAATTAGTTGAAGATGTTCCTGAAAATATTGTTATGCACTTTGAGGAGTCAGACACCGATTTTGACCCCAGCGTATTTGAAAGTCAAAACGATCCGCAAAAGTTTAACCAGGCCGAGTTGAATGATCTTGTAAGGGATCTAAATTTGCCAAAAAAGGCTGCGGAAATTTTAGCTTCAAGACTTAAAGAGAAAAACTTGCTTACTTCAAACACATACATTTCATTTTACAGAAAAAGAGAAGAAGAACTTGTTAAATATTTAGAACAGAGGATAGTTTAGTATATTGCTGCGACATAGTTGGTTTGTTAAAGAAGATGGGGGTTGAGTCTTACGATGCAAATGATTGGCGCTTGTTTTTAGACAGTTCGAAAAGAAGTCTTAAGTGTGTGTTGTTGTATAATGGCAATCTATACGGCTCGATACCGATTGGGCACTCAACAAAATTAAAAGAAAAGTATGAACATATAGAAAAGGTTTTAAATCTTATCAAATATAGGGAGCACGAGTGGATCATATGTGTTGACTTAAAAATGGTTAATTTTCTGCTAGGACAACAAGGAGGGTATACTAAATATCCCTGCTTCCTTTGCTTATGGGACAGCAGAGCCAAGGAAGAACATTATTTCAAACAAATCTGGCCAGCACGAACATCACTTACTGTCGGAGAAAAAAACGTAATTAATCCACCTTTAGTGAGCAGAGATAAAATCATATTTCCTCCTCTGCATATAAAACTAGGCCTCATTAAACAATATGTAAAAGCTTTAGATACGAACGGCGAGTGTTTCAAATACATAACTTCAAAATTTCCAAGTTTAAGTTATGAAAAAATCAAGGCGGGAATTTTCGACGGTCCACAAATAAGAACAATGATTAAAGACAGCAATTTTCCTAATGTCATGAATGAACGCGAAAAAAATGGCTGGTTCTCATTCGTGGACTTGATAGAAAACTTTTTAGGCAATTATAGGGCAGATAACTACGAAGAAATCGTAAAAAAAACTTTTAAGGGACTACAAAGAGTTAGGTTGCAATATGAGCATAAAAATGCATTTTTTGAAAGCCATCTTGACCAATTTCCAAGTAATTTAGGTGATGTAAGTGACGAACAAGGGGAGAGATTCCACCAAGATATCAAAATTATGGAGGAACGGTACCAAGGCCGCTGGGATTCCCACATGATGGCTGATTACTGCTGGTGCTTGAAAAGAGACCTGCCATCAACAAGCAAATACGCTAGAAAGTCTTACAAAAGAAAATTTTTGCCACAGTGAAAGCTTCATATGTTTGTTTTTTTATTTTAAGTCATTTCTATCGTTATAATGTAATTTTACTGTAGTTTGAACTGCTTGTATTCATGAAACTTGAAAAAAAAATTTAACACATGACTTAATTTTTTAGTCCTAATTTGAAAAATCTGGAAAATGGCACATAGGCTGTCGACAAGAATCAGGACCTGATAGAGCCAAACCGAGTTGAAATTCGTATTCAGCGCACCCAAATTACCTAGAATCAAGTGTCAGATATCATTCAATAAAATACGTGTTGCCCAGTGTAATATATACTCGTAATAACGAACCAAACTGAGACCTATAGGCTTATTTAGGCTAGCAACAGTATAGGCTTATTTAGGCTACTCGTAGCTGTCACATATCGTACGAGTAGTGAGCATGGCTGCGCCGTTTTCAATTTGTACTTAGGAAGAAGAGAGATCCGTGGTTCGTTTTTTGTGGGCAGGTGTGAAAGGAGCTGAAATTCTCACGCGTTTATGTGCTCAGTATGGGAATAATGCGTTACCACGGCGAAGTGTGTGCGAGTGGATTCAAATGTTCAAGGAAGGTCAGACATGTGTGACAGATGCTCAGCGCTCAGGACGACCGTCAACATCAACCACTGGTGACAAGCAGGAAGAAGCCAGAGCCATGATTTTCGATGACAGAAGATTAACAATAAAAGAAATTGCATCTTCATTAGACATCAGTCAAGGGTCAGCCTATTCGATAGTTCATGACATTCTTGGCTTTCACAAGGTTTGTGCAAGATGGGTGCCCAAACAGTTGACAGAAGAGCACAAGCGTAATCGCATGAACGTCTGCTCTCGTCTTTTGGCGCGGTATCATAATGAAAGTGAAAACTTTTTGGAGCGCATTATCACTGGAGATGAAACCTGGATCCATCACTATGAACCCAAAAGCAAACGACAGAGCATGCAATGGAAGCATCGAACATCTCCCTTTGCAAGGAAGTTCAAAGCGCAGCCGTCAGCAGGTAAGTTATGCTAACACTGTTTTGGGATACACGAGGCCCTATCCTTGAACATTATCTAGCGCGTGGAACTACAGTAACAAGTGCATCGTATTCTGACATGCTTCGGAATGAGTTAAAGCAAGCAATTCGCACAAAACGGAGAGGGAGACCTGGCACCTTCGGATTTTTACCTGTTTGGACCACTAAAAGACGCTTTGAGAGGTCAGCGATTCCAAGGCGATGATGACCTGAAGGAGGCGGTGCATGACTGGCTACGCACACAGCCAAAAAGATTATTTTGTGATGGCATTAGGAAGCTTGTAGATCGCTGGACTAAGTGTATTGAGAAACAGGGAGACTATGTTGAGAAATGACGTGTTTATAATCTATTAGATGTGAAAATAAAAAGTGCGGATACTTATTGAATTACCCACGTGTATATATATATATACAGGGCGTCCCAAAAAAATGTGTATACACACTTTAACAGCTGATAGCTCAATTGATGTTTCTTTCTTTCCAAGTTAAACCCATTAGAATTAATAATGGCAGTCAGACTAAGCTTTGAACAAAGGAAATTCATTCTAAAATGCTACTGGAAGTGTGAAAACGCAGTTGAAGTGCAAAGACAGTTTAGGAGGGAGTTTCAAACAGATCCACCAACGCGACTTACCATCACTCGAATTAGAGATAAGTTTGAAGTCGATGGAACTGTTCAGAATGTCCACAAGAAGCGTTCCGGAAGACCACGGACATCGACAAGCCCCACAAAGCAAGAAAGAGTATTGGAAACGTATCACCAAAGTCCAAGAAAATCTGTGCGGCAAGCGAGTCGTGAGGTAGGAATTTCAGAATCGTCTGTCCAACGCATTTTGAAGCGCTGTCAATGGAAAAGTTACATTCCAAGATTAGTCCATGCTATTAATGAAGATGATCCGGACCGAAGAGTGGAGTATTGCGAGTGGTACTTGGCACGATGTGGATGTGGATTGGACGAAGGGGTTTCGTAGAATACCCCCCGCGTTCACCAGACCTCACACCACTAGACTTTTTTTTATGGGGATACTTAAAAGACAAAGTCTAGGCTATAAAACCTGCAACAGTCGCTGAATTGAGAGCAGCCATTGAACGAGAATGCACACAAATACCAAACGAAATGTTTCGTGATGTTTGCGATTCCATTGCTTCGCGTTATCAGCAGTGCCTGGACCAGAACGGACGTCAGTTTGAAAACAGGCGTTGACAAAACAATTAAATAATGTCTGTAGATTCTATTACATTTTGAAAATGAAATGTATTTTAATAAACACTGCCTTTATAAGTATTTAAAGTGTGTATACATTTTTTTGGGATGCCCTGTATATATATATATATATATATATATATATATATATATATATATATATATATATATATATATATATATAATATATATTGTAGGCCTAAAAATGAGAGAAGGCTATAATGTTATCCCGTGTTGAGCATATATCAGCGACCCATCATCCTTTTATATCGCTCCAAGGTCCTCTTTTGCTCGGCGTTTGCTTTACAATGTTGAGAGCATTTAAGACGCAATTTATGGCCCAGTTCCTAGCCACAAATTCGGTTTCGCCGGATAAGTTAACCGGTTTTTAAAAGACAAGGCGAGAATAGCAACTTCATCCGCATATAAAACCCTCGTATATGGCGCGCGAGATATGTATGTATGTATATAGAGCGCTAGTTTCTTGTTTATTTTATACATCATTCGCGCTCCTTTTTATTTTAGTTGACGTGTTTGCTTGTGTGGTGAGAGAAGTGTGGTGTCGTTTAGTGCCTCTCTCTCTCTCTCTCTCTCTCTCTCTCTCTCTCTCTCTCTCTCTCTCTCTCTCTCTCTCTCTCCATATATATACACACAGTGTGTGTATATAAGATATATATATATATATATATATATATATATATATACTTGTTTTTGGCTACCTTACGAAACGGCGACAATCTTTAGTATTCACACAAAGATCATCGCAACACGGACGTACTTGTAGCGACATCATCGTTAAATATCTCCATACGCAATTGAAAATCTGAAAAATTCGCGGTTCTATATAAAAAAAATTTAAATATATTGTTCGAAAAAAGATATGTTGGTCCTGATTAGGTTAGTTTACGGTAGGCTATGTCAGTTTACGTTAATTTAAGGTAAATTAACTAATACCTCACTATTTAAGGTACTTAACAGAAACCTCCTTCAAGTCCGCAATTGCGTCCGGAACACTTATTTAAACTCTTCTCCGTTCGATGGCACTAAGCTTAGGTTAGGCCAATTAGTTTCTAACATACAAGGATTTTAAAAAGTTGGTACCTCCACTTCCTTTCTGCAGAGAGCTGCACGTGCGTGTGTGTGTGTGTAAAGGAGAACCAGTGCTCCAGTCCTCTGAACACAGTCTTTGTGCTTTATTTAACCTTCCAGACAATACAGAACATCCCGTTCTCATCTTCACTCATTTAATCAGCCATTAAAAACTGATAATTAATTAAGAATTGTAAAATAATAATAATAATAAATTATTATTATTATTATTATTATTATTTATATACCTGAGAAAAATAAAGTAACTGTTGTCAGGGAAATATCATTTTCCCTATACGGGGCTCCAATAAACCTTAGCCCCCCCCGCCCATGGCCTAAACCATTATAGGTACAGTAAAACTAAACATACCTTACAAAAGAGAATTTAATCCTGCATTTAATGAGAAACAATTAAAACTGGGTGTTCCCGCCATTGGCTTCCAAGACAGCCTGAATTCGCTTTGGGTAGCTTGCCAAAAGTGACGTGAATAGATCTTGATCGTTACGCAAATTTGCTAAAACAGTTTCAGTGTGTTGCGTCATTGTATCCTTCGAAATCGATTTGCTGCAGTTCTTGAAACAAGAGACATTCAACCTTGTCCTTTATAACTGATCCAATGTGTTTCACAGACGTTCAGGTCAGGGGAATTTCCTGGCCATTCTCATTTCCAAAGAAATCGATCTCATGGTTCCGCAACAACTGTTGAGTGACTAATGCCTTAAAGCAGGGGGCCTTATCGTGCAGAAGTGTGACATGATCGACATCCATAACATTGTTTGGGTTTCTTACAAAAGGAATGACATGCTGGGATAGAATAATATCACGAAAATACTGTTCATCCCAACTCTGACCATTTGGCTTCAGCACCCACATGAGCTTCTTTGCAGTGAACAAAACAAACACACCAACACAGTCTGGACTTTTTAATAATTCGCGATAATGTTCATTGTCATCGATTTCATCTGGTGTTGTGGCCCACACTCGATCATTTTGGTAGCTAGGCCGACGTGTTACGTAAACAAAAAATTCATCGGAGACAGCTAAATGCATGAAATCATCCACATCCCAATCTTCAAGATAATGGGCAAACCACATTCTGTCATCGATGTTAAGTTGAGTTTTTCTTGGCTTTGGAAGTTCATGCCAAGGCTTTAAACCTTGCCTTTGACGGACAGTCGAATGATCTCACCACTAACGATCTTTCCTCTCAACACTTCGATCTCTCTAGAAAGTTTAGCACAGCTGTTTTTCCGCTTACGCGTACCGCTTTCAATGATGTCCTTTGTTTCCTGAGAGAGTGGCAAATTTGGGCACCCAGATTTGGTTGTATCCATCTCACATTCATCCAAAGTTTTATTCCAATTTCTTTTGACGAAATCCTCACTTCTTCGCAACTTTTTGGCAACCCATGAACGTGTTTTAAAGGTGGCTCCAGCCTCACGAGCTTCCCGAAATGTTATTGCTCGTATGCGATCTATCACACATTGCCTCTCCGAATCACCAATTATTTGAGAAGCCATTATATTATCACTTTATCAGCTAGAGTAATTTTAATACCTGTAATAAATAAAGAATTTTATATATTTTTATAATCACTAAAAACTATTTCGATATAAGTAAACATGTAAGCTGCAAATGGGGGGGCTAAGGTTTTTTGGAACCCCTTAGGATATGGTCCACCCTAATGGTAAAATTTATGAATTGACTCATCATTTTAAAGGGAGGCGAGGATGTGTGTGTGTGATAGTTCGCCAAACATTTCTCATCATACGACATATAAACATTTAAAATGACGAAAGAAAATAACCTGAAACAATTTTCGATCATTTTAATTGTTTAGTTTCATATAGGAAATGCTTAACTAAATATCAACTTCCGTTTTGAGAAATGGATTTCAATCAAAGGAATTGTTTAACTCAACTAATAGGGTATTATGAGAGTTTATCAAATTCTCTTTAAATGAAGATGCTAAGTCGTTGTATCCAGTTTTGTCAAGGCGCTCCAGGATTACAACTATCGAACATAACGTGAAAGGTAAAGGAAAGGAAGAGCAAAACAAAGTATGCATTGGATATACTGTGTACTCGTACAACATAAATCTGTGCGAGTTGATGCGTTCGTGGAACGTATAATTTAGATAGAAACTCGTATCTTCGTCACAAGAAACAGTACTTGCCCCGCAACTACCCTTTATATTGCTAACAGATATAGTTGAAAGAATCGAGTGTTTACTACTTTCAAAAGTAAAAAGTAAAGACCTTAATAAGGGGAAAAATACTATACGATACCCACGACTCCTAACAAGCAGCCAAAAGGATATTAATGAATTAGATGAAATACAAAAAAAAATAAGGAATTAGATGAGACTAAAAAATATTCATTTCCATTGTCAAAATAAATCTTCATAATAGATAGTGTAAATAAATGGAAAAGGTTTCACAAATAAAATCAGTGGAAAATTAAAAAAAAAGAGATGCTTCGTAATTCAATTAAGAAAAACTGAAACCAAAACCCAAAACAGACATCTAGTTTAGAAAAGTTCTTAAGAACCGAGTATGCTCGCATCTATATATGGGAACGAGTCCCCATCCAAGCCCCATCCAAAAGCGAAAAGCCAGAACTTCGGACGACACCGCTGCTACGATGTAATGTATTTATTAAAAGCTCGACCATTAAGAAATGTTTGAAATTGTTTCGTTCCTCTTTCATAATATTTAATTTATGTTATGAATTTATAGGATTTTTAAGTACTGAACCACAACAAATTATCAGTAACATATGCCCAAATGCTTATGTAAAAACCAAACGCGCACGCGCGCGCACACACACACACACACACACACGGTGCTAATTTAGAAATTGGAGTAAGAAAGGATATATATATATATATATATAATATATATATATATATATATATATATATCAGTGATGTAGTCGAGACCACCGTGGCCGAGACCGAGACCTAAGCGGCCGAGACCAGAAAAAAAAAGGTCTCGAGACCGAGACCATATGAAATTTTTGCATTATTCATGATTGTGTAACGCCTAATTCCTGAGCTCTGTATTACTCATAATTTATTCACAAATTCATAGTTTGTGACAGTTTTCAGCAGTTAACTGCCTACTTAATATTTGTCGGTGGCACTGTTTTAAAATAAATCCTCGTCAGGACTTTAAAATAAAAATAGAAAACATAACAACTAACCCGCCATTCATTTCAAAAAAGCATTTATGTAAGAGGAATTTTAAAACAAGATAAGTGTTCGTTGCACTTGAGGAACATCAACATACGCAATAGTGATGTAACCGAGACCACCATGGCCGAGACTGAGAGCAGAAAAAAGGTCTCGAGACCGGTCTCGAGTCCTACATCATTTACATATATATATATATATATATATATGGGAATGAACTCATATATATGTGTTAAACACAGACCGTGCATGGAACAAGGAACATACACACACACACACACACACACACACACACACATATATATATATATATATATATATATATATATATATTATATTATATATATGAAAATTATTTCACGAAAAGTAACACGTGAAAAATATTTATGATGAATAAAACGACGAAGGAAAGGAAACACAAAAAGGTGCTCAAGCGCTTTCGTCTAATGACATCCTCAGGAACACTGAAGTACATAAAAGGTTACGGCCTATATATAGGTTACAGAAAGCAAAAAAAAAAAAAAATAATACTCCATACACACACAAACATATATATATATATATATTATACATACATATCTACACACATACATATATATATATAATATATATATATATGCAATAAACGGAGAAGTAAAAATAAAAATTAAAAATTAGAGGATTAACAAAGAGGCACACAGATTTGTAAGGAAAAATATCGATTTTTAGCACAAGATCAAATGAATTATAAAAATACAAATTTATACTGGAAATCTGCCCGGGTTTTAACACTTTGCCTTTTAGAGTCAAGTTTCGATATATATAAAAATAAAATGAAGATTAAAAGTTAATAAAGTAGCCTACAAGTTTACCAAAGATTTAGCGTCCTACCCTTTTTATCTAAATTTGTTTTGAAGGAATTCAAAACAACAGGATCGAGTTGAAAAAGACCTTTGCTTATGTTGAAGTTATTTGAAAGTTGGATAATGGCAGACTCAAGAATATTTCTATTAACAATGTTGCTAGAATGAAATAAAACTGAAGCATTATTCCAATCAATACAGTGGGATAACTCTGACAAATGGACAAAAAGAGCACTGGACAACTGTCCTGTTCTAACGGAATATTGATGCTGTTTTATACGTGTGTGCAAATCCTTTCCCGTCTGACCTATGTAAAAGGAATCACATTGTTTACACCCAATTTTATAGATAATGCCTGAATTATTGGTAGGGCTATTTTTTACTATGATATTTTTCACAATATTGTTATATGAAAATACTACATTAATATCCAAAGTTTAAGTACATTAGCAATGCCTAAAAGCCCGGAAAAATGGAAGTACTAAAATATTTTTTGACAAAGTACGAGTGTTATTACTGACACGATAGAAAGTTCGTTTTGCCTTGTTGAGACAAGATTCCATAAACGCAGATGGGTAACACAGATCACTTCCAATACCGTTGATTTTTTCCAATTCGGCATCGATGTATTCCGGACTGGCGATCCTAAGGGCGCGGAGAAACATTGATGAAAAAAATGGCCTTCTTAGTAGGGGTGTCATGTCCCGAGTAAAAGTGTACGTAGGACAAATTGTTTGTTGTTTTCCGATAGATACTAAACTTAAAACCTGGGCTTTCCCTATGTACACGCACATCCAAAAATGGGATTGAATTGTCTTGTTCCACTTCTAAAGTAAACTTAATGGAGGGGACTTGATCATTTAACTGAAGGAGGAAGTTATCCAGGTCACGATTCATGGGCCAGATACACATCTGCGTTTATGGAATCTTGTCTCAACAAGGCAAAACGAACTTTCTATCGTGTCAATAATAACACTCGTATTTTGTCAAAAAATATTTTAGTACTTCCATTTTTCCCGGGCTTTTTAGGCATTGCTAATGTACTTAAACTTTTGGATATTAATGTAGTATTTTCATATAACAATATTGTGAAAAATATCATAGTAAAAAATAGCCCTACCAATAATTCAGGCATTATCTATAAAATTGGGTGTAAACAATGTGATTCCTTTTACATAGGTCAGACGGGAAAGGATTTGCACACACGTATAAAACAGCATCAATATTCCGTTAGAACAGGACAGTTGTCCAGTGCTCTTTTTGTCCATTTGTCAGAGTTATCCCACTGTATTGATTGGAATAATGCTTCAGTTTTATTTCATTCTAGCAACATTGTTAATAGAAATATTCTTGAGTCTGCCATTATCCAACTTTCAAATAACTTCAACATAAGCAAAGGTCTTTTTCAACTCGATCCTGTTGTTTTGAATTCCTTCAAAACAAATTTAGATAAAAAGGGTAGGACGCTAAATCTTTGGTAAACTTGTAGGCTACTTTATTAACTTTTAATCTTCATTTTATTTTTATATATATCGAAACTTGACTCTAAAAGGCAAAGTGTTAAAACCCGGGCAGATTTCCAGTATAAATTTGTATTTTTATAATTCATTTGATCTTGTGCTAAAAATCGATATTTTTCCTTACAAATCTGTGTGCCTCTTTGTTAATCCTCTAATTTTTAATTTTTATTTTTACTTCTCCGTTTATTGCATATATATATATATATATGTATGTGTGTAGATATGTATGTATATATATATATATATATATATGTTTGTGTGTATGTATGTTATTTATTTATTTATTTTTTCTTTCTGTAACCTATATATAGGCCGTAACCTTTTATGTACTTCAGTGTTCCTGAGGATGTCATTAGACGAAAGCGCTTGAGCACCTTTTTGTGTTTCCTTTCCTCCGTGGTTTTATTCATCATATATATATATATATTATATTATATATATTATGAATAAAATATTGTTCACATGTTACCAAAAAGCCGGCCTTTTTGCATAATGGCATTAAATGCCAGGCCAATTTGCAAACAGGCCGGCATATTTGCCATTTTGCAAAATGACTGGTTATCCAACCGGCCATTTTGCGAAAAGGCAGAACCTCAGTTAAGAGATTCAATCCAGTTTTATTGAAATTATTGAAATTTTAATTATTGAATGCCCGGTTAGGTTAACTGAATGCCAGGTTAGGTCAATTGAGGGGTCGCGCGTCTTAAGATACCTAAGCGCCACCACAGGCGAAAACGTGTTTTTGATGGATATCACTATTTTCATCCTTCCTCTATCGCGTGGTTTGGGTTATAATGACCTTACGACACTAGAAGTATGACTGAAAACCTTATGAAGCGAACTACTTTTTTCACCTCTATCGCCAGCCAAAAGTTCACCCAAAGTTCGGCATAATAAGAAAATAAAAAAATTTAAAAAATATATATAAAATGTAAAATATTAAAATCTATTCCAAAAACTCATCAACATCTTCATTAGCATACTTAGAACTCTAATTTAGCCAAAAATGAACGTTCTAGCTCAATTAATAACAGAGATACTATTGCGAGAATATTGCTGAACTTTGGAGGCAATTTCTGGCGAATTTTAATTTTGGCGCCTAGGTACCTAAAGACGCGGGACCCCTCAATTGTCTGCTCTTGACGATTGGTAAGGTTAAGTTGTGATATTTTCGTTAAACAACAAATAGCACGACTTAACCTAACCAATCGTGAAGGGCCATCATATTGGCCTTTTTGCAAATGGGCCAGCCTTTTTGCAAAAAGGCCGTTTCGCAAAAAGGCCGTGATATATAATATATATATATGACCGATGATGCCAAATTTGAGACACAAAATCAGATAGCAATAAACAAAGCAAAAAGAGTCGCGGGACAGGTACTAAGAACGTTCAAAAGGAGGGACAAGACAGTAATGATTCCCCTGCTGAGAACACTGATCATACCAAAACTTGAATACTGCTCAGTTTTGACATCCCCATATAAAAAGGAAGAAATTAATAAACTAGAAGAAACGCATAGACATTTCACAGGCAAGATTGATGGCTGCAAAGAACTCAACTACTGGGAAAGACTACGTAAACCAAATCTGTACTCCCTGGAAAGAAGAAGAGAGAGGTACACCATAATCTACATATGGAAAATTATCGAAAAACTGGTACCAAACCTCAAACTAAACCCCAATTACCATTCAAACAACACTGGAAAATAGGAAAGGCAGAATGTGTAGTGTTCCCAAATTAAAGGCCCGACAAGGGACATCCTCCAACACTGAAGGAAAATAGCTTGGTTGTCAGGGGGCCAAGACTTTTTAACCAGCTTCCAAAGGACCTCAGAAACATTACAGGGGTCAAAGTTGAAGTCATCAAACGAAGGCTAGATGCCTAGCTCAGGACGGTACCAGATGAGCCGGGTGTACCTGGCTATGTACGGTGGAGAGCGTAAGAGAGCAACTCGCTCCTCCACCAAGCCAGGACTAGAGGCGGGGCCACCAGCTTGACCTTCGTGTGAAGAAAGACCGACGTACGGAACCCAAACAAGGTGTGTGTGTGTGTGTATATATAATATATATATATATATATATATATGTGAAAATTATTTCACGAAAGTAACACGTGAAAAATATTTATGATGAATAAAACCACGAAGGAAAGGAAAACAAATGGTGGTCAAGCGCTTTCGTCTAATGACATCCTCAGGAACACTGAAGTACATAAAAAGGTTACAGCCTATATATAGGTTACAGAAAGAAAAAAAGAAAAAATAAATAACATACACACACACACACACATATATATATATTATATATTATATATATATATACATACATATCTATATATATAAATACATACATACTACATACATACATATATATACAATAAACAGAGAAGTAAAAATAAAAAATAAAAATTAAAACCTTAAAGGATTACCAGTGAGGCGTACAGATTTGTAAGGAAAAATATCGATTTTTAGCACAAGATCAAATGGATTATAAAAATACAAATTTATACTGGAACTCTGCCCGGGTTTTAACACACTGCTGCCTATGGTCAGGTTTCGATATATATAAAAAAATTAAATGCAAATTAAAAGTTAATAAAGTAGCAGACAAGTTTACCAAAGATTTAATGTTTTACCCTTCTTATCTAAATCTGTTTTAAAGGAATTCAAAATACAGGATCGAGTTGAATTCCTTTAAAAACAGATTTAGATAAGAAGGGTAAAACATTAAATCTTTGGTAAACTTGTCTGCTACTTTATTAACTTTTAATTTGCATTTAATTTTTTTATATATATCGAACACCTGACCATAGGCAGCAGTGTGTTAAAACCCGGGCAGAGTTCCAGTATAAATTTGTATTTTTATAATCCATTTGATCTTGTGCTAAAAATCGATATTTTTCCTTAC
>JAJOZX010003274.1:515000-542150 GCA_023014485.1 Bathynomus jamesi
TATATATATATATATTCGGATATTCACATATAAATCAATTTATTTTGGTACAAAACAAGTTTTTAATTGATGATGGTGTGGTGAAGAAGTGCACAAAACTCTCAAAAATTTTGAATTCACGTTTTAACTTTTTAAAATTAATTTTCAGTTTTAGACATTAATATCTTTCGGGCGAGTTAATCTCCGCTAATTAAAGATTTTTCCCTTAAAATGTTCAGCTAAGGTTTACAATTTCGTTAATCATCTGTAAATCCCTTTGTTGTGCTTATAACAGATAATCCCCCAAAAGGTCATTATGAATCCCACACTGGCCTAAGTTTCTTGCATCCAGTTAAATACGTTCTCTCTCTCTCTCTCTTCTCTCTCTCTCTCTCTCTCTCTCTCTCTCTCTCTCTCTCTCTCTCTCTCGGCGTCGATCTGAACGTAGGAGGGACGAACAATAGGTTAATCTTGGTGTACAGACCTCCGCATCTCCTCCTCGAGGAGGATACAGCCCTATACACTGAACTCCATAGCCTGCTAGGGGACAGAGTGTGTGCAGTTTTAGGAGACTTCAACTGTCGCGGCATAAAGTGGGAAGACAGGACTGCTGATGCCGAAGGGAGAAGGCTAGTTGACTTTGCTGATGAGAACTTCCTGACTCAGTGGGTCAATGGGCCTACACGAGGCGAAAGCGTTCTAGACTTAGCATTCACGACCGAAGACAACCTCGTCACTGGCATCACCGTTGACGAATCGTTGGGCGGGAATGATCGCGGTCTGATTAGGTTCTGTGTGTGCGTCCCTCGGGTGAAGCGTAGTGACTCGGGATAGCGTAGGTGAGATAGGGTTAGAGGTCGGTGGCGATGTTGAAGAAGTGTGGAGTGCATTCTGGGACCAGTTTATGGTGCTGCAGTCTGCTGCCATACCCTCAAAACCAGTCACCCCTGCTTCAACGCAACCTAAGTGGTTCAGTCGTGACATCGCTTCGGCTATCCGAAATAGGAAAGCTGCGTATAGAAGGGCGAAGGCCAATCATTCCTACGAAAACACTGAGGCGTATGTCCGCCTGTGCAGGGAAGTGAAGGCGAAGGTTAGGCTTGCGAAACGTAATGAAGAACTCAGGGTGGCAAGCCTCTGCGAGGGGAACCCTGAGGAGTTCTTCAGTTATGTTAATAGTAGAAAGCCCATTAGAAGCAAGATAGGTCCGTTAAAGGACCCCAGAGGCGTTCTGCGGACCTCCAACGCGGACATCGCTAATGTGCTGAATGAGTACTTTGCGGGTGTGTTCACCACGGAGGACACCTGCGTCATCCTCGAGAAAGGCGTCAGGCACGACGGTGCTGGCCTGGATAGTGTTCGGTGTACCGCGACAGTCGTTGCCGATAGAATAGACAAACTGAGCGAGTTTAAGGCTCCTGGGCCAGACCAGTTCCTCCCCAAAGTGTTGCGGGAGGTGCACGACCAGCTGGCTCCCCACCTGGCTACAGTCTTCAACAAATCGTTGGAGACGGGCCAAGTGCCTGGTGACTGGAGGGAAGCCAGTGTGACCCCTATCTTATAGAAAAGGGATCATGAAAGTCCAGGGAACTATCGTCCCATTAGTCTCACTTCGGTTGCAGGTAAATTATTCGAGGGGATAATAGCGGATAGGATCGTTGACCATCTGGATTCCTACAAACTGCTTGGGGACTCCCAACATGGGTTTAGACGGTATAGGTCGTGTCTCACCAACTTGCTCGAGTTTTTCCACGTCATGTTGAGTGAGTATGATAAGAGTAGGACGATTGATATACATTATCTCGACTTTCAGAAAGCCTTTGATAAGGTACCTCACCGCCGGCTAATGGCCAAAGTGCGCGCGCTGGGTATCGGTGGGGAAGTAGGTAGGTGGATTGAAAACTGGCTGAAGAATAGGCAGCAGAGGGTTGTAATTAAAGCGGCTAGTTCGGGTTGGGCCTCGGTCACTAGTGGGGTTCCTCAGGGTTCCGTTTTGGGGCCACTGTTGTTTATCATTTACATAAATGATATCGACGGTGGCATCGTCAGTCGGATCGCCAAATTCGCTGATGACACCAAGCTTGGGGCCAATGTTGGGACGCCAGAAGCGATCGAGCAACTGCGTACGGACCTAGGTAGGATAGGAGAGTGGTCCGAAAAATGGCAAATGCCATTTAACTTGGGTAAATGCAAGGTGATGCACATTGGCTACGCCAATCCCAAGTCGGACTACTCGATGTTGGGGAGTAATATCGAGGCCAGTGATTTCGAAAAGGACTTGGGTGTGCTAATTAGCAGCGACCTTAAGTTTACGAAACAGTGCGTAGAGGTGGAAAAGAAAGCCCAGAAGATGTTGGGTTATATCAGGAGGGAATTTCAGTTTTGGAACAAAGAGATTGTGCTCTCTCTGTACAATTCCCTGGTTCGGCCGCACCTGGAGTATGCTGTGCAGTTCTGGTCGCCCACCCTCAGGAAAGATATTGAGAGGCTGGAGCGAGTGCAGATGAGGGCCACAAAGTTAATCCCTTCCGTTAGGCATATGGGCTACAATCGACGGTTACGCGCCCTGAACTTGTTTTCGCTGGAAACTCGGA
Source organism: Bathynomus jamesi (assembly GCA_023014485.1). Classification (NCBI taxonomy): domain Eukaryota; kingdom Metazoa; phylum Arthropoda; class Malacostraca; order Isopoda; family Cirolanidae; genus Bathynomus; species Bathynomus jamesi. The sequence goes on from JAJOZX010003274.1 coordinate 517,574, forward strand.
GGCTGCGCGGTCAACTGATCGAGGTTTTCAAGTTCTTACACGGGTCCAACGATGTCGATTTTAGAAGCATGTTTAGTTTAAATGATAACCCAACTCGCAACAATGGTTGGAAGTTGGATTTGAAACGGTTTAGGACTAGTGTGTGTGTGGGAATAACTTTACCTATAAGATCTGTGACACGTGGAACAGGTTACCTTCAGAAGTTGTGAACAGTTCCTCTGTGGATCATTTCAAGAAAGGGTTAAACCAAATCTTGCACACTATTTGAGTGTGTAGAAAATTTTCACTGGCACCCGTTGCCATTGTTACCTCCTCGGTATGGGCCGCAAAGCCTTTTGATGTACTTCTTTTCCTTGTAACTCCTTGTAACACTCTCTCTCTCTCTCTCTATCTTTGAATCAGGAAACACAGGGTGATTTTTATCTTTTTAAAGAGGATAGCCAGGATGGAATAATGGATCCAGAACCACAAGCAAATGAAGAAATCTGCATATCTGACTCAGTTATTGGAATTAATAATGATCAGTTTTTGGTATTGGGTGAAGTTGAAGATTCTACAAATAATAGTTACTGTAAAGTCAAGGAGAAATATCAAGTTCAAATAACACTGAATTTTTAAGTACAGACAGTAATGTCTGCTTTCCTGATTTTGATGAATGTTTGAATAACAATAACAGAAATTCAAGAACTACCTATGAAGATACAGAAGATGTGGAAATTCTTACAGAAAGTGGGGATATTGAAGTGGTGAGAGAGATCTCTTGTGATGGGGAAGTTGAATGTGTGCTTACGGCCCCGTTCCATTCTGAAAGAAATCTATGGAATGAATAAGACATATTTGGCAAGGCCCCACACCCCCAGAATCGCAGCTCGACCGATCACAACCCAATGGGCGGTGTATGAGTGCGAATCCATAGTCTCTGGTTGTTGGAAAGCTTCACCACGTTACAGCCATACCCAAATTCTCTGACAGCCAACAAGAAACTCGCGAATCGAATATTGGGGGGTTCTGAGGGTGGGGCCAATCGGGGTCACGTATATAAAAGGGAACATTTTTAGCTGCATCCCACAACTGTTATTTTTATCAACGTGTAACCACACATTCTCTCATCATGGACACTTCCAGTCAGACACATCAGCTTTACTGCTCCCCTCAGATCTTTGAAGACAGGGACCTCTCTGCAGGGGCTACGCTCCATCTTTTCGCAGCGGCCGATGGAGGAAACCTTCTCTCCATACAAAACATTGTATAAATTTGTGATGTTGAGCAAAATGAATCAAGCACATTTGAAATGCAAGTCCGAAAAGTATTTCATAATAATTTTTATTATGCCATAAAGGTGTCCTTTGAAAGTTAAATTTTATTACGCATTTGTTTCCCTGGGTAGAGTTTTGTAAAATTAGTTTAAGCTCACTGCAGGGCCTTCTTTGCATGTTTACTACAGGGTACTGAGCTAGGCTTTTTGTAATTAATGTACTCTATTAAGTATTTAGAGAGTGAATTTTGTTTATCAAATAATTACGTGTTAACTTAAAAATTTATAGAAAGTTCTACAGGTAGGCTTTTAGAATTACTAAAACTTTAAAGGTAAAGAATTCCAGCGGTCCTGGGTTCGAGACCCGGTGATGGTAGGCGATGCGTAGTGTGCCTAACTAGGATAAAAGTATTTCCGGCGCTGTAAATTAGTGTACTTGTAACTCCTTGTAACTCACTCTCTCTCTCTCTCTCTCTCTCTCTCTCTCTCTATATATATATATATATATATTATATATATATCGCATTATTCAGTGCTTAATTCTTGCAAGTGATAATTAATTTATAAAAAACATAATAAACGCATTTTGAAGTGTAAAACTAATCGATTGGGTTCAAGACCCGGTGTCGGCAAACGATGCGTAGCATACCCAGTTAATCTTCCTTTTGAGAATGTCATTTAGACAGTGAATTTTATTATGCGATGAAGGTGTCCTTTGAAAGTTAAATTTTATTACGCGTTTGTTTCCCTGGGTAGTTTTGTAAAATTAGTTTAAGCTCACTGCAAGGCCTTCTTTACATGTTTACTACAGGGTACTGTGTTAGGCTTTCTGTTGTTATTTATGAGTGTATATATATAAATGTGTATATATATATATAAATGTGTGTATATATATATATATATATATATATAATATATATATATATATAAAATGCTCCTCTGTGTATATTTTGCTGAAAACAATTGGATTTTAATTAAAAAAGATTCAATGTGGATGAATCGTTAATTGTTTAATATCTGCCAGGGGCTCGATACTCTGTGACGGTGCTTAGTCATCTTTCCACACAATATGGTTATTATTAGAAACACATGTTATAGCTACTTTTCGTGGCAGTTTTGAAGAAACGCAAATAACCGAAAGTGATTTGGAGGTTTTACAGCGCAGTCAACCCAGTGACCAACGTTTGCCAGGTCATCGGGGAACTAATGTAAGCTTTTTTCCTTTTGGCTAAGAACAAGACAGTGCATTTTCATCGATATATTAAGTGATAGAAATCATGTTTTATAAATTAGTACAATTCAGCTTAAATTAGTTGCAGATTTAGCATCCAATAAATAGCTACCGAGCACAAGACTAACATTATTGGGGACATCTTATATTTTACATAATATTGTTCCAATTATACATTTTATATATACGCGTAAAACTTTACACAATACATCGACTGCGTACAAATGGGAACCTTTTTTTTATCTGCATGCATACCAATTCATCACTCAACTCAGTGTGACACGGGTCGAATAATTTTCAAAAATTTATAAATTCATTTCCGCGTGACATGTGCACGAGAAATGAAAGACAATACATCCCGCAAGTATTACTAAAATATCTTTGTAATTGGTGGGGATTCCAGACAATTTCGGGGATATGCAACTGTTCGAGAAATTTTACAATAACAGGGTCACTCTAGGGGCGAGTCCCGAGTGAGTTAAAAAAGTACATTCTTTTCCTATTTTTAAAGTATATCGCAAGCCAATGAATTCCTTCGCCACCAACAATATCTGTGTTGACAATAATTCCGCCGCATTTTCACGTAGTTGGTAATTTTAATGTTTCATTCTTCGCAAACACACTGATAAGTTTGAAGCGTGTGATTCGGTCACTAGTCATTACTCTCTGAGGTGTATTCGCATCCATTTTAAAAGTCAGTGACTACGCTCCTGAAGCGGTCAACCTCAATTAGGGCTTGTGACTCGAGGTATACTAGTACACTAGTAGGCGCGTCTATCGGGTTGACGAATTCCAATCTGACTGAGATGTCCCCACTTTGTTGTGGACTTAAGTGTGTATTTACACTAGCAGATAAGTCGTGTGTGATCAGGACCGGATTAAGACCTTTAGAGGCCCTAAGCACTTAAAAAATTTTGGTGCCCCATGTAATTCAAAATATAAACAAAAATAAACCATAAAATAAAAATTTATTTTTTGAAATGAAACAAAACTTACAGTAAGATGGAAAATAATGTTTATTTTTGTATACTTCCACTTCATTTATATTTGAAAAGTTTTCTCCTACTTTTTTTAATTGCAAAGTCTTTGATCAGATCCTCAAAACTAATCTTAGTAACACATCTGCTTCTATACTTAGTAGAGATAAGGCATCCAGCCTGCCTTGTTGCATAGTTGTTCTGTTGGTATTTTTAATATACTTCAACTGAGAAAATGAACGCTCAGCTGAGCAATTTGTGACCATTAATGTTAAAAATATACGAAAGGCAATTTCTACATTTGGGAAGGCACACTCAATATTGTCTTCTACAATTATTTTATAAAGTTCAGCATGACTGAATCTTGTTTTTACATTTTTTTTTGCACTGACTTATGGCACACATGTGAGTGAAACTGCTGAAGCTCAGCAGAGAAATTAGTGTTCAAGTCCTCTGGGTAAGCATCAATCATCTTTTTACAACCCTGAGAATACCTGCAATGATCCAAATCTTTCTTCTGTTCCTCGAAAAGACAAGCCACGTTCAGCTAACGTACAAATAACAGCTATGACACGCCTCAAGACATGTTCCCAGTAATCACACACTTCCTGAATTTGTTTTTCCAACTGTTGTCCCAACCCCGCACCTTGTCTGCGAGTTAAGTATGTTAGCATAGAGTCTCGGTGAGTAGTGCTTTTTTCATGATGATCAATTACAATAGTATTTCGCCAGTCACTGAACCCTTCTCTTATAACAAAATGTGAGACATTTTTAGGAGCAAACAGTTTACAAACATAACAGTAAACTGATCCTGTTGATGGTGAATACAATAACCACTCTCTCTTGCATTTCTCACCATTGGCTTTTGTCCCAACGAAAAGTTTTTGTGAACAGTATCTTGCTGGTTTGCCACTACTGAAATGCCGGTAAGACTTGTCAAATGGCCCATTGTGGTGTTGACAGTCACTGGGTCCACAAGCAATCCAATAAGCCACATCATCAGCAGAGAAATCAAGCCACAACCCTGGATCTTTTGCTATATTTACTTCATCTTCTGCAGACTGATTCATTTCACCACCATCACCATGGTCCACTAAACTTTCATTTTCAGCAATTATTTCAACCCCAGCATGTCTTGTAAAGCAACTTGAATCAACATTTGCAGTAGAGGTATCAAGAGAATTTACAGGCAAAGTGAGATCAGTAGTGAGACATGTGGTAATGAACCTGCTTGTGACACCTCGGTGATTCCAACGTCATCATATTTTGATTTTGAAGTGATCAAAGTGGTATTTGATTCAGAATCGGTATATCATGTTGACGTTGTGGTCGTGGAACTTGTGTGAAGAAATCAGTCAGCTTTGCAGTCTTGGACTCTAAATCCAAAGTCTTCTCTTGTTTCTCTTTTGATAGTTTTCGCTTTTGTGCACCACTTAACTGAACACGTTTCATCTTGGTTCTTGGGGTCTGTAAAGTACAGAAATAAAAAGAATATTTTATTTGTATATTATGTGGCAATCAACACAGTTACACATATCACAATCTTGGCTTTGTTCTTTATTCTCAGAAAGACAAAATGGGAACCGTACACAACCAAAGTGGCAATTTAAATATAAGTGGCAATTAAATATAACTCAACCGAAATATCAACTCGAAATGTTGAATACAAATCAAATCGAAAGAAGGAACCAAAAGAAGGAACCGAAACCTATAAAATAAAAATACTTAACATTAGAATTAATAATACGCAATCTATAAAAATATCAATATTAACATTTCACTATTAACGAGCCACATTTTATATTTACATTTATTTATTTATTTAAAACAATATTTAATTATAGGAAATATGAACATTTGCTTAGGCCTAAATTGTCCTAACTACGTTTGATGTTATATATACATTACAAATTATTCACTCTGGTTATTACAATCTAAATTCTTTTATACTGTTATGACAATAGATAAATAAATTATAAAATAAAGATACGTGTATGATAAAATATTGTTATATATACAAATAAAGTACACTTCATAGACTTACCCTAGAGAAGAAGAGAGAGCAACAGATAAACTTCTTCAACGCTAATCAACTTAGGTCAGTATATCTTATTATTATAATGGCCGTGATAAACATCACTTGATACAACAGCAATATAGAGAGTTTATAGTTTCTTTTATTTTAATATTAATTTATATTACAATTCTATAAACCTAAATCTTTCTGTAAAACAATACCAAATGATTATGTAAAATATATATTTAATATTATATGCACAAATCACACGTTCAGAATAACTTCCTATAGCACACGAAAATATTTAATCTATATGTATTTTTAATATGGCGCTCAAAGATTTGATATAAACAAAATAATAACGCAAAGCGTAAAGTGTGTGATTACAACGAAATATATTTATTCTCTCAAAAGGGTTGTTGTTCACTACAAATTCAAACAATGAAAAAAAATAAATACTATATATGAATATATATAATTCAGTTTTCAACAGCTTATAGGCTATAAGCCGCGATTATAATAGTATAATAAATCCATGGTAAATCCGACAATGGAAAATTTCTGTGGTGCCCCCCTTCCCTTGATGCCCTAAGCACGGGCTTATTTTGCTTAATGGTTAATCCGGCCCTGTGTGTGATGTTAAACGGGTGAAGGTTAAATTGATCGATGAATTCTTTCTGTGTTACTCCAATCCCGAGCTCATCACAAGCACCTGCAATATGGGCCAGATTACTATAAGCTCTCGCGCAAAGCGGGAACACAGCGTCTAATGAGTCGTCCGTATCCATAGCCCCGCCCAACGCAACGCCATTGACGTATAGTTATATTTTTAAGGCCGAAATTCTCGAATATAAAGGCGCTCTTTTTATATTTTCCATTCGCCGAAGCGTGATCCTGCATTCCAATTAATAGCATTTGAGGTAGAATTCCCAGGCCCACGTTTTCTATCTGCTTCGAGGCCAACCCTGCGGGCACTGTGTATAGTTTAATCTGTACTCTGTTAATTGGGTATTTTACTGTGGTATGTCGTAAATTTTTTTCAATTTCTATATATTTCGGCGAACTTAGTTTCACTCGACGTACGCGCAGATATGTTTCCATAACATGAATCACAACGAGTTTTGCGCCCTCTTCTTGATCAGGTCCCAGATTTATGCAGCTCTCAGGATTCGTGGGGGTGAGCCTTATTTTCATATCCACCCCATTCATAAGCAGTTTCTCCTGGAATGTGAAGTCTGTATGCAAGCGTCCAAAACATTCGTATATCTTCTTTTTAGAATTTGTAAATTTGTCCTTTATACTACTATCGTCTTCAGGCTGATAATAGGCTCGTAGGTGATAATAACCCGTTCCTGCCGATATGTTGACCTGATTTAAATATACATCACACTGGCTGAATATGGAGTGTAGAAAGTTTGTTTCGGGAAATACAACATATTTATAATCTCAGTCCGTTCCATCTGAATGGGCTATACGTAGTTTAGCGTACATGTGCATGCAGCTTGGATCAAAAAAGCAAGGGCCTGAGCTGGGTATCACGAATTCTGTAGGGGCACTGGGGAAACTAATTGTGTTTAATGGGTTAATTGTAATAAAGTCACTGTGCTCAATAGAAACTTGTGTTGGGGGCATATCAAAGAGGGACAGCTCCGATTTACAACATTGTGAGCTACACGGATGGATGAAGCGTGCCATGACGAGTCAGAAATAGTGCCACCTCTCTCGACAAGTAATAAACAGCCTATGATTCGTGAGAGCAATGTCCTTAGCTTATATCAGTTACAAAAATGATCAACCATAGGTTTCATTCACTTAGAACACTTCTTCTTTTTTGATATCCTTTTACGTTTAACACACCATGTTGGTAACCCCTTCTTCCGGACAGCCCTCTTCTTCTTCCCGCCACCACGCATTTTTCTCTTTGCATCTTTCATGATTTCGTCCCGTGTACGTTTTAAATGTTTTTTAGAGCTTCTTTAGGTTTAGCCCCCGCCATTGTCTTCTACCGTGTTAAAACCTGATTGTAACGCTTTCCTCCCGAGGTATCTGGCGCCCCTCTTCAGCAATGGGACAGCCGTGCGTAGTATGGTTGAAAAAATGGATCCAATCCCACTCCCACGCTGATATCTCACCCCTCGATAGACTGTGAAAGGCCTTCGGGTCATTGTAACTCAGTGCGACGAAAGTGCAGCTTCACTGTTAAGCTCCCATCACCGAATGGGAAATTTTTTCCTCAATCGTTCTTACATACTATATATATTTGAGATATTGGTTAATAGAGTAGTCGCAACATTCAAATAATGGGACTTGTCATATGTAATGCTCAAGCCCTTCCCTCTATGGTTGGGAATGTGTGCAATGCGCAGCAGACACGCCTGGGTATCCCCAACAAATTGATGTTCTACGATATTGCTGTAAATATAGCACATGTCTGGGGATGGATAGCCATCACCCAATTTCTCCATTTTCAACTGATACATTAAGCTTGACAAGTCATGTTGTGCCTCGTGAAAGGCATCTCTTTGGAGCGCTGCACCATATCGGGCCTCGGGCATAATTGTGAACAGCTCTTTGTCTTTAATATTTCTGTTAGCCGTTGATTTTAACACCAACGTGTGTGCAGGCGTGTCTATGTTTACGACTTCAAAAATAAATCGGGGTTGAGGTATGACCTTTCAAGACACTTATTTAATGCCCTCACAATGTCCGAGGCTCTGATCGCATAGCACCATTTAAGTTTATGCCTAATTTTTCACACTCGTCGAGTCTTCTAAAACCAGAAAAATGTCCTGTTCCTTTTCTACAGTTAAAAATTTGGTGGATAGCTGAATTTCGCATATCCCCACCTCATACGAATCACGTTCCAATTCAATGGGCCCATAGAGTTCTGTTACAAAGTTGGCCAGGGTGTTGTTAGGATGTACAGACAGACAAGAAGAGACGGGAGTGTGACATAGAAGTATAGAAGTGGTGAGGCGCCATGTTGCATACTATTTAAGCTTCATTATTGCATCACCTTTTATATAAGTGTTGAAGCTTTCTGGGTACCCTAACCATTTCACTTGGTACATTTTTCTCTTTCCTGAACCTTTGCTGCCTAAGATTTTTTCAATTTTAAACGGATTTTTTCCTAAATTAAATGTCACTTTCTGCAACTCCTCCCGGTAAAAGCCTCCTGCGATTTCTTCCCCATTCAAATCTTCACCGTAATACAGCATTATCTCACATTTAGGTCTCATAGCCCTAACTTTAAAACTCTCACGTGTCCAGCCTTGCTCAAATCCCTTCGCGAATTTATTTCCCGAACGCGATAGCCTTACATAATCATTGATTTTGAAATGTGAGTGTGTGGCGGTGCTCTACGAATATCTCTTCTCACCTCACGCTCTGAAACCTCGTTAGGTGTTGTTCCAATCGCGCGATGGTGTAAACGGTTGTATGACGAGGCCAGTGATTCCAGAATGTTTATAAATCTGTATATGTTTTTATGTGTAAACTAGCGATGCATGCGTTCCTGTATGGTACGTTGAACTCTTTCAGCTAAAGAGACCTTGTGTATAGAATTGCTAGTGTAGTAACTTATATTAAACTCTGTCAACATGTTCTGAAAAGCTCGGCCTACAAATTCTTTCCCCATATCCGTACAAAAATAGCCAGGAACCCTGTTTTCTTTCAACATCAGCGTTTTGGTAGCTTTAGCAACTTTCAGATTTATTTTTCAGAGGAATTAACCACAGATATCTAGAGAATACACCTATTATGAATAGGATGTAGCAATAGCCATCATTATATACTGAATATCTTTGCATGTCTGTTAAATCCGCTTGCCAAATAGAGTCAATCGAAGCCGCTGTTGTCCTGACTGTTTTAAACCTTTTTCTCACAGGTTTATGAAGTGTATAAGCATCCTGCTCCCGCAGAAACCTCTCAACTTTTTTCCCTACTCCATCATTGTAAACACCTCTGTACAGTCTATCAACACCGCCATAGGAGACTGGGCTAGAAATGTCATAATAGCGTTTTCTTTATATGCTACCATTTGCATATTTTAGAGACACGTGGATAGGGTTGGCCGTTGTTGTTTGGTCTCTTCTTTCTCCTCTTCAGAGTTGCTACCGTTGGGGGTGATGGCGTACTCAGTTGTGGCACATGCGAGACTTGCTCCAAGTCTTTTAACCTATTCAGATTTCCTATCAATGTTTTGGGGACACATATTTGTTGTAGTCTTGCTTTAATATGCTTCCATCCTGATGGTGAGGGCCTGTCCCACTTTCTCACCAGATCATGGACAATGTCGACGATATTGGACCCCTGTACCCTTGTTCCTTCAACACTGACCTCGCCTGTATCAGTCCACTGTATGATGGGGTCCTCACTCAATAGATTATAAAAACTTAAACCTTTATTCCTCAATGTATGTGGGAGACTGATTTTTAACACATGTTCGATATGGTGCGTTCCGTTATTCTCTGGTTGGTCATCTCTAACGTCGGCCCCAGGTCCTATGTCGCCATGCTCATCGTTGTTCGCGCTGTGCCTAATAACCACGAGAATCTCTGTCGAATTCTTATAATCTTTGTACTCATGAAGAAATTTCTGCAGAGTCCTCTTGGTATAAAATCCTTTTCTCATCAGGTAACTTCTTACTGTTTAATAGGTCTAACAATTCGTTTTCCATTCTTTTAAGTCTGCTTTTACGGGGTTCTAGAACCGTGTGTGGACTCTTTGAACTTTGCAGTGACGCATACATCGTGCGGAATCACTACCACTTTCTTCATTATATTAATCTAGTCAGTAAAGGTCCCAAAACTGAAAATAAGATGGGGAGGAATGATCCCCCTCTTTGTACAATAATTCGCTTTTTCTTCCCCACAGTTTGACTTTTACGAGCGAGCGTACGTATTATGTTCTTGTAACGACGTAGGCGAGCCTTCTGAGGGGATTTCATTGGTACATTACATTTTATAACATTAAGGCAGATTTCACAGATGCATTTTAAAAAGTCTGAGTCGATATTTTTAACAAACATCTGCTGCAATGCCCGGGGCAATCGATGATAGATTTTTATTAATTCACGGTATTTCTTTAGCCTATTTGTCATTCTGGAATATACACCGTTTCAGGCTCGTTTGGGAATATATTTGTTCTTAGAAGCACCCTAAACGTGTTTCGCGGGTGAAGGTCACAAAGCAAATATCCATAACGTTGACTTGTAGCTTCTTTATAAACTTCCAAAAACTCCTTACGCTGATTCGGGAACATTTGATTGGCTAATACCCCAATTTGTGACACATCTCTACGTTGCGCGAATAAGACTAGATATTGTGTATTTAATGACACATCGCGCATGTATCTATTTTTTAAAAATAGATTCTGATTGATGTAGAATACGCTTATGTTAAGATGGTGGGAGAACATTGTAAATGTCTCGGCAAACTTTTATCCATTTCCAACATGAGATCGTCAATTGCAATGACTGTATGCTCATTTAACGTTATACACACCATTGTCGAACAAAATATCACCTTGGTACTCGTTGAACACTGACTGGTACGTCGAATAGCACCATATTACTTTATGCACAAATTTTGAGAACATCTCCCCCTTATCTTTAATGATTTTAAGCATAAACACAGTTTTACCACATCCTGTAGGGCCAGATATAATACATGTGGACGGGCTCGTGAACCTGAATTTTTCTACAGATTCCATCTCTAACACGTCACACCCTTAAGTGGAACATTTACAAAATATAAAAATTTAAGTGATGTTCCTTATATTCTACAATTTGTTTTTCTTCTTCCACAGAACCGTGAATGACGACGATGTACAGCATCATCCCCATCGATATTACAGACGACCCCGATGACAGTGTAGTTGTGGTTACAGACTCCACCCCGCTGACGAACCCTCACCAGCGACACCTCCACCACGTGGCAGTTCAAAGCGGAGGCATGATGAAGAACCTTCCACGTCAGGTATAAAACGTGCCAGGAGGCACCGGTTGCTAGACCCCAGTAATAGAGCCCCAGCCCTCTACGTCTTACGACACAACCCCCACTAGCTCCCTCCTCAATTAAATTGTACCCCTTATTCCTGTTCAATTCCGGGTACATCCTCCACACCAGCAGCTTCTCGTGCTGTAGAGGAAGGTATAACATTCGAACTGGTGCGCACCGCTAACCCCACCCCGGCCCTGACTAGAAATCGATACGTAGTCAGGGTTGACCCTGGAACCCTGTATAGCAACGGTGTTGAACACGGACTGCGGCGCGTAGTTGAACGTATTGTGGAGTTTGCCCTTCAGAACCACGACGAACGTGAATTCATGACTCGGTTGTCCTTCGGGTTCGGGTCAGATGACGGGGATGTAGATGATTTTTGGGTAGTAATACCATTCAGACGCTTGGCCGCTGTAGACATAGAATATATCTTGGGCCGTATAATGCAGGCCTCTCAAAGTAGTACAGCCTTCAATATGGACAACTTCACGGTAGATATTGACAGAGTATTCCGGTTGCGGTCATAGTGCCACACCTTATACTCTTAACTTCAATTCTCAGGTATTTACAGAAAGCATATAAACGCGATCGTGGTTGCGGCTTTATAGCAGTAGTCTTAGCCATATGTTTACTGTACTAAATACCTCGGTCAAAAATATTTGGTTGCCTACGGTTGTGCAGCGTGGCCCGTAAACTGGCTTCAGATTATAAGCTTGAGTTTGAGTGTAATATGGGTCCTGAAGAGCTGAGAAGGGTAGAGCAGGAAACGAATGTTCGTATAGTTGTATTTGGAATGGATGATCGTCGTAGGACTGTGTATGTTTTTAAAAACTGTGTGCGAGATCGTACAAGACATCTACTTATTTTAGGATTGTCAGGAACGACGTATCTCCCCATCCGTAATATAAGAGCTCTCTACGCGAGTTATGATAAAAGTCGAAAATATGGAAGGCATCATGATTTGTGTAAGGGATGTCTCGAGTTTGCTGATGATATGAAACATTGTAAGGAATGCCACGTGGTATGTGAGCAGTGTAAAAGCTCCAAATGTGAAAATCGTGTAGTTGAAGCTGAGAAGAGAGAATGTAATATGTGCAAACGTACATTTTTCAATAATAAATGCTTTGCATTCTTTTAATAAATATCATACATAGTCAGGGCCGGATTAACCATTAAGCAAAATAAGCCCGTGCTTAGGGCATCAAGGGAAGGGGGGCACCACAGAAATTTTCCATTGTCGGATTTACCATGGATTTATTATACTATTATAATCGCGGCTTATAGCCTATAAGCTGTTGAAAACTGAATTATATATATTCATATATAGTATTTATTTTTTTTCATTGTTTGAATTTGTAGTGAACAACAACCCTTTTGAGAGAATAAATATATTTCGTTGTAATCACACACTTTACGCTTTGCGTTATTATTTTGTTTATATCAAATCTTTGAGCGCCATATTAAAAATACATATAGATTAAATATTTTCGTGTGCTATAGGAAGTTATTCTGAACGTGTGATTTGTGCATATAATATTAAATATATATTTTACATAATCATTTGGTATTGTTTTACAGAAAGATTTAGGTTTATAGAATTGTAATATAAATTAATATTAAAATAAAAGAAACTATAAACTCTCTATATTGCTGTTGTATCAAGTGATGTTTATCACGGCCATTATAATAAAAGATATACTGACCTAAGTTGATTAGCGTTGAAGAAGTTTATCTGTTGCTCTCTCTTCTTCTCTAGGGTAAGTCTATGAAGTGTACTTTATTTGTATATATAACAATATTTTATCATACACGTATCTTTATTTTATAATTTATTTATCTATTGTCATAACAGTATAAAAGAATTTAGATTGTAATAACCAGAGTGAATAATTTGTTATGTATATATAACATCAAACGTAGTTAGGACAATTTAGGCCCTAAGCAAATGTTCATATTTCCTATAATTAAATATTGTGTTTTAAATAAATAAATAAATGTAAATATAAAATGTGGCTCGTTAATAGTGAAATGTTAATATTGATATTTTTATAGATTGCGTATTATTAATTCTAATGTTAAGTATTTTTATTTTATAGGTTTCGGTTCCTTCTTTCGGTTCCTTCTTTGGTTCCTTCTTTCGATTTGATTTGTATTCAACATTTCGAGTTGATATTTCGGTTGAGTTATATTTAATTGCCACTTATATTTAAATTGCCACTTTGGTTGTGTACGGTTCCCATTTTGTCTTTCTGAGAATAAAAGAACAAAGCCAAGATTGTGATATGTGTAACTGTGTTGATTGCCACATAATATACAAATAAAATATTCTTTTTATTTCTGTACTTTACAGACCCCAAGAACCAAGATGAAACGTGTTCAGTTAAGTGGTGCACAAAAGCGAAAACTATCAAAAGAGAAACAAGAGAAGACTTTGGATTTAGAGTCCAAGACTGCAAAGCTGACTGATTTCTTCACACAAGTTCCACGACCACAACGTCAACATGATATACCGATTCTGAATCAAATACCACTTTGATCACTTCAAAATCAAAATATGATGACGTTGGAATCACCGAGGTGTCACAAGCAGGTTCATCTACCACATGTCTCACTACTGATCTCACTTTGCCTGTAAATTCTCTTGATACCTCTCCTGCAAATGTTGATTCAAGTTGCTTTACAAGACATGCTGGGGTTGAAATAATTGCTGAAAATGAAAGTTTAGTGGACCATGGTGATGGTGGTGAAATGAATCAGTCTGCAGAAGATGAAGTAAATATAGCAAAAGATCCAGGGTTGTGGCTTGATTTCTCTGCTGATGATGTGGCTTATTGGATTGCTTGTGGACCCAGTGACTGTCAACACCACAATGGGCCATTTGACAAGTCTTACCGGCATTTCAGTAGTGGCAAACCAGCAAGATACTGTTCACAAAACTTTTCGTTGGGACAAAAGCCAATGGTGAGAAATACAAGAGAGAGTGGTTATTGTATTCACCATCAACAGGATCAGTTTACTGTTATGTTTGTAAACTGTTTGCTCCTAAAAATGTCTCACATTTTGTTATAAGAGAAGGGTTCAGTGACTGGCGAAATACTATTGTAATTGATCATCATGAAAAAAGCACTACTCACCGAGACTCTATGCTAACATACTTAACTCGCAGACAAGGTGCGGGGTTGGGACAACAGTTGGAAAAACAAATTCAGGAAGAGTGTGATTACTGGGAACATGTCTTGAGGCGTGTCATAGCTGTTATTTGTACGTTAGCTGAACGTGGCTTGTCTTTTCGAGGAACAGAAGAAAGATTTGGATCATTGCAGGTATTCTCAGGGTTGTAAAAAGATGATTGATGCTTACCCAGAGGACTTGAACACTAATTTCTCTGCTGAGCTTCAGCAGTTTCACTCACATGTGTGCCATAAGTTCAGTGCAAAAAAAAATGTAAAAACAAGATTCAGTCATGCTGAACTTTATAAAATAATTGTAGAAGACAATATTGAGTGTGCCTTCCCAAATGTAGAAATTGCCTTTCGTATATTTTTAACATTAATGGTCACAATTGCTCAGCTGAGCGTTCATTTTCTCAGTTGAAGTATATTAAAAATACCAACAGAACAACTATGCAACAAGGCAGGCTGGATGCCTTATCTCTACTAAGTATAGAAGCAGATGTGTTACGTAAGATTAGTTTTGAGGATCTGATCAAAGACTTTGCAATTAAAAAAAGTAGGAGAAAACTTTTCAAATATAAATGAAGTGGAAGTATACAAAAATAAACATTATTTTCCATCTTACTGTAAGTTTTGTTTCATTTCAAAAAATAAATTTTTATTTTATGGTTTATTTTTGTTTATATTTTGAATTACATGGGGCACCAAAATCTTTTAAGTGCTTAGGCCCTCTAAAGGTCTTAATCCGGCCCTGTACATAGTACACTGCAAATTGAGAGGAATTAAAAACGCGATCAATACACAGCAAAGTATTATTTGTCCAACATACACACGTGTTGTCTTTTTTTAAGTCCATAGAGGCCTATTCTAATTTAAAAGGGGTGTATTCATCACTGTAGTGTAGATATACAGTATAACTGAAAATTTGTTAAATAATATTTCGTGTGTAACTCCCCCCCCCCCCATTAGAAATTTCTGGCTACGCCGTTGTGTGTATACACACACACACACACACACACACACACACATATATATATATATATATATATATATATACACACACACACACACTGTATAACCTCTACGCAGAAATGGGTTATTAAAAGTTACATGCAATTATACCTTCAAAAAAATATCATATGACTGAAAACTGCAAAGGTGAAAAGGCAAGAGAATACATGCGCTTACATACGTACATACATACATGCATAAATATACATACATGTATATATGCATACATACATACATACACATATATAACTGTGTATCTATATATACAGAGGGTTGACAAAAGTAAATAGACACCTTAAGATTTTCCAGTTTTTTTATTTGATAATAAAAATCAATAGATAACAAGAGATTTATTTAGAATCCTGTTGCCTTCCTCTTTGTATTATGTAAATCTGACACACGTTCCTCCATTCTATTGATAATTTTGGCATTTGTTCTAGAGGACAATCATCGTGATGTCTATTTACTTTCGTCAACCAATTGTATGCAATAAGCAATAAATGTTTCTACAATATAAACTCGTTATGCTGTTCCGAATAAGCGAATATATAAGTAAAAGTTAAAACTCTTAAAACGGAATGTTTTTATTTATATTAAAGGTGTTCGTTTCAGGAGTATCCCCTTTCCAACGAATTACAAATATTCTCAGACTGATTAACATAGTCAGTATCGGTTTTTATGGACAGAACTCGACAATTTGAGATTACAAATTTTAGCAGAGATTTTGGAGCGAGTGTAGTTTACGTCCCCCTGAGGCAAAAGGGGACATAAACTACACTAGGTCAAAGATGGGGAACATAAACTACACTAGGATCTTTAGGAGACATTTTTTAAATGAATCCATCAATAAAACGTGAAAACTAACGAAAATATTACGACTTAACCAATCGTCAATTTTTATATATTGACGATTGGTTAGGTTAAGTCGTAATATTTTCGTTAGTTTTAACGTTTTATTTGATTAGGTATACGCGGGCAAAGTTGGGGAACGCAAACTACACTAGGATAATGTAGGGAAACGTAAACTACACTAGGCATCACAGGGGGACGTAAACTACACTTGCTCCGAGATTTATATATAATATATCTCTACTAAAATTCAATATATATTATATATATTATATATAATATAAATGAATTATGCGCCTCGGTGGTGTAGTGGTTAGCGTCGCTGACTACGAATCCATCGGCCCCGGGTTCGAGACCCGGTGACGGCAGCCGGCGCGCAGCAAAACCCAGCTGTTCATCCTTTCACACAGTAAAGAAAGTGGTTGATAGATAAATGGGTAGCCTAGTGATTAAGACGCTGGGCTGCTGGTGGGGTGTGGCTTGGATTCCACGTTGAACTGTAGGTCTCAGGTGGAGTGAAAAGCTTGACCTTCATCAGAATGAACAATTCGGGCGGAAGCTAACCAAAGGTTATATAATCTCTGCTAAAATTTTTAATCTCAAATTATCGAGAGTTCTGTCCATAAAAACCGATACTGATTGTATGTTAATCAGTCTGAAAACATTTTGTAATTCGATGGAAAGGGATACCCCTAAAACGAACAGCTTACATTCCGCTTTGAGCGTTTTAACCTATATATATATATATATATATATCTATATATGGGATTGAACTCAGATGGTCGCCTGACCATTATATATATATATATATATATATCTATAATATAATAATGCACAACTCGCAAGGAAAAAGAAAAATGGATTCCAAGGTCTTCGTGTATTCAGAAGTACACCTCATCAGGGAATGACGAGGTGTACTTCTGAATACCGAAAGGCCTTGGAATCGTTTTTCTTTTTCCTTGTGGGTTTGCATCATTCATTCATTTCACGTGTTTAATTTGTGAAATTCACAATTAAAACACGTGAAATGAATGAATGATGCAAACCCACAAGGAAAAAGAAAACGATTCCAAGTTTCTTGTCCCTTCGTGATTTTATTCATATATATATTATATATATATATATATATATATCTATTATATATTATAATATATATATATATATATATATATAGTGGACCTAGTTTTAGCCGTTTAAGGTGATAAGGTTGATTGTATGTTTTAATTAAGGCAATGACTGATTGCTTATTAATGATAGGCTGTTTGAGTAGATCCACCATACTATTGGAAGTGACGAAATGGCAGCGAGGTCACAGCTTGGTTTACACCCAAGCAAATTAATGTTAAGGTTATAAAAGACACCTTATATTGTTTTGTATTTATTATGAAAATAAAGCCGTTATTTATTCACTGTGATATAACAAAGAATTGACAGTAATTAATGGTAGGTTTTACAGTTACGTTATGCTTGTGACAGAGACTAGCTAATAAGATGAAATGTTAATAGCTTAATTGACACGTAATAAATAATGTAATACATCGATGTATGTAAATGGCATGCGGCATGGAACATTGAATGGGCCTAGTAAATGATATAAAGAATGCACGTGCGTTTGGTACATTGAATGGAATACTTGACACTGATTAAGTAGGCTAATGATTGCATGGATGCACATAGAATAATTGATGTGGCCTAATAATAATGATATGAAATGCTTGACAAATACACAAATATCATTTATATAGAAGACCATTATGTGATGTTAATGATTACGTCAAGAGAACATTTAGTTAACACACAAATATATGAATTGAACATAATGACGGATGATACGCGGAATTACGGTATTAAAATGACACTTGAATTGGATGACAGGCCTACTGCGTTCTTTCACGTGAGTCAGTTGGAACGCTTAATACCACTTTTGGGAGTATAGCCTACCGTTCGGCGGTAGGCTAATGTAGGCTTCACAAGAGTACTTAGAATAGGAGGTACTTATCTTAGGACGATGTAAACTCTTGAAGGCGGGTTGGAGAAAGATCTATTACCGAAAACTCGAATTGTCGTTGTCCGTTAAGCCTCTTGAGATGATGGATGTAGGCTTCGTTCGGAAGCCTGAGGTGATGTTACTTCTCGAGATGCAGGCTGGCCTTATGATCTTGCAGGCGTAGGCCTGTGGTGCTGAATATATCTCGAGGAAAGTGGAGAAACTTGAAGGCCGACCCGGCAAACCGCAGGCCCGAAGCGATTCCGGTTGGGCCTCGAAGGATTGCTTCTGCAGGTGGTCTGTAGATCTTACTTGATGATAAATTGTAGGCCTTGAAGAAAGTAGCGGCCGCGCCCCTCGGCCAGGGGGCCGGAAAGCGGTTGGTGGACGTGTTGCTCGTTCGATGATGTGAGTACGAGTGAGTGAGTGAGAATGAAAGCAAGTGGAAGCTCGCTTTTATACGTAGTTCCTGTGACGTAGGACTTCGCGCCAAATTTCTTAAGACGCCTTGTGAGCGCGTCCTTTAGTTGATAAGGGTTTTCGTTCGCGCCCTTTGGGAAGAAAAACAGACTTTCCATGTTTGTTTGCCACGTGTGTTCCAAGACTGTTTGATGGTAGCGTGGAAGGAAAGTATTTCTGTCTATTTGTTGGTCTATTTCTTGTCGATCCGCTACATATATATATATATATAATATATATATATATATATATTATATATATATATATATATGAATTAAAAGAAAAAAAGAGATTGTAACTCTTCATTCAAGGGATAAAGAGGTATTAGCGAAACAAAGAAGAGAACCATACACGAGTGTGAATACGAAAAGAAGACATACACAAGAACAGTGTGTGTGTGTGTGTGTGTGTGTGTGTTGTGTGTGTGTGTGTGTGTTTGCAGAGACGATAGAAGAGTTGTAAGGATGTATATATGAAACCAAATGTATAATTATTACTACACAAAAAAGTAGAGAAATATCAGTAGTAGTGATGTTTCTCACGAAGTCTCCAGGGCTTATTCAGATTGGATGCAAGACGTGGCTATACTTCTGATATTGCATTTCCTGTTTGTTTCAGTATCAGACCAACGACATCGAAGATGATGTATAAATTCTCAAAAAAGTGGAAGTATGGGTCAGAATACAAATATTGTCCCCTGTGTGTGTGTGTGTGTGTGTGTGTGTGTGTGTGTGTCCTCACTATCATGTATGAATAACTCTCCTACCTTATGCTTTCACATCGACTTTAACAACTGCAAGAAGATTAATATACCCATCACTAACCCCTGACGTTAGTAGTAATCACAACATTTTCACCACTTTTGGCACCAGCCATATGCAACTTCGCTGTTATTAACATTAGAAGCCGAAACAAAATACGATCAGATTCAAGCGATCAGACTGCATTACGCCATATAATATTATGTGTAAATTGTGAGGACGTAAACTGCTGCTTACACAAAGCACACTTGTTTACAGCAACTAAATAGGACTATGGTTAAACTGTTTGACAATCAAGCTAAAGGCTTAGGGTAATAATACTTTCTTATCCGAGTAGCTAACACAAATGGTCAATGTTATTAGGGTATGGTTGTCTTTGCCATTGAAAATGCATGGTTGTTAAGTAATTTAGGGTATGCATGTTACACGTATGGTTGTTGTTAATAAGGATTATTTTGTTGTGTGTACTTCTCAAGTACGCACATAGACACATACGCATAGCGTATGAAGGACCGCTTAGGCGTGGAATTTAGCCATATGGTTCAGTGGGGAGGGGTGTAGGGCGCTGGTCTACTAGGATTCGTGCGTGAACGGATGTGTGCGATTTAGTCTATCTTTTCCCTTCATAATTACCTTCTGTCTTTCGCATCCAAGTTATTGCTGCCTTCTCACCCTAAACCATTGGGAAACGAGATTTTGTTAATGTATGTATGCACTTCTCAAATGTAAATGAAATTAGAAAAACGGTGAAAACAAGAAGAGGATGTCATTTCAAGTACCAAATAAACCATTTTCATTATAGCCCTTCAAACATCGAAATATAAATTACAATTTCTGAATAATTTAGTTCAAAAAGAAGTTGACACACGAGTCATATGCTGAACAGTGTGTGTGTGTGTGTGTGTGTGTGGTGTGTGTTGTGTTGGAGGTAATATATCCTCACTCTCACAAGTATGAAACTACTGTAGATAAGAAAATTGTAATAAAAATACGCCAGATAACCATGATATGATAATGAACTCGAGTATTACCAAAAAAAGAAGTTTCTGACCGCATTTTAACAGAAGTGAATCAGAAATTATAGATAGGAACGAGGTAAAAATTTACTATTCAGATTTATTCTAATAGGCTAAAAAAAAAAAGCTATAAAGTTGAATGATAACAAATTGTAACTTCTTACAGAGAAAGCTGCAATCAGGAGTTATACAGGAGAAAATCTATATATAGAACGCGTAACAAACAAGTCGTATACCATGATAACAAGCAAGATATTACGAGTAATAATGGCCGTCAACGAAGAGTTCAAAGTATATATATATACGCTACAACTCTAAAATGTGTTGCAGTAATAAAAATACTGAGAATCACACACGCAGGAGCTTTTACAGGAGAAAGGCAGACAGTAATTCTAATATAATGGTAGTGTGTGGTTTTACCAGTAACTGAGTATTGAGCTTAGCCGCAGCAAGTCCTCCTGGAAAGTAATTACATAAATTATCGCCATTATGGAAGTTTCAGAAACAATTTTCACATCTAACAAAAGCAAAAACAAAAATACAGTTGGTCACAACTGAAATCTGTGAAGATGTACAAGTATACTTGCTAAAAGGATAGTGTCGATATATCTTGATCACGTGTCTGGTAAATCCTAAAACAACTGGCCCTGGAGTACAAAAACATTTTAAAAAATTACAGTAAATGAACAAGGATGAGATTTTCCATAACCCGTATAAGATAATAATAGGGCAGAGAGTATGAGTACAAAGACTGAAAACTCAACATTAGAGATCAAAATTTCTTTAATATTTTTACCAGCTGTGCGTCGCAGACTACGAGAGTAGGATGAGAGCAGATAGTAATTCTCTCCTTCATCAAATTCCACGCAATGTCATGAAGAAATATTTTCACGAAAGAGGTGGACGGACGTTGGCTGTGTCTGAAAATCACATTATTACCAAATAATAATGTGTAAATAAATTACTTTATCCTAATGTCAACCGATGTTATTGAAGTGACATCTGAATTCTAACCAATTATATTATAATAGACACAAATTGTGTTGTAGTTTCCTTTCTCAACAAAGGAATTTGCTTGAAAGAAATATCTCGTTTACAGCCAACTCTTAAAGTTCGTAATTTTTTTTTTTTTTTACAGGTGTTTTTTGGCGAAGTTTATTGGAAATCATTATCTGGATATATTCTTATACCGCGTGTTAAAGTAAATATTTATTTTCTGTTTTGTGTTATGTACATAATTTATTGTATTTGCAGAAGATTATCGTCCCACCAAAAAAAATATATATATATATATATATATATAAGTATATATATATATATATATATACAGGCGTCCCCAAAAAATGTATACCCACTTTAAATAATTATAAAGGCAGTGTTTATTAAATACATTTCATTTTCAAAATGTAATAGAATCTACAGACATTATTTAATTGTTTTGTCAACGCCTGTTTTCAAACTGACGTCCGTTCTGGTCCAGGCACTGCTGATAACGTACGAAGCAATGGAATCGCAAACTCACGAAACATTTCGTTTGGTATTTGTGTGCATTCTCGTTCATGGCTGCTCTCAATTCAGCGACTGTTGCAGGTTTTATAGAGTAACTTTGTCTTTTAAGTATCCCCATAAAAAAAGTCTAGTGGTGTGAGGTCTGGTGAACGCGGAGGGTATTCTACGAAACCCCTTCGTCCAATCCACATCCACATCGTGCCAAGTACCACTCGCAATACTCCACTCTTCGGTCCGGATCATCATCTTCATTTAGCATGGCTAATCTTGAATGTAACTTTTCCATTGACAGCGCTTCAAAATGCGTTGGACAGACGATTCTGAAATTCCTCCTACCTCACGACTCGCGCTTGCCGCACAGATTTCTTGGACTTTGGTGATACGTTTCCAGTACTCTTCTTGCTTGTGGGGCTTGTCGGATGTCCGTGGTCTTCCGGAACGCTTCTTGTGGACATTCTGAAACAGTTCCATCGGCTTCAACTTATCTCTAATTCAAGTGATGGTAAGTCGCGTTGGTGGATCTGTTTGAAACTCCCTCCTAAACTGTCTTTGCACTTCAACTGCGTTTTCACACTTCCAGTAGCATTTTAGAATGAATTTCCTTTGTTCAAAGCTAGTCTGACTGCCATTAATTCTAATGGGGTTTAACTTGGAAAGAAAGAACATCAATTGGAGCTATCAGCTGTTAAAGTGTGTATATTTTTTTGGGACGCCCTGTATATATATATATATATATATATATAGTATATATATATATATATATATATATAACCACAGGGCGTCCCAAAAAAAACGTATACCACACTTTAACAGGCTGATGCTCACTTGATGTTTCTTTTTTCCAAGTTAAAACCATTAGAATTAATAATGGCAGTCAGGACTAAGCTTTGAACAAAAAGTGAAATTCATTCTAAATGTACTGGAAGTGTGAAAACGCAGTTAAGTGCAAAGACGTTTAGGAGGAGTTTTCAAACAGATCCACCAACGCGACTTACCATCACTCGAATTAGAGATAAGTTTGAAGCCGGGATGGAACTGTTCAGAATGTCCACAAGAAGCGTTCCGGAAGACCCGGACATCGACAAGCCCCACAAAGCAAGAAAGAGTACTGGAAACGTATCACCAAAGTCCAAGAAATCTGTGCGGCAAGCGAGTCGTGAGGTAGGAATTTCAGAATCGTCTGTCCAACACATTTTGAAGCGCTGTCAATGGAAAAGTTCATTCCAAGATTAGTCCATGCTATTAATGAAGATGATCCGGACCGAAGAGTGGAGTATTGCGAGTGGTCTTGGCACGATGTGGATGTGGATTGGACGAAGGGTTTCGTAGATACCCTCCGCGTTCACCAGACCTCACACCACTAGACTTTTTTTTTATGGGATACTTAAAAGACAAAGTCTACGCTATAAAACCTGCAACATCGCTGAATTGAGAGCAGCCATTGAACGAGAATGCACACAAATACCAACGAATGTTTCGTGATGTTTGCGATTCCATTGCTTCGCGTTATCAGCAGTGCCTGGACCAGAACGGACGTCAGTTTGAAAACAGGCGTTGACAAAACAATTAAATATGTCTGTAGATTCTATTACATTTTGAAAATGAAATGTTTTTAATAAACACTGCCTTTATAAGTATTTAAAGTGTGTATACATTTTTTTGGACGCCCTCTATATATACAGTGGTGGGCCCGTTAACCAAAAGTTAACTTCGTTACGTTAATCCGTTCATTCGTTAAACATGTAATGGAAGTTACCGATAAACCGTTAACGTTAACTTTTATTATAAAAAAATGAAAAACACAATATATTATATATTTAATTTTCCCTCTTCTTCTCGTTCTCCATTTTGTCCATGAGATGCATGTTGCCCTTCATGAAATTAGCATATCAAAGTTTTCATCAGACAGGGAGGATCTCTTGCCCTCAGGATGTCCTTGCCCATAGAGACAAACGCTCCACTGCAGCACTGGAGGGGAGGCTGTGTTGCACTTGATGAACAAGTCCACCAACACTTGCTCACCCAAGAAGGCAGCATCTGTCAGCAAGTCCTTGGAGTTGGTCTCCAGCCGGTCTTGACCAAGTTCTGGGCCTTGCCTTGAGTGACCTGTGGCTTCTGCTGCCTCTCTTTTGTCTGGATGACAGCACTGAAGAGAACAAGATAAAAATAAAATAACCTTACCTTTGTTATTTGGAACAGATATGGCACAGAATATTCGGGAAGTAATTGCACTGAAATTTTCTTCGGTCTTCACAGCAGAGATACTAAAGAGTAACAGCCTCTGCGCCACACGCTCACATTACTTCTCAACGCCATCTATTATCTCATAA
>JAJOZX010003275.1:0-30000 GCA_023014485.1 Bathynomus jamesi
CATTCATTATTAATTTACGCTTCTTCCTACTTTACTATATCTCTATTGCTCTTTATTTCATTTATCGCTTTGTTTCTCTACACTCTTTTTGCCGTATCGTGTATATATCATAGTTTCCGGTAGCGACGCCGAGTTCTGACTCTAAAAGACCGTTACAAAACGAAGGGGGGGGAAGGTTAATTAATACTCTTATTAACACTTATTACGTTTTATTAATTTCGAAAATGGTTTAGTTAATTAGGGTATGCGAGTATGAAATATTACTAATATATATTTCGGTCGGAGAGGGACACATACAACTTATTTATTCTACGTTACATATTGCCCAACTACGCGTAACGCGTTCTGCCTCAAGACTGAAAAACGTTATAGGGTATAGTCCACTCAAAGCCTATTCAGTATTACCAACCCTACCCATTTTAAACAATGTTTCATAATTATTAGTAAATGATTTACATTAAACATTATCTTATTAATAATTAAACAAAATTTATAATCTTAACTAAGCATTACTACACTCGCATCACCCCCTTGAAAATAAGTTTTTCCATTAGGAAAACTTATTAATATCGTTTAACAATGTCAATAAATTTATTCAACAAACTTATATATTTTGCAATTTTTTTTTTTTTTTTTTTTTTTTTAAACACTTATTCAAAGTTTAGAAATAGACAAGAAATAATAGAATGACAATTCCCATACATATATTGTATCATATTATAAAACCGAAAACTTTATAATTTTCACATTTGCATAAAATAACATTTCACTCTAATAATTAAATTACAACCTGTAACTAATCTATACATGCCAAAAAAATAACAGAAAATTTTCTTACAGTGGCTACACAAATCTCAAGTTCACAATCTATTCCCGCGATTTCTCATCAACGATCGCTTTACATTCGAAACAATTATTTGTATAGTTATACAGTTACTATCAGGGCAACATAGAAAAAAAATAAGAAAAAGTTTACATAAAATACTGACCAAGAGCGCACATACTATTTCACGAAAAACAACAATATGGGCAATAATCGGACCCTTTTCACTTATAATTTCATTAGATAATAATCAGTACATTTATTTGCTGGACGTTGTTTAGATGACACTCCGCACGCTGACAACGGATTTCAATTTTCAATCGCAGCTCTCCTGCTCACTTCGCTAGAATGCAAGGGATTGCATCAATCAATATGCAACAGGGCAGCACGCTATAATGGTTCCGCTCTCTCTCCAATGGCGAAAAAAAAAACAAGAGACGTCCAACTCTAAAAGGATCAGGGGGGGAGATATCTGAAAGCGGGACCACGCGCTGGAATTGGACGGAATTTGCAATTCTAGAAGTCGATGAAGAAACTCGCCTTGTCTCATCTCCACTTTTGTCGGTGAACGCTGCTCTTCCTACGTCCAGCTGAAAGACTCTTCTACTGGCAACAATCAAACGATGACTCCGCCGTAGGCCGTTTCCCAACGAACCTACTGTATGTCTGTATGGACAGTACAGTCGTAGGCGCCCGTTCAAGCTCTCGTGGCTTGTCTACCGCGCGCTTTGTACACATATTTAGCGAAGCATTCGAGCAACGTGACCAGCTACTGCCCGAAAAATACCAGTAGACCATCTTCGATCGAAACTTTCGTGTACCAAGACCCTGCACACGTAAATTTCTCTTCTCTTCCGGAACTGTCCTGCGCCAAGTCCCTGCGCATTCGGTTCCTCTCTTCTCTCTCTCTTCCGAAACCATCCTGCGCCAAGTCCATGCGCATTCTGGTTTCTCTTCTCTCTCTCATTGGTGATCGATCACCTATCCGGTCGACTAAACTCACTTGATGGAACTCGGATTCAACTTGGTTGACCCAAACTGAGTCTTGCAATTTTGAAAAAAAAGTTTATTCTAAACGTGTTTCTGTACTGCTTATCATTTCATATTTAATTTATCAAATTCTTTCGACAGTTCACTTCGAAATACTAACTACACATTTGCTCTGGCCAAATTCACGGAAAAAAAATATAAAAATTTCGCAAAAATTTAATCAAATCTAGCTACCAATAAGGTCACTTATGGCAGTCACAGCAGAGAAGATAAAAAAAAGTCATAAAACGCTAAACAAAATTGTACAGTATAAATATAAAGCGCCCATACATAGTAACTGTTAGTATAATTTAAGAATTATTATTGTTCAAACTATCGTCAGAAATCACCTCAATACCTCTAAATACAAAAGACAAAATGAACCCCAGAAACTTCATGTCATCCATTCTCTGACAATCATGAACCCTCTTGCTTTGAGGAGGAGCACACAGACGCCACAAAAACGTTACTGGCTATCTATGAGGCTCCATTTCCGAGTGTACACTTGAGTCAATGTTTCAAATGCATAGTTAACTCCGACTGAAGGTTTAAACAATAATAATTTTCTAAACAGTTATTAAAAAGTAAAAAAATTTAAATATTACTACCAAAAATTATTTTAATACAGTAATTCCAACTTGAAACGTCAAATTTCATAAGAATTGAACTTGCAATTCGCAAACACATCTGAGATACAACTCTCTCCTTCAACAGAAACCTCAGTATGGTTTGCAAATCACAGAAATCTCAGTAATTTATCGTTTCCAAGTGAAATACAAATTTGCATAGTTATACTAAATAAGAATAGATCATATGCTAAAAAATACACGCACCCACTGTAAACAAAACTAAAACATTACCAATTAGAGCGGTCGCTTTGTTTGTAAGCGAACCTCTATACAAATATCCCTAACCGAATGAAACTGCATTATATCCTAACATAATTTCGTAATATTTTCCATGCAAACGCTCGAACTAAAAAAAAGGACATTTTCATTTCTAATTCCAAATTAAAACATCCTTTTTAGAATACAATCTAAATTTGAACTAAAAATTTTACCATTGTCATTGAACTGGAAGAAAAATAAAAATCGGCCTATCTGTACAAATAAATTTGATTATTGAATGAATTTATAAAACGTAAACAATATATGAAAAGAATTTCTACACAAATTTCTGTAATTCAAAAAAATTATAATATCGAGATTTAGTAAAATGTGTACCGTAACTCACATTGGCCGCCAAAATAAAAATAAAATTTACTGCCGCTTTTAGGCCTATATTAATAAATTCAATGTTATGCGTGAAAAGCACAATTTAGAATGTTATGCATAACGTTTGTGCTTATTAAAGAAAAAATGCTTATTTATGTTAAACCAATGAAAATTTTGTTAAATAACTAAAAATTTACACTCAATAGACATACCGTAATAACGGTTAATCTCCGAACAATATTTTACGATAGGCCTACAAGAAATTCTTCTTACGTACGATACAATAGCCTTTTTACCAAATATGTCGGAATTGTCGTGAAATAAACGAAAGAAAGAGAGGAGAAAAAATAATCAGCTTACCTACCAAAGTTATGGGTATATAAATATATGTAATTATATATAACTACTATATAAAATACGTATTAGTTAATAAGTAAGTATATAATTAATGAGTATATAAAAAATACAAAAAACTTATAAAAAATTTTACAACACACTTTCTCTATTGCAGTTAAACGAATTCTGCTTATTTTGAAATTTAACACAATCCTATACGGCCCAATCTGACAATTTTTAATATCTTTAAGATTTATTTTTCGATTGTCCCTTAACTGTAACGTAATCCTATTTTAGCGCGAAGCGAGCAAAGCAAAAAGCCCGTAAACCTATATTTACAAAATAATCCTATTATTATATACAGGCAATCGAAATAAATCAAAAATCTGCTAATGAAACCCGAAAATTTCTCATGTTCATGAAATGGTACTATAATGTAATATACCCAGAAATGCGATACAAATTTTCGCTGAAACACTTTGAAAAGACCATATAAATTGTGTATCATACTGTATTTAAACTAACAATTCACTTACGTACAAATCATTTTTTTTTTATTATTATTATGATTTTTACAATTACTACTAATTCCAAAAGTTTTAAACAAAAAGTAAAAAGGTAAGCTGAAAGGTAGAGATGAAAAAAAAAAGAAATTTGAGTCTTCAGGCAGCACGATAATTTTCAAACTATACCTCTCCAACCGAAATGAACAAAATTTAACGTAATAATGACTCGCAATACTGAGTCGGACAAACGAAAAGCAACGGAACTGGACGAAACAAATTGAATTCTTAGGCGCGAGTCAGGGACGCTATCAGGACGCGAAGCGCCATTTTTAAATTTTATTTACAATGAAATTTTAAGGCATGAAATCGAAATTTGCCTGCAAACGGGGTAAAATTTGCATTTAGATATTTTAATAATCGAAATAAAATATTCATTAACGCTATTTGTTATTATACCGGGTTTTAAGAATTTTAATGGAAATACTAACACGTGGGTAAGCCTCACAAAATATGATGTAAGAGGACCACCGCTAGCACCAGATGTAGTGAACGGTTTATTATATCTTTTTCTTCATTATTAATTTACGCTTCTTCCTACTTTACTATATCTCTATTGCTCTTTATTTCATTTATCGCTTTGTTTCTCTACACTCTTTTTGCCGTATCGTATATATCATAGTTTCCGGTAGCGACGCCGAGTTCTGACTCTAAAAGACCGTTACAAAACGAAGGGGGGGGAGGTTAATTAATACTCCTTATTAACACTTGTTACGTTTTATTAATTTCGAAAATGGTTTAGTTAATTAGGGGATATGCGAGTATGAAATATTACTAAATATATTTCGGTCGGAGAGGGACACATACAACTTATTTATTCTACGTTACATTTTGCCCAGCTACGCGTAACGCGTTCTGCCTCAAGACTGAAAAACCGTTATAGGGTAGTCCACTCAAAGCCTATTCAGTATTACCAACCCTACCCATTTTAAACAATGTTTCATAATTATTAGTAAATGATTTACATTAAACATTATCTTATTTAATTAAACAAATTTATATCTTAACTAAGCATTACTACACTCGCATCACCCCCTTGAAAATAAGTTTTTCCATTAGGAAAACTTATTAATATCGTTTAACAATGTCAATAAATTTATTCAACAAACTTATATTTTTGCAATTTTTTTTTTTTTTTTTTTTTTTTTTTTTAACACTTATTCAAAGTTTAGAAATAGACAAGAAATAATAGAATGACAATTCCCATACATATATTGTATCATATTATAAAAACCGAAAACTTTATAATTTTCACATTTGCATAAAATAACATTTCACTCTAATAATTAAATTACAACCTGTAACTAATCTATACATGCCAAAAAAAATAACAGAAAATTTTCTTACAGTGGCTACACAAATCTCAAAGTTCACAATCTATTCCCGCGATTTCTCATCAACGATCGCTTTACATTCGAAACAATTATTTGTATAGTTATACAGTTACTATCAGGGCAACATAGAAAAAAAATAAGAAAAAGTTTACATAAAATACTGACCAAGAGCGCACATACTATTTCACGAAAAACAACAAATTGGGCAAATCGCACCCTTTTCACTTATAATTTCATTAGATAATAATCAGTACATTTATTTGCTGGACGTTGTTTAGATGACACTCCGCACGCTGACAACGGATTTCAATTTTCAATCGCAGCTCTCCTGCTCACTTCGCTAGAATGCAAGGGATTGCATCAATCAATATGCAACAGGGCAGCACGCTATAATGGTTCCGCTCTCTCTCCAATGGCGAAAAAAAAAACAAGAGACGTCCAACTCTAAAAGGATCAGGGGGGGAGATATCTGAAAGCGGGACCACGCGCTGGAATTGGACGGAATTTGCAATTCTAGAAGTCGATGAAGAAACTCGCCTTGTCTCATCTCCACTTTTGTCGGTGAACGCTGCTCTTCCTACGTCCAGCTGAAAGACTCTTCTACTGGCAACAATCAAACGATGACTCCGCCGTAGGCCGTTTCCCAACGAACCTACTGTATGTCTGTATGGACAGTACAGTCGTAGGCGCCCGTTCAAGCTCAAGTGGCTTGTCTACCGCGCGCTTTGTTGACACATATTTAGCGAAGCATTCGAGCAACGTGACCAGCTACTGCCCGAAAAATACCAGTAGACCATCTTCGATCGAAACTTTCGTGTACCAAGACCCTGCACACGTAAATTTCTCTTCTCTTCCGGAACTGTCCTGCGCCAAGTCCTGCGCATTCGGTTCCTCTCTTCTCTCTTCTCTTCCGAAACCATCCTGCGCCAAGTCCATGCGCATTCTGGTTTCTCTTCTCTCTCTCTCATTGGTGATCGATCACCTATCCGGTCGACTAAACTCACTTGATGGAACTCGGATTCAACTTGGTTGACCCCAAACTGAGTCTTGCAATTTTGAAAAAAAAGTTTATTCTAAACGTGTTTCTGTACTGCTTATCATTTCATATTTAATTTATCAAATTCTTTCGACAATTCACTTCGAAATACTAACTACACATTTGCTCTGGCCAAATTCACGGAAAAAAAATATAAAAATTTTCGCAAAAATTTAATCAAATCTAGTTACCAATAAGGTCACTTATGGCAGTCACAGCAGAGAAGATAAAAAAAAGTCATAAAACGCTAAACAAAATTGTACAGTATAAATATAAAAGCGCCCATACATAGTAACTGTTAGTATAATTTAAGAAAATTATTGTTCAAACTATCGTCAGAAATCACCTCAATACCTCTAAATACAAAAGACAAAAATGAACCCCAGAAACTTCATGTCATCCATTCTCTGACAATCATGAACCCTCTTGCTTTGAGGAGGAGCACACAGACGCCACAAAAACGTTACTGGCTATCTATGAGGCTCCATTTCCGAGTGTACACTTGAGTCAATGTTTCAAATGCATTAGTTAACTCCGACTGAAGGTTTAAACAATAATAATTTTCTAAACAGTTATTAAAAAGTAAAAAAAATTTAAATATTACTACCAAAAATTATTTTACTACAGTAATTCCAACTTGAAACGTCAAATTTCATAAGAATTGAACTTGCAATTCGCAAACACATCTGAGATACAACTCTCTCCTTCAACAGAAACCTCAGTAGGTTTTGCAAATCACAGAAATCTCAGTAATTTATCGTTTCCAAGTGAAACTACAAATTTAGTTATACTAAATAAGAATAGATCATATGCACTAAAAAAATACACACACTCCACTGTAAACAAAACAACATTTCCTAATTGAGAGCGGTCGCTTTGTTTGTAAGCGAACCTCTATACAAATATCCCTAACCGAATGAAACTGCATTATATCCTAACATAATTTCGTAATATTTTCCATGCAAACGCTCGAACTAAAAAAAAGGACATTTTTCATTTCTAATTCCAAATTAAAACATCCTTTTTAGAATACAATCTAAATTTGAACTAAAAATTTTTACCATTGTCATTGAACTGGAAGAAAAATAAAAATCGGCCTATCTGTACAAATAAATTTGATTATTGAATGAATTTATAAAACGTAAACAATATATGAAAGAATTTCTACACAAATTTCTGTAATTCAAAAAAATTATAATATCGAGATTTAGTAAAATGTGTACCGTAACTCACATTGGCCGCCAAAATAAAAATAAAATTTTCTGCCGCTTTTAGGCCTATAATTAATAAATTCAATGTTATGCGTGAAAAGCACAATTTAGAATGTTATGCAAATTTGTGCTTATTAAAGAAAAATCCTATGCTTATTTATGTTAAACCAATGAAAATTTTGTTAAATAACTAAAAATTTACACTCAATAGACATACCGTAATAACGGTTAATCTCCGAACAATATTTTACGATAGGCCTACAAGAAATTCTTCTTAAGTACGATACAATAGCCTTTTTACCAAATATGTCGGAATTGTCGTGAAATAAACGAAAGAAAGAGAGAGAAAAAAATAATCAGCTTACCTACCAAAGTTATGGGTATATAATATATGTAATTATATGTATATATATATAACTAATAATACGTATTAGTTAATAAGTAAGTATATAATTAATGAGTATATAAAAAATACAAAAAAACTTATAAAAAATTTTACAACACACTTTCTCTATTGCAGTTAAACGAATTCTGCTTATTTTGAAATTTAACACAATCCTATACGGCCCAATCTGACAATTTTTAATATCTTTAAGATTTATTTTCGATTGTCCCTTAACTGTAACGTAATCCTATTTTAGCGCGAAGCGAGCAAAGCAAAAAGCCCGTAAACCTATATTTACAAAATAATCCTATTATTATATACAGGCAATCGAAATATAATCAAAAATCTGCTAATGAAACCCAGAAAATTTCTCATGTTCATGAAATGGTACTATATATGTATATATACCCAGAAATGCGATACAAATTTTCGCTGAAACACTTTGAAAAGACCATATAAATTGTGTATCATACTGTATTTAAACTAACAATTCACTTACGTACAAATCATTATTCTTATTATTATGATTTTTACAATTATCACTAATTCCAAAAGTTTTAAACAAAAAGTAAAAAGGTAAGCTGAAAGAGTAGAGATGAAAAAAAAAGAAATTTGAGTCTTCAGGCAGCACGATAATTTTCAAACTATACCCTCTCCAACCGAAATGAACAAAATTTAACGTAATAATGACTCGCAATACTGAGTCGGACAAACGAAAAGCAACGGAACTGGACGAAACAAATTGAATTCTTAGGCGGAGTCAGGGACGCTATCAGGACGCGAAGGCGCCATTTTTAAATTTTATTTACAATGAAATTTTAAGGCATGAAATCGAAATTTGCCTGCAAACGGGGTAAAATTTTGCATTTAGATATTTTAATAATCGAAATAAAATATCATTAACGCTATTTGTTATTATACCGGGTTTTAAGAATTTTAATGGAAATACTAACACGTGGGTAAGCCTCACAAAATGATGTAAGAGGACCACCGCTAGCACCAGATGTAGTGAACGGTTTTATTATATCTTTTTCTTCATTATTATTTACGCTTCTTCCTACTTTACTATATCTCTATTGCTCTTTATTTCATTTATCGCTTTGTTTCTCTACACTCTTTTTGCCGTATCGTATATATCATAGTTTCCGGTAGCGACGCCGAGTTCTGACTCTAAAAGACCGTTACAAACGAAGGGGGGGAGGTTAATTAATACTCCTTATTAACACTTGTTACGTTTTATTAATTTCGAAAATGGTTTAGTTAATTAGGGGATATGCGAGTATGAAATATTACTAAATATATTTCGGTCGGAGAGGGACACACAACTTATTTATTCTACGTTACATTTTGCCCAACTACGCGTAACGCGTTCTGCCTCAAACTGAAAAAACCGTATATATAGTCCACTCAAAGCCTATTCAGTATTACCAACCCTACCCATTTTAAACAATGTTTCATAATTATTAGTAAATGATTTACATTAAACATTATCTTATTTAATTAAAAAAATTTAATATTCTTAACTAAGCATTACTACACTCGCATCACCCCCTTGAAAATAAGTTTTTCCATTAGGAAATTATTAATATCGTTTAACAATGTCAATAAATTTATTCAACAAACTTATATATTTTGCAATTTTTTTTTTTTTTTTTTTTTTTTTTTTTAACACTTATTCAAAGTTTAGAAAGACAAGAAATAATAGAATGACAATTCCCATACATATATTGTATCATATTATAAAACCGAAAACTTTATAATTTTCACATTTGCATAAAATAACATTTCACTCTAATAATTAAATTACAACCTGTAACTAATCTATACATGCCAAAAAAAATAACAGAAAATTTTCTTACAGTGGCTACACAAATCTCAAGTTCACAATCTATTCCCGCGATTTCTCATCAACGATCGCTTTACATTCGAAACAATTATTTGTATAGTTATACAGTTACTATCAGGGCAACATAGAAAAAAAATAAGAAAAAGTTTACATAAAATACTGACCAAGAGCGCACATACTATTTCACGAAAAACACACAAATATGGGCAATAATCGGACCCTTTTCACTTATAATTTCATTAGATAATAATCAGTACATTTATTTGCTGGACGTTGTTTAGATGACACTCCGCACGCTGACAACGGATTTCAATTTTCAATCGCAGCTCTCCTCTCACTTCGCTAGAATGCAAGGGATTGCATCAATCAATATGCAACAGGGCAGCACGCTATAATGGTTCCGCTCTCTCTCCAATGGCGAAAAAAAAAACAAGAGACGTCCAACTCTAAAAGGATCAGGGGGGGAGATATCTGAAAGCGGGACCACGCGCTGGAATTGGACGGAATTTGCAATTCTAGAAGTCGATGAAGAAACTCGCCTTGTCTCATCTCCACTTTTGTCGGTGAACGCTGCTCTTCCTACGTCCAGCTGAAAGACTCTTCTACTGGCAACAATCAAACGATGACTCCGCCGTAGGCCGTTTCCCAACGAACCTACTGTATGTCTGTATGGACAGTACAGTCGTAGGCGCCCGTTCAAGCTCTCGTGGCTTGTCTACCGCGCGCTTTGTTGACACATATTTAGCGAAGCATTCGAGCAACGTGACCAGCTACTGCCCGAAAAATACCAGTAGACCATCTTCGATCGAAACTTTCGTGTACCAAGTCCCTGCACACGTAAATTTCTCTTCTCTTCCGGAACTGTCCTGCGCCAAGTCCCTGCGCATTCGGTTCCTCTCTTCTCTCTTCTCTTCCGAAACCATCCTGCGCCAAGTCCATGCGCATTCTGGTTTCTCTTCTCTCTCTCATTGGTGATCGATCACCTATCCGGTCGACTAAACTCACTTGATGGAACTCGGATTCAACTTGGTTGACCCCAAACTGAGTCTTGCAATTTTGAAAAAAAAAGTTTATTCTAAACGTGTTTCTGTACTGCTTATCATTTCATATTTAATTTATCAAATTCTTTCGACAATTCACTTCGAAATACTAACTACACATTTGCTCTGGCCAAATTCACGGAAAAAAATATAAAAATTTCGCAAAAATTTAATCAAATCTAGTACCAATAAGGTCACTTATGGCAGTCACAGCAGAGAAGATAAAAAAGTCATAAAACGCTAAACAAAATTGTACAGTATAAATATAAAAGCGCCCATACATAGTAACTGTTAGTATAATTTAAGAATATTATTGTTCAAACTATCGTCAGAAATCACCTCAATACCTCTAAATACAAAAGACAAAAATGAACCCCAGAAACTTCATGTCATCCATTCTCTGACAATCATGAACCCTCTTGCTTTGAGGAGGAGCACACAGACGCCACAAAAACGTTACTGGCTATCTATGAGGCTCCATTTCCGAGTGTACACTTGAGTCAATGTTTCAAATGCATTAGTTAACTCCGACTGAAGGTTTAAACAATAATAATTTTCTAAACAGTTATTAAAAAGTAAAAAAATTTAAATATTACTACCAAAAATTATTTTAATACAGTAATTCCAACTTGAAACGTCAAATTTCATAAGAATTGAACTTGCAATTCGCAAATTACATCTGAGATACAACTCTCTCCTTCAACAGAAACCTCAGTATGGTTTGCAAATCACAGAAATCTCAGTAATTTATCGTTTCCAAGTGAAAACAAATTTGCATAGTTATACTAAATAAGAATAGATCATATGCACTAAAAAACACGCACCCACTGTAAACAAAACAAACATTTCCAATTAGAGCGGTCGCTTTGTTTGTAAGCGAACCTCTATACAAATATCCCTAACCGAATGAAACTGCATTATATCCTAACATAATTTCGTAATATTTTCCATGCAAACGCTCGAACTAAAAAAAGGACATTTTTCATTTCTAATTCCAAATTAAAACATCCTTTTTAGAATACAATCTAAATTTGAACTAAAAATTTTACCATTGTCATTGAACTGGAAGAAAAATAAAAATCGGCCTATCTGTACAAATAAATTTGATTATTGAATGAATTTATAAAACGTAAACAATATATGAAAAGAATTTCTACACAAATTTCTGTAATTCAAAAAAATTATAATATCGAGATTTAGTAAAATGTGTACCGTAACTCACATTGGCCGCCAAAATAAAAATAAAATTTACTGCCGCTTTTAGGCCTATATTAATAAATTCAATGTTATGCGTGAAAAGCACAATTTAGAATTTATGCAACATTTGTGCTTATTAAAGAAAAATCCTATGCTTATTTATGTTAAACCAATGAAAATTTTGTTAAATAACTAAAAATTTACACTCAATAGACATACCGTAATAACGGTTAATCTCCGAACAATATTTTACGATAGGCCTACAAGAAATTCTTCTTAAGTACGATACAATAGCCATTTTTACCAAATATGTCGGAATTGTCGTGAAATGAAACGAAAGAAAAGAGGAGAAAAAATAATCAGCTTACCTACCAAAGTTATGGGTATATAATATATAATTATATTATATATATATACTAATAAATACGTATTAGTTAATAAGTAAGTATATAATTAATGAGTATATAAAAAATACAAAAAAAACTTATAAAAATTTTACAACACACTTTCTCTATTGCAGTTAAACGAATTCTGCTTATTTTGAAATTTAAACATCCTATACGGCCCAATCTGACAATTTTTAATATCTTTAAGATTTATTTTCGATGTCAACTGTAACGTAATCCTATTTAGCGCGAAGCGAGCAAAGCAAAAAGCCCGTAAACCTATATTTACAAAATAATCCTATTATTATATACAGGCAATCGAAATATAATCAAAAATCTGCTAATGAAACCCAGAAAATTTCTCATGTTCATGAAATGGTACTATAATGTAATATACCCAGAAATGCGATACAAATTTTCGCTGAAACACTTTGAAAGACCATATAAATTGTGTATCATACTGTATTTAAACTAACAATTCACTTACGTACAAATCATTATTCTTATTATTATGATTTTACAATTACTACTAATTCCAAAAGTTTTAAACAAAAGTAAAAAGGTAAGCTGAAAGGCATAGAGTGAAAAAAAAAGAAATTTGAGTCTTCAGGCAGCACGATAATTTTCAAACTATATCCCTCTCCAACCGAAATGAACGAAATTTAACGTAATAATGACTCGCAATACTGAGTCGGACAAACGAAAAGCAACGGAACTGGACGAAACAAATTGAATTCTTAGGCGCGAGTCAGGGACGCTATCAGGACGCGAAGGCAAGCGCCATTTTTAAATTTTATTTACAATGAAATTTTAAGGCATGAAAATCGAAATTTGCCTGCAAACGGGGTAAAATTTGCATTTAGATATTTTAATAATCGAAATAAAATATTCATTAACGCTATTTGTTATTATACCGGGTTTTAAGAATTTTAATGGAAATACTAACACGTGGGTAAGCCTCACAAAATATGATGTAGAGGACCACCGCTAGCACCAGATGTAGTGAACGTTTTATTATTATCTTTCTTCATTATATTTACGCTTCTTCCTACTTTACTATATCTCTATTGTTTATTTCTTATCGCTTTGTTTCTTACACTCTTTTCCGTTCGTATATATAGTTTCCGGTAGCGACGCCGAGTTCTGACTCTAAAAGACCGTTACAAAACGAAGGGGGGGGAGGTAATTAATACTCTTATTAACACTTATTACGTTTTATTAATTTCGAAATGGTTTAGTTAATTAGGGGATATGCGAGTATGAAATATACTAAATATATTTAGGTCGGAGAGGGACACAACAACATTTATTCTACGTTACATTTCCAACTACGCGTACGCGTCTGCCTCAAGACTGAAAACCGTTATAGGTAGTCCACTCTCGGGCCTATTCAGTATTACCAACCCTACCCATTTTAAACAATTTCATAATTATTAGTAAATGATTTACATTAAACATTATCTTATTTAATTAAACAAATTTAATATTCTTAACTAAGCATTACTACACTCGCATCACCCCCTTGAAAATAAGTTTTTCCATTAGGAAAACTTATTAATATCGTTTAACAATGTCAATAAATTTATTCAACAAACTTACATATTTTGCAATTTTTTTTTTTTTTTTTTTTTTTTTAACAATTCAAAGTTTAGAAATAGACAAGAAATAATAGAATGACAATTCCCATACATATATTGTATCATATTATAAAAACCGAAAACTTTATAATTTTCACATTTGCATAAAATAACATTTCACTCTAATAATTAAATTACAACCTGTAACTAATCTATACATGCCAAAAAAAATAACAGAAAATTTTCTTACAGTGGCTACACAAATCTCAAGTTCACAATCTATTCCCGCGATTTCTCATCAACGATCGCTTTACATTCGAAACAATTATTTGTATAGTTATACAGTTACTATCAGGGCAACATAGAAAAAAAATAAGAAAAAGTTTACATAAAATACTGACCAAGAGCGCACATACTATTTCACGAAAAACACAACAAATATGGGCATAATCGGACCCTTTTCACTTATAATTTCATTAGATAATAATCAGTACATTTATTTGCTGGACGTTGTTTAGATGACACTCCGCACGCTGACAACGGATTTCAATTTTCAATCGCAGCTCTCCTCTCACTTCGCTAGAATGCAAGGGATTGCATCAATCAATATGCAACAGGGCAGCACGCTATAATGGTTCCGCTCTCTCTCCAATGGCGAAAAAAAAAACAAGAGACGTCCAATTCTAAAAGGATCAGGGGGGGAGATATCTGAAAGCGGGACCACGCGCTGGAATTGGACGGAATTTGCAATTCTAGAAGTCGATGAAGAAACTCGCCTTGTCTCATCTCCACTTTTGTCGGTGAACGCTGCTCTTCCTACGTCCAGCTGAAAGACTCTTCTACTGGCAACAATCAAACGATGACTCCGCCGTAGGCCGTTTCCCAA
Source organism: Bathynomus jamesi (assembly GCA_023014485.1). Lineage (NCBI taxonomy): Eukaryota > Metazoa > Arthropoda > Malacostraca > Isopoda > Cirolanidae > Bathynomus > Bathynomus jamesi. Next base: position 14,864 of record JAJOZX010003275.1, read on the forward strand.
CGAACCTACTGTATGTCTGTATGGACAGTACAGTCGTAGGTACCGTTCAAGCTCGGCTTGTCTACGCGAGTGCTGACACATATTAGCGAAGCATTCGAGCAACGTGACCAGCTACTGCCCGAAAAATACCAGTAGACCATCTTCGATCGAAACTTTCGTGTGCCAAGACCCTGCACACGTAAATTTCTCTTCTCTTCCGGAACTGTCCTGCGCCAAGTCCTGCGCATTCGGTTCCTCTCTTCTCTCTTCTCTTCCGAAACCATCCTGCGCCAAGTCCATGCGCATTCTGGTTTCTCTCTCTCTCTCTCTCATTGGTGATCGATCACCTATCCGGTCGACTAAACTCACTTGATGGAACTCGGATTCAACTTGGTTGACCCAAACTGAGTCTTGCAATTTTGAAAAAAAAGTTTATTCTAAACGTGTTTCTGTACTGCTTATCATTTCATATTTAATTTATCGAATTTTTCGACAGTTCACTTCGAAATACTAACTACACATTTGCTCTGGCCAAATTCACGGAAAAAAAAAATATAAAAATTTCGCAAAAATTTAATCAATCTAGCTACCAATAAGGTCACTTATGGCAGTTACAGCAGAGAAGATAAAAAAGTCAAAAACGCTAAACAAAATTGTACAGTATAAATAAAAGCGCCCATACATAGTAACTGTTAGTATAATTTAAGAATATTATTGTTCAAACTATCGTCAGAAATCACCTCAATACCTAAATACAAAAGACAAAAATGAACCCCAGAAACTTCATGTCATCCATTCTCTGACAATCATGAACCCTCTTGCTTTGAGGAGGAGCACACAGACGCCACAAAAACGTTACTGGCTATCTAGGAGGCTCCATTTCCGAGTGTACACTTGAGTCAATGTTTCAAATGCACTAGTTAACTCCGACTGAAGGTTTAAACAATAATAATTTTCTAAACAGTTATTAAAAAGTAAAAAAAATTTAAATATTACTACCAAAAATTATTTTAATACAGTAATTCCAACTTGAAACGTCAAATTTCATAAGAATTGAACTTGCAATTCGCAAATTACATCTGAGATACAACTCTCTCCTTCAACAGAAACCTCAGTATGGTTTGCAAATCACAAATCTCAGCAATTTATCGTTTCCAAGTGAAACTACAAATTTGCATAGTTATACTAAATAAGAATAGATCATATGTAAAAAAATTACACGCATCCACTGTAAACAAAACTAAAACATTCCAATTGAGAGCGGTCGCTTTGTTTGTAAGCGAACCTCTATACAAATATCCCTAACCGAATGAAACTGCATTATATCCTAACATAATTTCGTAATATTTTCCATGCAAACGCTCGAACTAAAAAAAAGGACATTTTTCATTTCTAATTCCAAATTAAAACATCCTTTTTAGAATACAATCTAAATTTGAACTAAAATTTTACCATTGTCATTGAACTGGAAAGAAAAATAAAAATCGGCCTACTGTACAAATAAATTGATTATTGAATGAATTCTAAAACGTAAACAATATAGAAAATTTCTACACAAATTTCTGTAATTCAAAAAAATTATAATTCAGATTTAGTAAAATGTGTACCGTAACTCACATTGGCCGCCAAAATAAAAATAAAATTTACTGCCGCTTTTAGGCCTATATTAATAAATTCAATGTTATGCGTGAAAAGCACAATTTAGAATTAGCATAACATTTGTGCTTATTAAAGAAAAAATCCTATGCTTATTTATGTTAAACCAATGAAAATTTTGTTAAATAACTAAAAATTTACACTCAATAGACATACCGTAATAACGGTTAATCTCCGAACAATATTTTACGATAGGCCTACAAGAAATTCTTCTTAAGTACGATACAATAGCCTTTTACCAAATATGTCGGAATTGTCGTGAATAAACGAAAGAAGAGAGAGGAGAAAAAAATAATCAGCTTACCTACCAAAGTTATGGGTATATAAATATATGTAATTATATATATAACTATATAATAATAAATACGTATTAGTTAATAAGTAAGTATATAATTAATGAGTATATAAAAAATACAAAAAAAACTTATAAAAAATTTTACAACACACTTTTCTATTGCAGTTAAACGAATTCTGCTTATTTTGAAATTTAACACAATCCTATACGGCCAATCTGACAAATTTAATATCTTTAAGATTTATTTTCGATTTGTCCCTTAACTGTAACGTAATCCTATTTTAGCGCGAAGCGAGCAAAGCAAAAAGCCCGTAAACCTATATACAAAATAATCCTATTATATACACAATCGAAATATAATCAAAAATCTGCTAATGAACCCAGAAAATTTCTCATGTTCTGAAATGTTGTACTATATATGTATATATACCCAGAAATGCGATACAAATTTTCGCTGAAACACTTTGAAAGACCATATAAATTGTGTATCATACTGTATTCAAACTAACAATTTACTTACGTACAATCTTTCTTATTATTATGATTTATTACAATTACTACTAATTCCAAAAGTTTTAAACAAAAAGTAAAAAAGGTAAGCTGAACCAGCAGTAGAGAGAAAAAAAAGAAATTTGAGTCTTCAGGCAGCACGATAATTTTCAAACTATACCCTCTCCGACCGAATGAACGAAATTTAACGTAATAATGACTCGCAATATGAGTCGGACAAACGAAAAGCAACGGAACTGGACGAAACAAATTAAATTCTTAGGCGCGAGTCAGGGACGCTATCAGGACGCGCAAGCGCCATTTTTAAATTTATTTACAATGAAATTTTAAGGCATGAAAATCGAAATTTGCCTGCAAACGGGGTAAACTTTGCATTTAGATATTTTAATAATCGAAATAAAATATTCATTAACGCTATTTGTTATTATACCGGGTTTTAAGAATTTTAATCGAAATACTAACACGTGGGTAAGCCTCACAAAATATGATGTAAGAGACCACCGCTAGCACCAGATGTAGTGAACGTTTTATTATATTTTTCTTCATTATTTATTTACGCTTCTTCTACTTTACTATATCTATTATTGCTCTATTTCTTATCGGCTTTGCTTCTTATCACTTTCTTCGTATAGTTTCCGGTAGCGACGCCGAGTTCTGACTCTAAAAGACCGTTACAAAACGAAGGGGGGGAGAGGTTAATATTTACTCTTTATTAACACTTATTACGTTTTATTAATTTCGAAATGGTTTAGTTAATTAGGGGATATGCGAGTATGAAATATTACTAAATATATTTAGGTCGGAGAGGGACACAACAACTTATTATTCTACGTTACATTTTGCCCAACTACGCGTAACGCGTTCTGCCTCAAGACTGAAAAACCGTTATAGGTAGTCCACTCAAAGCCTATTCAGTATTACCAACCCTACCCATTTTAAACAATTGTTTCATAATTATTAGTAAATGATTTACATTAAACATTATCTTATTAATTAAACAAATTTATATTCTTAACTAAGCATTACTACACTCGCATCACCCCCTTGAAAATAAGTTTTTCCATTAGGAAAACTTATTAATATCGTTTAACAATGTCAATAAATTTATTCAACAAACTTATATATTTTGCAATTTTTTTTTTTTTTTTTTTTTTTTTTTAACACTTATTCAAAGTTTAGAAATAGACAAGAAATAATAGAATGACAATTCCCATACATATATTGTATCATATTATAAAAACCGAAAACTTTATAATTTTCACATTTGCATAAAATAACATTTCACTCTAATAATTAAATTACAACCTGTAACTAATCTATACATGCCAAAAAAAATAACAGAAAATTTTCTTACAGTGGCTACACAAATCTCAAGTTCACAATCTATTCCCGCGATTTCTCATCAACGATCGCTTTACATTCGAAACAATTATTTGTATAGTTATACAGTTACTATCAGGGCAACATAGAAAAAAAATAAGAAAAAGTTTACATAAAATACTGACCAAGAGCGCACATACTTCACGAAAAAACAACAAATATGGGCAAATCGACCCTTTTCACTTATAATTTCATTAGATAATAATCAGTACATTTATTTGCTGGACGTTGTTTAGATGACACTCCGCACGCTGACAACGGATTTCAATTTTCAATCGCAGCTCTCCTGCTCACTTCGCTAGAATGCAAGGGATTGCATCAATCAATATGCAACAGGGCAGCACGCTATAATGGTTCCGCTCTCTCTCCAATGGCGAAAAAAAAAAACAAGAGACGTCCAACTCTAAAAGGATCAGGGGGGGAGATATCTGAAAGCGGGACCACGCGCTGGAATTGGACGGAATTTGCAATTCTAGAAGTCGATGAAGAAACTCGCCTTGTCTCATCTCCACTTTTGTCGGTGAACGCTGCTCTTCCTACGTCCAGCTGAAAGACTCTTCTACTGGCAACAATCAAACGATGACTCCGCCGTAGGCCGTTTCCCAACGAACCTACTGTATGTCTGTATGGACAGTACAGTCGTAGGCGCCCGTTCAAGCTCAAGTGGCTTGTCTACCGCGCGCTTTGTTGACACATATTTAGCGAAGCATTCGAGCAACGTGACCAGCTACTGCCCGAAAAATACCAGTAGACCATCTTCGATCGAAACTTTCGTGTACCAAGACCCTGCACACGTAAATTTCTCTTCTCTTCCGGAACTGTCCTGCGCCAAGTCCCTGCGCATTCGGTTCCTCTCTTCTCTCTTCTCTTCCGAAACCATCCTGCGCCAAGTCCATGCGCATTCTGGTTTCTCTTCTCTCTCTCATTGGTGATCGATCACCTATCCGGTCGACTAAACTCACTTGATGGAACTCGGATTCAACTTGGTTGACCCCAAACTGAGTCTTGCAATTTTGAAAAAAAAAGTTTATTCTAAACGTGTTTCTGTACTGCTTATCATTTCATATTTAATTTATCAAATTCTTTCGACATTCACTTCGAAATACTAACTACACATTTGCTCTGGCCAAATTCACGGAAAAAAAATATAAAAATTTTCGCAAAAATTTAATCAAATCTAGTTACCAATAAGGTCACTTATGGCAGTCACAGCAGAGAAGATAAAAAAAAGTCATAAAACGCTAAACAAAATTGTACAGTATAAATATAAAAGCGCCCATACATAGTAACTGTTAGTATAATTTAAGAAATATTATTGTTCAAACTATCGTCAGAAATCACCTCAATACCTCCAAATCCAAAAGACAAAAATGAACCCCAGAAACTTCATGTCATCCATTCTCTGACAATCATGAACCCTCTTGCTTTGAGGAGGAGCACACAGACGCCACAAAAACGTTACTGGCTATCTATGAGGCTCCATTTCCGAGTGTACACTTGAGTCAATGTTTCAAATGCATTAGTTAACTCCGACTGAAGGTCTAAACAATAATAATTTTCTAAACAATTATTAAAAAGTAAAAAAATTTTAAATATTACTACCAAAAATTATTTTACTACAGTAATTCCAACTTGAAACGTCAGATTTCATAAGAATTGAACTTGCAATTCGCAAACCACATCTGAGATACAACTCTCTCCTTCAACAGAAACCTCAGTAGGGTTTGCAAATCACAGAAATCTCAGTAATTTATCGTTTCCAAGTGAAACTACAAATTTGCATAGTTATACTAAATAAGAATAGATCATATGCACTAAAAAAATACACGCACCCACTGTAAACAAAACTAAAACATTCCTAATTGAGAGCGGTCGCTTTGTTTGTAAGCGAACCTCTATACAAATATCCCTAACCGAATGAAACTGCATTATATCCTAACATAATTTCGTAATATTTTCCATGCAAACGCTCGAACTAACAAAAAAGGACATTTTTCATTTCTAATTCCAAATTAAAACATCCTTTTTAGAATACAATCTAAATTTGAACTAAAAATTTTACCATTGTCATTGAACTGGCAAGAAAAATAAAAATCGGCCTATCTGTACAAATAAATTTGATTATTGAATGAATTTATAAAACGTAAACAATATATGAAAAGAATTTCTACACAAATTTCTGTAATTCAAAAAAATTATAATATCGAGATTTAGTAAAATGTGTACCGTAACTCACATTGGCCGCCAAAATAAAAATAAAATTTACTGCCGCTTTTAGGCCTATAATTAATAAATTCAATGTTATGCGTGAAAAGCACAATTTAGAATGTTATGCATAACGTTTGTGCTTATTAAGGAAAAAATCCTATGCTTATTTATGTTAAACCAATGAAAATTTTGTTAAATAACTAAAAATTTACACTCAATAGACATACCGTAATAACGGTTAATCTCCGAACAATATTTTACGATAGGCCCACAAGAAATTCTTCTTACGTACGATACAACAGCCTTTTTACCAAATATGTCGGAATCGTCGTGAAATAAACGAAAGAAAGAGAGGAGAAAAAATAATCAGCTTACCTACCAAAGTTATGGGTATATAAATATATGTAATTATATATATATATAACTAATAAATACGTATTAGTTAATAAGTAAGTATATAATTAATGAGTATATAAAAAATACAAAAAACTTATAAAAAAAATTTTACAACACACTTTCTCTATTGCAGTTAAACGAATTCTGCTTATTTTGAAATTTAACACAATCCTATACGGCCCAATCTGACAATTTTTAATATCTTTAAGATTTATTCTTCGATCTGTCCCCCAACTGTAACGTAATCCCATTTTAGCGCGAAGCGAGCAAAGCAAAAAGCCCGTAAACCTATATTTACAAAATAATCCTATTATTATATACAGGCAATCGAAATACAATCAAAAATCTGCCAATGAAACCCCGAAAACTTCTCATGTTCATGAAATGGTCGCACTATACATGTACATATACCCAGAAATGCGATACAAATTTTCGCTGAAACACTTTGAAAAGACCATATAAATTGTGTATCATACTGTATTTAAACTAACAATTCACTTACGTACAAATCATTATTCTTATTATTATGATTTTTACAATTATCACTAATTCCAAAAGTTTTAAACAAAAAGTAAAAAGGTAAGCTGAAAGAGTAGAGATGAAAAAAAAAAGAAATTTGAGTCTTCAGGCAGCACGATAATTTTCAAACTATACCCTCTCCAACCGAAATGAACAAAATTTAACGTAATAATGACTCGCAATACTGAGTCGGACAAACGAAAAGCAACGGAACTGGACGAAACAAATTGAATTCTTAGGCCGGAGTCAGGGACGCTATCAGGACGCGAAGCGCCATTTTTTAATTTTATTTACAATGAAATTTTAAGGCATGAAATTCGAAATTTGCCTACAAACGGGGTAAAATTTTGCATTTAGATATTTTAATAATCGAAATAAAATATCTATTAACGCTATTTGTTATTATACCGGGTTTTAAGAATTTTAATGGAAATACTAACACGTGGGTAAAGCCTCACAAAATATGATGTAAGAGGACCACCGCTAGCACCAGATGTAGTGAACGGTTTATTATATCTTTTTCTTCATTATTAATTTACGCTTCTTCCTACTTTACTATATCTCTATTGCTCTTTATTTCATTTATCGCTTTGTTTCTCTACACTCTTTTTGCCGTATCGTATATATCATAGTTTCCGGTAGCGACGCCGAGTTCTGACTCTAAAAGACCGTTACAAAACGAAGGGGGGGGAGGTTAATTAATACTCCTTATTAACACTTGTTACGTTTTATTAATTTCGAAAATGGTTTAGTTAATTAGGGGATATGCGAGTATGAAATCTTACTAAATATATTTCGGTCGGAGAGGGACACACACAACTTATTTATTCTACGTTACATTTTTCCCAACTACGCGTAACGCGTTCTGCCTCAAGACTGAAAAACCGTTATAGGGTAGTCCACTCAAAGCCTATTCAGTATTACCAACCCTACCCATTTTAAACAATGTTTCATAATTATTAGTAAATGATTTACATTAAACATTATCTTATCTAATTAAACAGAATTTTATAATCTTAACTAAGCATTACTACACTCGAGTTCAAGCGTCGTGCCCACCCTATAGAGAATGGGAAATAGATTCTTAAATAATTTGTGTATGTACGTAATGTATATAATATCTGAACTAGTGTTTTAACTAGAAATTCTTAAAGAAGGGTGACCAGACGAAGTTTGGACGTAAGCCTGCCTCACCTAGCTTCCCCCTCTTCGTCTCTCTCCCATCCCAATCCCCCATCCCACCCTGAATGGGGTTTATGACTACGGCGATAGTGACAACGACAACGTAAAACCTAACACATAGTTTGCAATAAAAAAAAACTGGCAAACATTATTATACAGGGTATCCCATAAGTTCGTTTACCCCTTTACCGCTCACCCTATTCTAGTAGGAAAAGGTTCATGGGTAAAGGAACTTATGGGATCACTCTGTACTATTTTTAACCCGTTCCTCTTATCCTACATTATATACACAAGTAAAAGAGATTAAAAACTGGTTAAATTTTAGTAGTTTTTATGGCTGGGATTTTTCATATTATTTACTGGTCGAGCCTTCATTTAATTATATTTAATTATAAATTAAATCATAAAATTACTTATATCAGTAAATTATATAATTTAATTATAAATTAAATGATATTATTATATTAATAAATTATATAATTTAATCATAAATTAATTATTAATTATATTAATAAATTATAAATTAATTATTAATTATATCAATAAATTATATTAATTTAATTATAAATTAAATTATTAATTATATTAATAAATTATATTAATTAATTATAAATTAAATTATTAATTATATTAATAAATTATATTAATTTAATTATAAATTAAATTATATCAATAAATTATATCAATAAATTATATTAAAATGGAAAACGGAATCTTTTTGATAAAGATTGAAACAATTAATTACGCCGTTAATAGTTCAATAAAGCTGACGCGTTCTTAAAAGTCTGCTTCAAAGTTTAATATTAAATACATCCATAGTAAGTTTTATAATAAAGACACCTTTCACGCTTACGCATGTCGAGGACCGGTAACTGGATCTAAATAAAGAAAGTGGTTCTTTTTCTGCGAACTTTACTCGCTTCACCATCAAGAATGACTTTTTATTTAGTCTAAACAAAAAATGTTTGAATTTTAGACTAACAAAGTACGACTGTGTTCGAAATTATGAGGCGGAAGTTTTGTTAAAATTTAACAAAATAAATTATGTTGATTTTTTTTTCTGCAGGAAGGAGCGGCCAAGGGCGAATGCTCCCTAAAATGCCGCCACCCGACCCTCCCCATAGGGAAAGAAGAGAGCCAAAATTAAGGTCCAAGGTTTTCGAGATGATTGGACACTCTGCGTTTGAAAGATTGGAGGTCATAGACAGGGGAAAGATGGATTGAGGAAGATTGTTCCAGAGTTGACTGGTTGAGTAGATGATAGAATGAAAATACCGATCAACCCTCGCGTTAGAGAGTTAGATAGAAAAGGAATGCAAATGTGTCGAAAGTCTTGTACTGCGCACTCTCCTTAAAGGAGGAGGTAATCAGTTATTGATATTGAAAATAAATTTAGTTTAGATCAAAAACAGAAAATTATATTTACTTGGAATTAATAATTTTGAAATATCCCACGTGATGTCAAGCCCAGTTCCAAATAAATAGAATCTTAGATGTGTTTAATATCAAACAAATATATTTTCAAGCAACACCATTTACTTAGTTTAATATTAACAAAATCGAGCCTCATCATCTCGAACACTGTACTTCATTTATCTGAAATCCAAACAAAACTTTTGTTTAATATTAAATAAAAAGCTTTTTGATGCAATTATTATTCCAAGATTACAGAGAGAGAGAGAGAGAGAGAGAGAGAGAGAGAGAGAGAGAGAGAGAGAGAGAGATTCTTTAGACCTCAGGTGAAAAAAAAGGGGTCGAGCACTTTATCTTTGTATCGGATTAGTTCGCGGTCAAATTCTCTTTTCAGAAGTAATAAATCAGTATTGTTTTGATATCGTACCACATATTATACTTAAAACACGCGTTTTGAAGGTTCCCATCCAAATCTTTATCAATGTTTCCAACAGTGAATTTTTACCTGTGTATCAATTGACTTTTTTCTCTGATTTATTTTATGACGTAAACACTTTTCAATAAGATAAAAAGGTAAAAGGCGTTTCAACAAACTCTTTTGGGGTTTCTGGATAGTGCGATCGGTAGGAGAGCTAGCTGATTCTGAAACCACGCCACACGGGTTCGAGTCCCACTAGCTCCTGGTTTCCTATTTTATTGTATTTTCCCTTCCCATCTTATTTAGGTACGGTTACTGCACTTATGAAGCATTCACAGCTTTCAGTAATTAGTAAGTGGCGGCACGTGGCATCGAATTGGTGCCACAACAAGTGTCATGCTATATATATTGCAGTCATACTGAAGTAATGTTAGTGTCATACTAACGTTATAACTGAATTTTTCACGGCACTGTGGTAGGATTATGACGGCACAAATACGTCAATATAACGATAATATGGCCGACATTTTATTTAGATGACAATTGTACGCTACGTTGACTTCACTTGTTTTAGTGTCTACAGTTTCCGATAAAAAATTCGCTTTGTAAAAAGCATACAAAATTACTAATTAGTAAAATTATGTTTTTCTCTCGATATCTTATTCTTTTTGGTGACATTAATAAAATTTTAAAAACTAAACCTAGTCATTATACTGATTAGTAATTTCTTATGCTTTTTAGAAGTTTTAGGTTTCTAGATTAACTTTTTTCACGAGAGTGTACATATTGTATTATCTGTTAAATGTAATTTTTAACATTATATTCTCAAAACTTATCAATGCATTACATCGTAAAATTTGAAACAAATGACACATATTCCTGCGCATATCAAAAACAGTCTTTCTGGAATTACGAAACCTTTTTAGGCACACATTTTAATGCCATACATAAAAGCAATTATAGAAAAATAAATTTGTCTCGTATCAGGTAGGTCCATTTTTGGAATTGATCCCGAAAAGGTGGTCCATTAGTTTCTACACTAGATGGCGCTCCCTTTTCCCTGTGTCTTTCTAAATCCTTCGGAGCTGTAACTGCCCTACGGAGGATTAGGCAGGCTCCCGAAGGATAAGGAAGGATTCTTTCTTAAATTGTATTCCGGAGAGTAAGGACGAGATAGAATCCTCTGAGGTGGTCAGCTGTTGAAGATAAGCCAAAGAAAATGGGAGATGCCTTAAAAAACCGTTATTTCAATGCCAAATTTTAAAAAACTTTTCTTTCTTGTTTTTTTATTATAGAATATTGATCTTCTCATACAAAAGGAAAGACCGAGACTTTTCGTTTATACATAATTCACGTGTTAACGTTTCGGCTAAATAATTTACTTGGTTATTAAATTATTTACATTATATTTGATGATACGCAGTTAGAAATTCTCTCTCTCTCTCTCTCTCTCTCTTTTTTTTTTTTCTCTCTCTCTCTCATATATACACACACACACACACACACACACAGACTAGTATATCAGTGTAGTTATTAAGGCTCTCTATGTTAATTATTTCTTGTAATTTCCCTACCGACCTCATTCCTGCGATGTAAAGTGACTCAACAGCGAATATTAAAGTTCTTTCCTTAGATAAGTAAATAATTAAATTAGTTAATTAATAAAAAATAATTAAAGGAGCTACTTCAATGTTGGTAACCGCAAAAAGCTGTTTTTTAAAATGGAAAAAGAAAAAAAAGAACGCCAATGAGGTAAAAAATGAAGTTCAAAATGCGAATTTTTTTTTTTTACTCATACGGCGTGTCATACATATTTTTATATTCTATGATTAATTATGAGCACTGTGACTCCTCTTTTTGTTACAGCTTTTCCTTATAGTCTGTTTGGAAAACACTCGGGTGTCAGGTTTAGCAATTTTGCGATATATTACGTCATTTGTGAAAGAGTTCTGTTCGCTCTCTCTCTCTCTACACACACACACACACACACACGCACACACACACACACACACACACACACACACACACATATATATATATATATATATATATATATATATATATATATATATATGTGTAGGATACTGTAAAGATATATTGTGAAGATATTACTCGATAGAATAGTATACTATTAATTGTAGAAATCAACAGTGAACTTAATTGTTTTTTAAAGAACTATTTTAGTTTACTATTATAACTAAAGTAACTCAAACACTAAAATCGAAGCAATATTTCAACGTTTCGATGTACACACTTTACCATCTTCAGGATAAATGCTGTTTGCTAGTTTAGGTCAACGAAGACAAGCAAAGTCTAAGAAGACAATGACCTATTTAAACCGATACAATTATCCTCCACCCTTTATACTACTAACAAAAGGCATAACTCTTGAATATAATTCGTTAATGGTGATAGAAGCAATTTCAAAATACGGAAAAGGTGGTACTTGCAACCGCATATCTGTCCAGCAAGTTCTCTTTCGTTTGCCATTTTCTTTATATAATTTAAAATTGTTTGAAGAAGAATATATTCAGAATGAGAAATAAATCTTTAAAGGGTTAAATATCCTAAAAAAACTAATTAAAAATAGTTATATTTCAAAAAATTACAAAGAGAATTGAAAAGGACTCTCGGGAGTGCCACTTTTTATGGGAAGATTTTTTTGTTCCCTCTTTTTCCATTAGTCAAGCTGGCATTCATGGACTGAATTACGAGGGGCGAAGGGCACTGGAAACGGTGCCAATCTAAGCTTTTCTTTCCAGTTCATTAAGTCCCCTCGAAATGGGGTCTCAGAAGTGCTAAAATAATAGCAACCTCTTGAAAGATATGGAAAGGAGGTTTCTGGTCAGGGGTTATCGATGAAGGCAATTTGTGGCAGACTGATTGTGGGGGGTAAAACAAGACTGAAAGAGAGAGAGAGAGAGAGAGAGAAAGAGAGAGAGAGAGAGAGAGAGAGAGAGAGAGAGAGAGAGAGAGAGAGAGAGAGAGAGAGAGAGAGAGAGAGAGAGAGAGAGAGAGAGAGAGAGACCTCTCCAAATAAATATAAACAAGACTCTATCGTATTTGTCAATAAATGGAAGTTATAAAAACAATAACAAAAAACAGGGCAATAAGTGAATATGCCTCTCTCTTCTATACAAAGCATTTGAAGAGCCTCTAACAAGCGTGAATGCAACAGACGTATAGATTCATTCCTATACAAACAACAAAAGAAATAAATGAAAATAATGCACAAAAAAAAAGATCGAAAAAACGGCTCTCTTTCTCTCATTCTTTTTTCAGGGAAGGAAATCCCATTTTGCGATCCGAAGCGAGGAAGAAACTTTGCCACAAACTGTCAATATCCAATTCTGAAACCTTCCGTCAATGTGTTTGGGCAGCGATGCGTGGACATTCCGGAGTAGTTTCCCAAGTACTCCTTTCTCCCACGATTTTCCTTTCTTTGTTTAGATTAATTTCACTGAAGGCGAATAAACGAGTTAAGGAGAGGGGAAAAGAGGGGGTTTCCCTAACGTACATTAATTCATAATTGCTATATCATTATCGTATAATTATTAACTATATTATTATTTCGTGTCTGTCGCGATTAAGATAAAAATATTCTTAATTTTGGTTTCTTAAACAGAGATCTATATTTATACTATGGCCAACAACTTCCTTCATTATAACCCTTCGACCAATTTTCTTCTTTAGTTTCCTGTTGTCTTCTTTTGTACACTCATAAAACACTTATCCGGCACTCCATGTGCCACTCCATGTGGCACCCTTCAAAGGAAATTTGATTTGGAAGGGAGGAAACCCTTTATTACCAAGTTTGTTATCTTAAGCGTAAAGTAATGTTCTTTTCTTTATTAGATTGCGTGTATAACACACGTTTGGGTTTTGTACATTATACACATACATACACAATGTGTGTATATATATATATATATAAATTATATATATAAATATATATATATATATATATATATATATATATATAATATTATATATATATATATATATATATATATATATATATATATATGTTCATAACGATGGAACAGTACCAAACTGCTCCCACCTCTTTATGACGTCCAGGGCCGCCGCCGAGAGCTGCCCCGGGCCCCGGGGAAGGATTGGTATATGGGCCCCCCCTGTTTACGCAGTATTTTATTATGAATGTTTTTTGTGTACATAACAAGCAAACTGATTATATGTTCAAGTCACTATTCAAAACTACAGTATGAATAAACAACTCAGAAGAAAATGACCATTTTATTTTTCGAATCAATTATATTAATTCTATCACCATACAATTTACAAATGCAGTACCAGTCCATGCAGGCGAGACAATTGTTTACTGCAAGATTTTCATAATTAGAAATGTACTTTCTTTGCCTTCTCTCTAGCAAAGTGGTAAATGATTCTGGTGAAATTTAAAGTACGGGCTAACTGGCTTTCAATTACAATGGTTCCCAGATCTGTCAGTCGGTCTTGGGCATTGGTAGACCGCAGATAACATTTTATCTGTTTCAGTTTGACTATGATAATCTCTATAAAATGTATGTTCATTAATTATATTTCCTCTCTGTTATTTAATCAATTGCTTTATTAATATTTTTAGATTTTATCCCCCTCTTTCCGGGCTCCCTAGAGGTCCGGGCCCCGGAGATTTAACCCGGCTTCCCCGCCATCTCGGCGGCCTTGATGACGTCCCGTATCGAAATAAGAGGGAGGTCGAGACTCTTGTATCCTTCTCAAGACTTTTGCACGTCGACAGACTTAGGTTTCAGATTTTCCGAAAGCTCTCTTGAAGAACATTGGATTAGAAAATTGATAATTTCATGCTTGAAATACAAAACATACCAATTAGATTATATGTCGTAGACATTTCTCAGTCTAAACTTTGCATGGAAGTGTAGACGATTAAATTCTGATTATGTTTGAATAGTTTGGTACACTCATGCATACAGTTTATGCACGAGTTTTTTCGTTACCGATTTGATATGATTTCGTGTTGCAGTTTTGACAAACAAACATTATTATCTATTTTTATGTGTTGTTTATTTTCTTTTACTCCTATTTTTTATAAATGTCTGACAATACATTTATATATAGTGCGTGTCTGAACATTTAGGTTTCTCTGGATGCATCATAATTCAAATATTTGCAAGAATGTTGTGGGATACCCAATCTTTT
>JAJOZX010003275.1:35000-192500 GCA_023014485.1 Bathynomus jamesi
GGCGCTGGTCAGGTCTGGTATCAGAGCACTAGGAGTTCTCAAATGATAGACTTTTTTTTTACTTTTTTTTTTATTATTTACTTGTTTCTAATAGATGGGAATTCTCGGGAGTCAAAACCTCCGAATAGCTACATTAAATCATTCTCGAAAGCCACTCCTCCTTCCCCTTCTTTCTTTCTTTTGCTGCGTCCTTTCTTTCTTTTTTTATTATTAAAAGGGTCCTGTTTGAGGGAGGGCTAGTTAAGATGGAGTAGAAGCAGTATGTTCCCTTTGTCAATAAATGTAGTAGGAGGCGCTGGCCGGGTCTGATTTCAGAGCATTTGGAGTTCTCAGATGATAGGAAGCTTGATGAGATCTCTAAGGAGTCAAAACCTCCGAATAGTCATACTCATCTTCGGGGAAGCTACTTAGGCTCTTTTCCGTTCTACCTCAGCAACAAAAAATGAAATTATATATTATTTTCTACTGTAGTTTTACTTGCTGAATTCAATAATATATATCTTATTTTGGAGAAATTAATAACAAAAGAGTTATAGTCCGTTTATTTTATTTAAAAGTAGAGATTGCATTTAAGATTTCAATAAAAATGTCCTTTCCTTTTTGTCTTCTCCTCCACAGAAATTCACATAAATAAGAATCTATCATATTTCTAGATGTTCCCCAATGTCTCTCGTTCCTTTGTTTAGCTAAATCAACTGTACGCCCTTGACGATTGGTTAGTTTAGGTCGTGATATTTTCGTTAGTTAGCCTTATAAGGTTAACTAAAGAAGGCTGGGGTAGAACGTTATTTCCTTAACTATGTTTATGAAATTCCATTTATCATCCATAACAATATCTACAAAAGAGAGAAAAAAATTAATAATTATAACCATAACTAATTAAAGCACGAATACTTTCTCCAAAATAAAATATATATTATTGAATTCAGCAAGTAAAACTACACTAGAAATTGTTGCTGGGGTAGAACGGAAAAGATCCGCTACTTAGCTAGAGAGGAACTTTAGTTTAAATATTGTACATCAATATTTCTCAAAAAAAAAAAAAAATGCTTATTATACATTATTATTCCCCATTATGCATGGGGAATTCTTAAATTGTAGGTCTGGCCAGCTGGAGGTGCCCTCTGGACTAGTACTCCTTTATCTAGGTAATTCCTATGCGAAGGACGCAGTATAAATTACTACATGATAACTCTTCGTTATGGTGTCCTTGGCAGGCTACGGAGCAATGATGCAACGACGAAATGATGACTTCTTGTACCTAATAAATAAATAAAAAATTCCTTAAAAAAATGCATGGTGCAGATTAGGTTAAGTAGTTTAGTACTCATGCGGTCCTTTATTTTCCGCTGTCTTCTAATGCGTAACTAAGTACACGAGATAAGTTTAAGCATGGTGTGAATGAACTCTGAAGCTATTATTTTCATTATACTTTTTCCTACTTTCCTATAAATCTTCGTTCACCACTATTTTCTGTCAGCAGTGAATGGTGGAGGATGGAGAGAGCTTTGTCTATGTTATACTTTACTATTACTAATATTCCTGTGTGGAAGCTTTACATGTCTATAAGTGTAAGCATGGTATAAGTTTTCACTATTTTTTTTCATTGCTCTTCCTAACTTTTCTATTTCCTTCTTGGGCTAGCCTAGAGTGGATCTTACGGCTTTTGTTAGCCTGTAATTCTCTCTTTGCCACAATGTTGCTTCACTCTCTTTTTACCATCGCTACTACTCTTCTGAGCCCTAGCTGCATGCCTCTTCCTTGAAGGAGAGCATTCAGTACAAGACTTTCGACACATTCTCATTCCCGTTCTGTCCAACTCTCTAACGCAAGGATTAATCGGTATTTTCAATCTTTCATCTACTCAACCGGTCAACTCTGGGACAATCTTCCTCATTCCATCTTTCCCCTTGTCTATGACCTTCAATCTTTCAAACGCAGTGTGTCCAGTCATCTCAAAAACCTTGATTTTGGTTCTCTTCTTCCTCTTTGGCGAGGGGCGTTTTTGCGCATTCGCCCTTGGCCCCTCCTTCCTGCATAAAAAACTATATATGTATACATATTAAAATATTATTGTGTGTTGTATTTTTTGTTTCTTTTATTTTACGCAAATTGTTAAATCAATAAAAATTAAAATGCGATTTAAATATGCAATTATTTATTACAAACTACTATCGTTACCCCCTAAAATTAACGTTCTCTTTAAATGCATATTTGGGATAACATTTATAAAATAATTTAGCCTACCGCAACCGTGTAAAATTTTAGTATTACTAAAGGTTACTGAATTTATTAAAGGTTACCCCTCGTCAGTCAAAATGAAATCAAAGCAATCAATTGATTTTTATCTCAAACAAAGTGATTTATGACTGACGGTACCACGAAGACAATAAAACGTCCGTCCCCATTTTTGGAAAAACATTTTGCGTTCCACAAACTCAAACTTTTAATTGATTTTGTAGTTAAAAAACATTTTCATAAAAGATGTTTGTGTATATTTGTACATTGTACATTTAACTCTAGTCATATTTTATTGTTCACCGACGAAGAGGAAATTTTCCGAAAACATTTGACTAGTAGAATAACTAAAATATTTAGAGCTTTAGTTCTCTGAGAGAGAGAGAGAGAGAGAGAGAGAGAGATTCATCTTAAATCCACCTTAGTTGTGAAACTATCTCGCATTTAAAACTTCCTAATCTCAGTCCTTTTCTTTTTTCCTATTATATCTAAACAAAATCAATTTGTTGATACACCGAAGGATCAAAACGTAACGTTGTTACGAGCACTTTGTCGCCACAAGTCAATCACCCCTGTGGAAACTTTAACAACACACACAAAAAAAAATTAAAGTTACTTTCCATTCACGCTAGGTGGCGCTTGTTTCATACATTTCTTTATTGACTGAGGTTACCTCAGCTCAGGGATTTAAGTGGTCTGATTTGTGAGGTTCCGCTGTATGTTATATTACATTGAAAATTTAATTGAATAATGACGAATCGCTTTCGTGTTAATTATGAAACACTAACGAGTCAGTATCTAAGAGCTATTTAAAATTAAAAGCGAGTCATTGAAAAAAGGATGCAGAAACTCCGATTACGAAACCAAAAGTTATTTTTTAACTATTTGCTTCTTTAATTTTAATGAAATCATTTTTGTGTACTTAAATGAATCTTTATAAAATATGGTACTTTTCCGTTATACCCCAACAATTTTAATAAGCCCCCATTGTCAATCGGCCTTGACAATTGGTTAGATTTAGTCGTGATATTTTCGTTGTTTTGTATATATATATATATTAGTGATGTAGCGGATGTCATTTTTTTCACATCCGCGGATGCGGATGCGGATGAGGATGTTTGATTTCAACATCCGCGGATGCGGATGCGGATGTCTACATTTTCGTTATTTTTTAGGATATATTCGAGATTTGTTGTGTTTAACGTATAATAAGTTATTATATAGAGAGAGCTGTAGCTATAATGTAGATAATTCATTAATTGTACAATAATTGCTGTACTTTTCTCTGAACATATAAAATAATATCAAGCATCTAACTAATATAGAAATCAATTAGTGAATTCGTCTGCAAATAAATTCGTTATATTTTGTTGAGTTTCAGCCACAATTAGAAACCATAATTGTGTTACCAGGATGCGGGACGTGAACCCAACTCAAATGCACCCCACCGACCTCTTCCCCAACCTCCCCCCTTATAGAAAGAGATCTTTAATTAGCTTGATAACTATTTATATTAAGTTTAAAGTTTTATTAGGCATATTTATAAATGAGTAATTAAAATAAAGTAAACTAAGATGTTCATCGTTTAATGTTCAAACTTAATTATAGGAAGGTTATGCTTAAGGAACATTAACTTTTCTGCCTTTTCTGCTGCCAGTCTGTTTCTCTTTTCATCATATATTAATCCAGCACTACTAAATAATCTCTCGCTTGGTACGTTTGTTGGGGGACAGGCTAAATGTTTCCTTGCAAGTTTACTCAAGTATGGATAGATATTCTGCGTATTTTTCCACCAACTAATAGGATTGTCACATGCAGCCAGGCGTTTTTCTTGGTGATAGCTCTCGATCATTTTTACTACATCTTTTGACATCGCGTAGGTCTCGTCATTGCTGCTTGACTCAAGAAACTGAGAGACAGATTCTGTGATAGATTTGCTTGTTGAAGGTGTTGGTTCTGTCACTGAAACTTTTATTCTTTTGATGGGTGGCGAAGCGACAGATTCAAGAGATTGAAGCTCTTCAACTGCTTTGCCAAGTGATGATTTAACTCGTTCTAATGTACTAGGTGAAAATAACTTAGCTTTGTAACGTGGATCTAAGTAGGTTGCAAGAGAGTAACTTCATACAAGAACAGCCTCTCGTCTTGTCGCTTGCATCACTTTTGCGCACAATGAACTAGTTCTATTAATATAGTAGAATTTGATAATTCCGCTTATTAATGACGTTTTATCTCAACGGTCCACATCCGCACGACATCCGCAGTCCAAAGTGCGGACGCGGATGCGGATGCGAGAAAATGTGCGGATGTTCCGCGGATGCGGATGTGACCTACATCACTAATATATATATATATATATATATATATATATATTATATATATATGCAAATAACTGCAATGACCGCGCAGTATATAAATGAATAGAAACGACATAAGTATTAAGGAACGTTTCTGCACACGAGGCGGTTCGCCTCATTTTTCATTATTTCGTTATCTCTCCTCGTGTGCAGAAACGTTCCTTAATACTTATGTCGTTCTATTCATATATATATATATATATATAAATATATATATTGACGATTGGTTTGATTAAATCGTAATAATTTCGTTAGTTTTAATAACAATATCACAACTAAACCTAACCAATCGTCAAGGGCGATTATGCACGGTTTATTATGTAAAATGTATTGTTCATTATGAATTCTGCCAATGGTAATTACATCTGGTTTGAGGTAACAATAACGCAGGTAGCTGTAGAAAGTTCTGCCAACAATACCAAAGAACTTTGGCCAAACATGCAGGGGGGAATAATCGGTAATCAGTCAAGAGGGCCAGAAACTGGCACAACGCTAGTAGTATAGCCGAAAAAGGTTAGAGTGCAGGAATGTTGCAAGTGATTACGTAATGTTGCAAAGGGGGGTGTGTTGCAAAAAACGAAAAACTAAAAAAATAAAAAAAGGAAAAAAAAGGAAAAAAAGAAAAAAAGAAAAAAAAAGAAAAAAGAGTACTGCCCTTTGTTGCCAACCGGGGTTGCAAGGGGCATGCAACTTGGAGGCGGAGTTCTCCCCCAAGCTATTCCCCCCAAAGGGCCAGAAAGGAGAGAAAGGAGGAGAGGTGTTCATCTGGCAGGAGCCAAGTGCATATTAAGACTTCAGCCGAGTAGGCGTTGTTTTATAGGCTCCTAATCAGCCAGTTGGCTGAGCCAAGGGGGGAGGGTACACCTGAAGGAGAGAGAGAGAGAGAGAGAGAGAGTAGTTGCCTTTGATTGCAAGGCATGCAACTTGGAGGCGGAGTTCTCCCCCAAGCTATTTTCGTTTACCTAACCTAAGAGGCCTCTAAGGGGTTTCCCAAAGGGCCAGAAAGAGAAGGACAGAGGTCCTTGCTCGGCTGGGAGCCGAGCTTGTAATGACTCCGTCAGTCGTCTCTCGGCTTTTATAAACCTCTATTCTGGCTGAGTTGCCAGATAGCGCCATGTATTCAGTTGCCAGATAGCGCCATGTGTTCCAGATAGCAAAAACCATATATTAATCATCCATTTAAATAGTGTACCACAATATATATTATATGACGGTAGATGAATCCAATTAAATTCTGTTTATTAAATAAATAATTTTACACACTAATTTCTATTATAAATATTTAAGTCACGAATAACGAAACGAAATGAAAATTTACGAAACACACGAGCCTCATTCCCCCAATCCCCTGCGAAGAAAATTGAAAAAAAACGAAATATAAAGTAATTAATCAATTGAAATTAACCAAAACACAATCCGCTATAACGGGGTCGGGCGACTAAATGACATCTTTATATTTTCGAAGAACACCTGCTGGTTGAGAGACCTTCCCCCCAATCCCTGATAAGTCTCCCTTCACTCCAAATGAAAAGAAAATTTACAGAAAAAATCAAAACACACGATTGTCATTCCCCAAACCCGTATATATATATATATATATATATCTATATATATATATATATATATATATATATATATATATATATAATAATATATATATATATATAAAAATAAACGAATAAACAACTCGTGCACACATACACCACACACACACACACACACACGAGGAAAGGCAGAAACTAGGTCATTTCGAATCGTCCCCCTAGAGACCTTTTTCTGACCGAGAGTCAACCTTTCTTCGTCTACTTGAACAAAAACCACCTTTCACAACAATTCTTATTATTATCATTATTATTATTATTTTCTACAATGAAAATATTTTATATTACGCGTAATTTGTATGGTGTCATATTCTTATAACTACATCTTAACTGCTTAAATCTTTGATTTTAATATTTAGTGTTAGAAGTGAAAATTTAGCACAATTCATACTAGACCTCGATTGCTCACTATTTCATCGAGATAATTAAAGCTCATATACAGGACCTGCATTGCCTATAAGATCTGCGGGAAACTCTGAGTAAATGGAAATATTATTTTCTCGAAAACTATGGGTGATAGAAAAATTCTGAAACCATATTTGGAATCAGTATCAAAAGTTTTATAAGAAACACCAAATAATTTTCAAGAAATGTTGTCCCCTAGTGTAATTTCTCGCGAATTGGAAAGGTTTTCACTCCGGCTTAGACCACAGTTTAACGTGGATTCAGAAATACATCTCGTCGATTGCTCACTATTTCATCGAGATAATTAAAGCTCATATACAGGACCTGCATTGTCTATAAGATCTGCTGGAAACTTGAGTAAATGGAAAATTATTTTCTCGAAAACTATGGGTGATAGAAAAATTCTGAAACCATATTTGGAATCAGTATCAAAAGTTCTATAAGAAACACCAAAATAATTTTCAAGAAATGTTGTTCCCTAGTATAATTTCTCGCCGAATTGGAAAGGTTTTCACTCCGCCTTAGACCCACAGTTTAACGTGGAAACCGAATGCTCTTTTAAAAATATAATTAGGATATATTTCTTTATTATAAAGTCCTCTCGATTACATTAGTGACTAATGATCGGGAATAGTGGGGAAAAATATTGACATGTAAAAGACAGCAAGGAGTAATACGAGCATTAAATCTATTGGAGAAAATATAAAGATGCCATTACTCGTCCGGACCCGTTATAGCGGATTGGTACACGTCATAGCTCCACCCAGCTACACTGGCAGCCAATCACTTACGAACATCTGGTCTTTGGGGCGGAGCTTGGCGATTGTGCATATAAAAGGGGATATTTTTCAGTTGGGAGTAACAGTAGCTATTTTCGCGTCAGTGAATAATCATTCCCTCCACCATGGACCTGTACGTCTCCCCGGATTTGTATGAAGAAAGTGACACTGCAGCATTAACGGCAATTAGTTTTTAACGCGATTGACCGTGATGAATTATTTCCAACGCAAACCGTTGAAGATATTTGCAGTGACGCTCCTTACAATCCGACGCAAGGGACTACCGTAGAAATGTAAGTGACTATAATTCGATTTATATATATGGAGAGTTGTAGTATCTCGTCAAATACTTCATTTAGATACTAGCCAAAAATCGAAATTTTTTTATGGCAATCAATGTTATTTGGTTTTAACTCTTATACCCATTATGGTAAAATCGAAATTTTTATGGTAATCAATGTTATTCCTCTTAAATGAACCAAAGATATCTTCACATAATGGGGGATCTGGCTGTATACTCTGTATATGTTTTAAAAGAATGAACATTATTCCTTTAAGGTCCGATGAGGATTGACACGTGTTATACAATCTTTTGAAGAATCTCGTGTCATGAACACGGAGGATATACTGATCAGTCAGCAATGTCACACATCTCCACCATGGACTTGTACGTTCTCCCGGAATTGTATGAAGAAAGTGACACTGCAGCATTAACGGCAATTAGTCTTTTTAACGCGATTGACCGTGATGAATTATTTCCAACGCAAACCGTTGAAGATATTTGCAGTGACGCTCCTTACAATCCGACGCAAGGGACTACCATAGAAATGTAAGTGTCTATAATTCGATTTTATATATATGGAGAGTTGTAGTATCTCGTCAAATACTTCATTAGATACTCGCCAAAAATCGAATTTTTTTTTATGGCAATCAATGTTATTTGGGTTTTACTTTTATCCCCATTATGCTAAAATCGAAATTTTTTATGGTAATCAATGTTATTCTTCTTAAATGAACCAAAGATATCTTCACATAATGGGGATCTGCCTGTATACTCTGTATATGTTTTAAAAGAATGAACATTATTCCTTTAAGGTCCGATGAGGATTTGACACGTGTTATACAATCTTTTGAAGAATCTCTCGTCATGATACGGAGGATATACTGATCAGTGAGGATATTGATAGGTTAGAAAGGGTTCAGCGTCGTGCCACAAAACTTATTCCGTCATTGCGCAACAAGCCTTATGAAGATAGGATTAAAGTGTTAGACTTGTATTCACTCGAAACTAGGAGATTAAGGGGGAGCTTATTGAAGTTTTCAAAATCGTTAATAACATCGATAACGTAAATTTTGACAAATGTTCACTTTCGATAATAGTAATACTCGCAATAACGGATTCAAGTGCGTGGCAGACGTTTTCATTACTAATATCGCTAAAAACTTCTTTACGTTTAAAGTAATGATAAATGGAAAATCTTCCCGCGTCAGTCGTTCATTCTACCAGCGGTAATGTTTAAGAACCGTCTTGACAGACATTTTAAAGGTATTAACGTTGTTTAATTTAAAAAACAACAGTTAGCAACAGAAGCTCTGGTGTGGTGCTCGAGGATGAGTCTGTTGACGATGAATGCCAGCTTGTGACATGCCAGCGTGTGAGCAGCAATAATATTAAAAAAAAAAAAAAAAAAAAATTAGACTAACACGAATGTAGATGTAGCTCATAGCGTAAACTAACCCACTTTTTGTTTAACTTTACCTACTTTTTTTTTTCCTTACTTACTTTGCATGTCTCTAACTCTTTTCTGCATGTTTGTAGTTTGCATGGTATGACAGTGAGTAAGACTGTATTTGCATGGTTTGTAAGCGTTCTTATTTTACTTCTTTTCATCTTTCACCCCTCTCCTATTCTCTCCGACTATTTTTCTGACTTGTCGGCAGTGGCCGGCGGATGATGATGGTGAGACACTTTTCCTCTTTTTCTGAATGAATGTTAAAACCATGAGTGATAGGTGTTGCTCTTACTTAACCCCTAATTCTCTTCTCTTCTCTTAACCCGCTACTCTTTCCTTTCTCTCGGGCTAACCTTAGAGTGGATTCTTAGGGTCTTTGTTAGCCTTAGCTTCTGTAGATCTGTAGAATATACCGTTACAAATATACGAACAAAAACATTATACTATACAACGAGTACGTACATTGGAAAACGGATTTTTATCTGTTCTGAATACCATTTCATCGTTTCGGCGAGTGTGACACGGGTCAAATAAATTTAAAAAATTTATAATTCTTTATCACATGACATATTGCATGAGAAATGAGACGCAGTACATTCCGCAAACATACTAAAATATCCTTGTATACGAAAGGGTTCCATACAACTCGGGAATATGTAACTGAGCGAGAAATTTTACAATAATAGGGTCACTCCAGGTTGAGTGCCGAGTGAATCAAAATAGTACCGGCGCTGTCTATTTTTAAAATAGACAGCGATCCAGTGAATCCCTTCATTACCGATGACATCTGTGTTCACAATGAGACTCAATGTTTCATTCTTCGCAAACACGGCCGATAAATTTGGAACGTGTGATTCGTTCCATTACTTTCTGAAGTGTATTTAGCATCCATTTTAAAAGTCAGTGATAACGCTCCCTAAATCTCTCTACTTCTATTAGGGCTTTGCGATTCGAGATATACTAGTACACTAATAGGAGCGTCTATAGGCTTGGCGAATTCCAGCCGCACTGAGATGTTTCCGCTCTGCTGTGGGTTAAATGGGTTTTTCCGCTAGCAGATAAGTCAGGTGTAATGTCAAACGGATAAAGGTTAAATTGATCAATGAATTCTTCCTGCGTTACCCCATTACCAAGCTCATCACGATCACCTGCAATATGGTCAGATTACTATAGGCTCTGGCACAAAGAGGTAACACAGCGTCTGATGAATAGTCCGTACCCATTGTTCCACCCAAAGCAGTGCCATTAACGTATAGAGTTATATTTTTAAGTCCGAAATTCTCGAATTTAAAGGCACTCTTTTTATATTTTCCATTCACCGAAGCATGGTCCTGCATGCCGATTAATATCCTTTAGGAAGATTTCCAGGGCAATGTTTTCTATCTGCTTCGATGCCAACCCTGCAGGAACCGTATATAGTTTGATTTGCACTCTGTTAATAGGATATTTCACTCTAGCGTTTAGTAAATTTTTCTCAATTTCTAGTTGTTTTGGTGAACTTAATTTCACTCGCCGTACGCGGAGGTATGTGTCCATAATGTGAACCACAACGGGCTTTACACCCTCTTCTTGATCAGCATCCAGATTTAAGCAGATCTCAGGACTCGTGCGGGTGAGCTTTATTTTCATATCCACCCCGTTGACAAGCAACTTCTCCTGGAAAGTGAAATCTGTGTGCAACCGTCCAAAACACTCGTATATTTTCTTTTTAGAATTTTTAAATTTGTCCTTTATACTATTTTCATCTTTAGTTTGATAATATCCCTCGGCACTTAAAAAGGTAGCCTTCGCTTCTTTGGAAAAGTTGAGGACATTTTCCAGATAGGCTCGTAGATGATAGTACCCCGTGCCTGCCGATATGTTGGCCTGATTTAAATATACGTCACACTGGTTGAATATGGAGTGCAGAAAGTTTGTTTCAGGGTATACAGCATATTTGTCATCGCCGACCGTTCCATCAGAATGGGCTATACGTAGCTTAGCGTACATGTGCACACAGCTTGGATAAAAAAAGTAAGGGCCTGAGCTGGGTATCACGAATTCTATAGGTGCACTCGGGGAACTAATTGTGTTTAAAGGGTTAATTGTAATAAAGTCACTGTGCTCAATAGAAACTTGGGTTGGAGGCAGCTCAAAAAGTGACAGCTCCGATTTACAGCATTGTGAACTACATGGGTGGATGAAGCGTGCCATGGCGAAATAGTGACTCCTCTCTCGACAAGTGGTAAACAAACTATGATTCATGAGATCAATGTCCTTAGCTTATATCAGTCAAAAAAATGGTCAACCATAGGTTTCATTCGCTTACAGCACTTCTTTTTTGATAGCCTTTTACGTTTAATACCACGTGACCCCTTCTTCTTCCGGGGAGCCCTCTTCTTCTTCCCGCCACCACGCATTTTTCTCTTTGCATCTTTGATGATTTCGTCCCTTGTACGCTTTAAATGTTTTTTTAGAGCTTCTTTAGGTTTAGCCCCGGCCAATATGTCTTCTGCAGTGTTAAGGCCTGATTGTAGCGCTTTCCTTCCAAGGTATCTGGCCCCCCTCTTCAGCAAAGGAACAGCCGTACGTCGTATCGATGAAAAAATGGATCCAAGTCCACTAC
The DNA here is from genome assembly GCA_023014485.1 of Bathynomus jamesi. Lineage (NCBI taxonomy): Eukaryota > Metazoa > Arthropoda > Malacostraca > Isopoda > Cirolanidae > Bathynomus > Bathynomus jamesi. Next base: position 46,719 of record JAJOZX010003275.1, read on the forward strand.
CGCGCTGGTATCTCACCCCTCGATAGACGGTGAAAGGCTTTCTATCCATTATAACTCAGTGCGTCGAAAGTGTAGCTTCACTGTTAAGCTCCCGTTACCGAATGGGAAGTTTTCACCCTCAATTGTTCTATATATATTGAGATATTGGTTATTAAATTAGTTGTGACATTCACATAATGGGGCCTGTCATATGTAATACACAAACTCCTTCCTCTATGGTTGGGGATGTGAGCAATGCGCAGCAGGCGCGCCTGGGTATCCCCAACAAACTGGTGCTCCACTATATTACTGTAAATATAGCACATGTCTGGGGACCTTTCAGCCAATTTCTCCATCTTCAATTGATACATTAATCTGGACAAGTCATGCTGTGTCTCGTGAAATGTGTCTCTTTGGAAGACTGCACTATATCGGCCATTGGCTAGAATTTGGAACTTTCTATGGTCTTTAATACGTCTGTTAGTCTTTGATTTTAGGATTAGTGTATGTGCAGGGTTGTTTACGATTTCGTATACTAAATCATTCGTAAGGTTTGAGTTTCTTAAACTTACGTTAAGCCTCTCACAACATCCTCGGCCGAACCATATTGACCCGGTCCTAGTCTTACTTCTGTACTGTAATACCGTGCAATCTTAGTCCGAGCGATACGCATAGTTTCATCCATAGCTACCCAGCTTTTTCACACTCGTCAATTCTAAGAATCGTAAAAAAACGGTTTCTTTATGTTCAATATTTAAAAAGATGGTGTCCAGCTGAATTTCGCATATCCCCACCTCATACGAATCACGACCCAATTCAATGTGCTTGTGGAGTTCTGTTACAAAGTTGGCTTGTGTGTTGTTAGTGTGTACAGACAGGGACGAGGAGGACGGGAGTGTGACGTAGAAATGGTTAGGAGCCATGTTGCATACTATTTAAGCTTCATTATTGCATCAGCTTTTATATAGGTGTTGAAGCTTTCTGGGTACCCTAGCCATTTCACCAGGTACATTTTTCTCTTTCCTGAACCTTTGCTTCCTAAAATTTTCTCAATTTTAAACACATTTTTTCCTAAATTAAACGCAACTTTCTGCAATTCCTCGCGGTAAAAGCCTCCTGAGATTTCTTCCCCATTCAAATCTTCAATGTAATACATCATTATCTCACCTTTAGGTCTCATAGCCCTAACTTTAAAAATCTCGCGTGTCCATCCTTGCTCAAAACCTTTGCGAATTTGTTCCCCGAACGCGACAGCCTTACATAATCATTGATTTTGAAGCGCGCAGAGTGTGGTGGTGATGGTAATCCATCTCTCCTCGGGAGCATACCTCTTTCTAAAACTTCGTTAGGTGTTGTCCCAATCGTGCGATGGTGTGAGCGGTTGTAGGATGATGCCAATGATTCCAGAATGTCTAGAAATCTGTATGTGTTTTTATGTGTAAAATAACGGTGCATGCGTTCCTTTATGGTGCGCTGAACTCTTTCAGCTAAAGAAGCCTTATGTATAGAATTGGTTGTGTAATAGCTGATATTAAACTCTGTCAACATGTTCTGAAAGCACGGCCTATAAATTCCTTCCCCATATCCGTACAAAAATAGCCAGGAACCCTGTTTTCTTTTAACATTAGCGTTTTGGTGGCTTTAGCAACTGTTTCAGGTGATTATTTTTCAGAGGAACTAGCCACAGATATCTAGAGAATACGTCTATTATGAATAGAATGTAGCGGTAACCATCGTTATACACAGAATATCTTTGCATGTCTGTTAAATCTGCTTGCCAAATATAATCAATCGAGGAAGCCGTTGTCTTGGCTGTTTTAAACCTTTTTCTCACAGGCTTATGAAGCGTATAAGCGTCCTGCTCCCTCAAAAATCTTTCAACATGTTTTTTCCTACTCCGTAATCACTTCTGTACAGTCTATCTACGCCGCCGTAAGAGGATGGGGTAGAAATGTCATAATAGCGTTTAGTTAATACGTTAGCCATTTGCGTATTTTAGAGGCACGTGGGTAGGGTTGGTTTAACCTCTTCTTGCTCCTCTTCAAAGGTGTTACCGCCGGGGTGACGGCGCCTTCAATTGTGTCACATGCGTTGCATGTTCCAAGTCTTTTAACCTGTTCAGATTTTTATCAACGTTTTAGGGACATTATTTGTTGTAGTCTGCTTCAATATGCTTCCATCCTAATGGTGATGGCCTATCCCACTTTCTCACCAGATCATGGACATTTCTACGATATTCGATCCATGTACCTTTGATCCTTCCACAATGATCTCGCCTGTATCGGTCCATTGTATGGCTGGATCCTCATTCAATAGATTATAAAGACTTAAGCCTTTACTCATCAATGTATGTGGGAGGGTGCTTTTTAATACATGTTCGATATGTTGTGTGGCTAATCTTTTTGGTTGGTCAGCTGTATCGTCGGGCACAGATCCTATATCGCCGTGTCCATCGTCCCCCATGCTGTGCCTAATAACCACAGGAATCTCTGTAGGGCTCTTATAATTTTCGTACTCGTGAAGAAATTTCTGCAGAGCTTCTTGGTATAAGATTCTTTTCTCATCAGGTGTTTTTCACTGTTTAATAGAGCTAGCAATTCGCTTTCCATTCTTTTAAGTCTGCTTTTACGGGGATCTAGATCCGTGTCTGGATTCCTTTGCAGTGAAGCGTACACCTTGTGGGGAATCACTACCACTTTCTTCATATTAATCTAGTCAGTAAAGGACCCAAAACTGAAAAAAGATGGGGAGAAATGACCCTCCTGTTTGTACAATAATTCGTTTTCTTCGCTACAGTTTGACTTTTACGAGCGAGTGCACGTATTATGTTCTTGTAGCGGCGTAGGCGAGCCTTCTGATGGGTTTTCATTGATACATTGCAATTTATAACGTTAAGACAGATTTCACAGATGCATTTTAAAAAGTCGGCGTCGATATTTTTAATAAACATCTGCTGCATTGCCGGGGCAGTCGATGATAGATTTTTATTAATTCACGGTATTTCTTTAGTCTCTTTGTCATTCTGGAATATACACCGTTTCAGGCTCGTTTGGAAATATATTCATTCGTAGAAGGTCGCAAAGCAAATATCCGTAACGCGTGCTTGTAGCTTCTTTATAAACTTCCAAAAACTCCTTACGCTGATTCGGGAACATTTGATTGGCTAATACCCCAATTTGTGGTACATCTCTACGTTGCGCGAATAAGACTAAATATTGCGTATTTAACGACACATCGCGCATGTATCTATTTTTGAAAAATAGATTGATTTATGAAGAACACGCTTATGTTAAGATGGTGGGAGAATACTGTAAATGTCTCGGCAAACGTTTTATCCATCTCCAACATGAGATCGTCAATTACAATGATTGTATGTTCATTTCCTTTAACGAATTAACCTTCATATACGCCTTTGTGGAACAAAATATCATCTTGGTACGTTGAACACTGATTGATACGTCGAATAGCACCATATAACTTTATGCACAAATTTCGAGAACATCTCTCCCTTTTCTTTAATGATTTTAAGCATAAACACAGTTTTACCACATCCTGTAGGTCCAGATATAATACATGGGATGGGCTCGTGAATCTGAATTTTTCTACAGAGTCCATTTCTAACCACGTCACACTCCTAAGTGGGTCATTTACAAAATAGTACAAATTTGAGTGCTGTTCCTTATATTTTGCTTTCTTCTCCCACGGAACCGTGAATGACGATGAGGTAAAGCACCCCATCATTGACATTACGGATGACCTCGACGACAGTGTAGTTGTGATCTCCTCCCCTGCCAACGAACCCTCACCAGCGATACCGCTAGCACGTCCAAAGCGGAGGTATGAGAACCCCACGTCAGGTATAAAGCGACCGAAATAGCGCCAGTTGCAGCGGTAATAGATCCCCAACCCTCAACCTCTTACGCAACAACCCCCCAGCAGCACCTCCCGCTAATATATCCACTTATTCATCCGCCACAGTTGCCCCCGTTCTGTTAAGTCTACACTAATAGATCCCCAACCTCAACCTCCTACGCAACAGGCCCCCCAGCAGCACCTTCCGCTAATATATCCCTAATTCATCCGCCACAGATGCCCCCCGTTCTGTTGAGGATGTTATAACGTTCGAGTTGGTGCGCTCCGCAGCCCCCACCCCATCCTTGACTAGAAATCGGTATAGAGTCAGGGTCGACCCTAGAGCAATGTATAGCAATGGAATTGAGCACGGGCTACACCGGGTTGTACAGCGTATTGTAGAGTTTGCTCTTCAGAACCGCGACGAGCGTGAAGTCAGGACGAGTCTGTCCTTTGGATTCGGGTCAGGTGACGGTGATGTAGACGATTATTGGGTGATAGTGCATTTAGACGTTTGGCGGCTGAAGATGTAGAATATATATTAGGCCGTATAATGCAAGCCGCTCAAAGTAGTATAGCCTTTAATATGGACAACTTCACGGTAAATATTGATCGTGTATTCCGTGTTGCGGGTCATAGTGCCATACCGTATACTCTTAACTTCAATTCCCCGATTATTTACCGAAAGCATATAAATGTCGATCGTGGTTGCGGCTTTATAGCAGTACTCTTAGCACGTACGTTTACTGTACAAAATACACAGGCCACAAAAATTTGGTTGCCTACGGTCGTGGAGCGTGCCCGTAAACTAGCTGTAGACTGTGAACTTGAATTTGACTGTAATATGGGTCCTGAAGAGTTGAGAAGGTAGAACAGGAAGAATGTTCGCATAGTTGTATTTGGGCTGGATGATCGTCGTAGGACTGTGTATGTTTTTAAAAGCTGTGTGAGAGATCGTACAAGACCCCTACTTATTTTAGGATTGTCAGGGACAACGTATCTCCCCATCCGTAATATAAGGTGGCTTTACGCGAGTTATGACAAAAGTCGAAAATATGGGAGACATCATGATTTGTGTAAGGGGTGCCTCGAGTTTGCGGATGATATTGTGCGACATTGTAAAGAATGTCACATGGTATGTGAGCAGTGTAAAAGCACCAAATGTGAAAGCCGTGTAGTTGAGCTGAGAAGAGAGACTGTGATGTGTGTAGACGCACATTTTTCAATAATAGCTGTTTTGATTTCCATAAATCAATTGGCACGTGCAGGAAAATGAGAATCTGTGAATGTGGTATGTTTCACACAATGGATAATTGGGGAAAATTTAAGCACAAGTGTGACGTAATTCACTGTCCTACATGCCAGGAGGAATATAAGGCGGATGGAGTAAAGCATGTATGTTATATGAAAGATGCTAAGCCTAAAAATAACCCTTGTATAACTGTATACTACGATATAGAAACATATACGACGCTGAAACCAAAGAGGTAATTCCACATTTACTTGTGAGCCAGACCATCTGTGATGAGTGTATGGGTATCGAATGTGACGAGTGCCCCAAATGCGGTAAACGGACAAACGTTTTTAAAACGAATGTCCGCGATAGTCCTGTGAAACTATTTGTGTCCTATATTGTCAAGTTAGCCGACAAGTTCAAAAAAATGACTGTGTATATTCTCGCCCATAACGGGGCAAAGTTTGACACGCAGTTCCTTTATAAGGAGTTGCTTGAACACGAATCCTCTGAGATATTTACAGGTGATCCATTGAAAAGAGGCAACAAATTAATACAGATGCAGATAAGGGGCAATGTACAATTTAAAGATACTTTATTATTCACACCTTGTAAATTAGCAAAGCTACCCAAGGTGATGGGAGTAGCAGCTGAAGTTTCCAAAGGATACTTCCCTTACACTTTCCTCACCAGCGAGACTTTAAACTACGTAGGCCCACCACCGCCCAAACATTATTTTGACTGTATGGATGAATGTGAAGACTTTGATCGATACTACAACAGTTTTAATGAAAGTAACCCTTATAATATAGCTGATGAATGTGAGCGTTATTGCGTGAATGATGTGCGCGTGCTTAGAGTATGTTTCCAGGCCTTTAGAAGGATGTACATAGCCCGTTTCAAATGCGATCCACTGCAAGTCGCAACCACCATCGCATCATTATGTTTTACGGTGTTCAAGAATAACTTCATGCCTAAAGACACCTTAGCCATTATTCACCGAAACAACCCCCGTAGTTACGGACACAAGGCTATTTACTGGCTCATACACCTACAGCAACAGACAGGTGTATACATAAAGCACGCCCACAACACGGGTGAAGTACCCATTAAGATTAATGGCCGTGTTTTTTGGGTTGATGGGTTAAGTGAAAACCGTGTCACTGGTGTGAAGACTGTGTACTCCTTTAACGGTTGCTGGTGGCATGGATGCCCCCGTCCTGAGTGCGGAATCGTCGGAGATATCCACGGTAAATCTCCTGCCGACTGGCTTGCATGAACCCGCACCCGCGATCAACTTATAGGATCACAGTTCACTCACAAAGTCTTGTGGGAGCATGAATATGATGCACGGATGGAGACAGACGAGGTGTACCGTGAGGAAATAAACACGATCAAGCGTTCAATGGTGCTGGATCCTCTCAAATGTGGTGATAGCTTGTTTGGAGGACGTACAAATCCATTCAGACTATACTTTCCACCTACGGAGGGCGTGAAGCTCCATTACTACGATTTCTGTTCTTTATACCCATACGTGATGAGGAACAATTCGTACCCCGTGGGCGCTCCTGAGAAACTGGTGGGACCTAACCTGCCATCCATCAATGAATTTTCAAGAAATTTGAATGATCGTTACTTTGGGCTCTCTTTCGTAGACGTACTCCCCCCACGCAATTTATGGATGCCAATCTTACCTGTCGTTATCGACGACAAGCTCATGTTTCCCCTGTGCGTGAAGTGCGCGGAAGAGGATAACGGCGAATGTAACCATATACCCCACCAGCGTAAGATCAGAGGTGTATATACAAGTCCTGAGCTGGCCCTAGCCGTACGCCATGGTTATAGAATACTGAAGATACATGAGGTGTGGAGATTTCAGAAGCTACCCAACCTTTTCACACCATATATAAACGCCTTTTTGAAGGATAAGGTTGAGGCATCAGGGTATCCGCGAGGAGTTGATACCGAAGATGAAAAGTCTGCCTATATTCAACGTTACTGCGACCGCGAAGGTACACAACTTGATCGTGCCCAAATTGTAAAGAATCCTGGCAAGCGCTTTTGTGCAAAGTTGTGTCTAAACAGTCTATGGGGAAAATTTGCGCAGAATACAGGCAAAGGGAACATTCATTTGGCACAAAGTTATAGTGATGTCTGGGATTATGCCAATGCTCCCGATAAAGAGGTCATGGAGATCGTGAATGTAGGTAATACTTACATAATAAAGTACAACAACACTGAATTGGCCACAGATACCTCAAGGGTTACAAACATACCTGTGGCCAGCTTCACAACAGCCTACGCCCGTATAAAACTTTGGGGTCTATTGCATTCTCTTGGGCGGAGAGTATTGTATGCCGATACAGATAGCGTGATATTCACAGAGAGGGAGGGTGAATACATGCCCGCTATTGGGGAGTTCCTCGGCGAACTCACTGATGAGATCAAGGATGAGTATGGGGACAACGCATACGCCGACTCTTTGTCTCAACAGGACCTAAAACTTATGGGGTACGGGTCAGGGTGGGGGAGGAAATGAAATATATCGTGAAGGCAAAGGGCATTACGCTCAACCATGCGAATCGGCGGGTTGTTAACTTTGAATCGTTGAAGGATCTAGTGTTTGGACGATGATGAAGGAGAACAAACCCCAACTAATTGTAGGCACCCACAATTTTCGGGCGCAGAAGCTGGGGGGCGTGAAGGAACTTAGGGGTACGAAGGTGTGCCGTAACACCTATAGGAAACGTTACCAGTTACCTGGTGCCTATGATACCGTACCCTTTGGATACCATAACGTTGATGCTTCTATTGTTAACTCACAGTATTTGTCTTGTATATAATCGTATCTATTGATTTATTACACGTATTTGTAAATATATATATAACTTGAATATCTCGTTTATTAAATCGTATTTGTATATATATATATATATATATAACTTGAATATTATCGTTTATTAAATAAATCATGTTTCAATTAGCGTTTCACTTTCTCCTTTGTGTGTGTGTGTGTGTGTGTGTGTGCAGGTGAAAGTTCTAAGCTCCGCCCACTGTAAGACCGTGAGTCATGCTACTATCTGGGAGTCCCTGCGTGGTCAGTCGACTGCAGTAAGCCCGAGAGATCAGACGTGTATTCAGAAGAAAAGATCAGACGTGTAGTCAAATGGCTACCTTTAATATTGCTTGTACAACGTTTATGAAATGGTATTCAGCAAAGTGCCAGGATGTGGTGGATACCGAAAAACTTCCTATTCCTCCCTCCTATGTCTCTTTTAAAAACACATTGGATTGTGCGAAGTTCCAAGATGTACAAATACTCTACGGATGTTCTGGTGAGACCGTTGAAGGCTTTCGTTGCACAGACGATGTGCTGAAGTATGCTGCAGAGCTAAACTTTATAAAGTCTCACATATACCGTGAAGTAAAAGAAACAACGCGTGCAGAAGAGAAGCAGCAGGTATGGATAATGAGTCTTGCGGATGGGTGGTGTGACAAGCGGTATTACGTCATGCTACACCATGTCGATTATTCATACCCTATGACTGAAAATGTGAATCTCGTGATCATGGACAATCTTAAGTATTTTTATCACTATATTAATGTATATCATGATGAGGTTCGTAGTGAGGTTGTGGCTAGTTCCCTGCGTGAGTTTTTAACAGACTTTAGAGACGAGTATCGTTTGATGGGCAGAAATGAAAAATATGAGCATATGTTCCTCTCAAATAGTGCGCCGGAGTGTGAAGATGTTTAGTAAAACATAAAATGTGCCTAGTTCTTACCCTGAGGTAAACTGTCTGGTGCGTAGGCTGGTAGTGATGAAATTAATTCTTGTACCGGAAAAACAAATATGTACAACAATTCGGTACGACTCGCGGATCATACGAACAACCCCATTCACGTATCATCGAGTCAGCCGCCCGTCGAACCGTTCCTGCCTACCTGCGTGCCTCACACGGCTCATAGTTATCTCAGAGCTTGAGCCGAGTGGACGTGCGCTCCTCGAATACGATGGAACTTCCTTTGAGCAGCATTCTCAACGCCTCGTACGATGTGTCCGTGACGAAATCGTTGCGCGTGTTCAGGCGTAAATCCGGTACCGTTAGCTATGTACTGGAAACGGAATGTAGACAAACAAACAAACGGGTTTATTTGTGTCGAGGAGATGAATAGAATCTTCGTGATAGTTGAGAAGTGGAGTGAAGATCGTTATAAAATACCTGCTAACGTAGGTACAAGAAGAGAGCAGATTAGTGACGCACCCTCATACGCCTTTGTATGTACGTTGTGTATAAATAACGATCGGCCGTGCATTGATATACGGCTGATGTGGAAGAATGCTTCTGATAATAACGCTCTTGTTCCTACGCGAAACCGTTTCATCCTCGACAGAATGTTTGAAATCGTCGGATTCCGCAAGCTGAAACCTATATTAGACGCGCGTGTTACGGATATGCTTTATTTTGATACAGTACTTGAATACGCATACACCGCTCTGCTCGATGGGTTTACCGAGTGTAGGGCTGGTGAGAATGGTCTAGTGCTGGACGTTTATTAAAAAGTTTAGACTCTTTGAAATACCATGAACTTTGGTACAAAGCAATTGATCGGTACAAGGCTGAGCTCACCTACACCGTTCACCCTGAAGAACTATTTCTTTATATAACGCGCAGTTGTCGTAACGATTTAGAAGATTATTTCAATTGCCGCTATGTTGAGTGAGTTCACGATTGAAAAGCTCGAGTCGGTAGAAATAAACCCTCGATTGGAAAAGCGTGTTTATAAACTTGTGTTTAATAATGTAGCTAACGATGAACTCTTTGTGCGTGCTTTTGATTGTATTCTAGACGTATTTAAAGATGATTTACCAACCGGTTGTAAAGTGGGAACAAAAATAGTACTGAACGATATGAAAGCCCTTCATATCGAATACAGGTTTCCCTATACTTTAAGCGGTGAAATATTATTAAGCCGCATATACTGCGTAATGCAGAGCAATAATGATGTAATTGTAAACTCGATTAAATGCGAGTTAATATTTGAAAAAAAAAGTGAAATTTATTTATATATTTTGCGTGATATTTTCTCCTGTACTGTTATGATTATATACATTTCTATTATTATTGAAATGTATTTATATATTTTCAGAGCTGGGCACTTCCGCAAACCGCAAATTCCGCAATTGCGGAAGTATGTTTTTCGTTTGCGGTTTTGCGTTTGCGGCAAAGTCATCGCAAATTAGTGAATTTGCGTTGCGTAACTAAGACCGCAAACGCAAATCTTTCCGCAAATTTCCCACGTGGCCACTGGCCAAGCCCACCTGGGTTCATGTTTTCCTCAAGTATAACACGGCCATCCCCAGCTCTGCGGCCGTGGAGAGACTGTTCTCCCATGGGTCAGATATAATGAAGCCCAAAAGGGCCAGCCTGACCTCTGACAACTTCCAACGTCTCGTGTTCATGAAGGGGAACATGGACTTATTAAAACTGGATTTGGCTCAGTTACTGGAGGAGGACGACTGAACTTGTTGACAAAGCCAGAGGCGTACACTTGTAGAGGCTAGAGGGGTTGAGTTGTACAGTGAGTTCAAGTTGTGTACAGTCACAGTGTTAACTTAATTTAACTTGTGTAATGTAATGTGTGTACAGTTACTACAGTTACAGTACAGTCTTCTCTAACGTGTCTAAGTCTCAAAATTTATGAAATTCAAATGATTAAATTTATTATTTAATTTATTTACTATTTACTTGCAGGAGGGGTTTTTGTTCAATATAATATATCAATATATGTAGTATTTTTATTTCTTCTACAATAGTGATTTATTGTAATAAATTATTTAGCCTTGTTTTTAATAAAAACAAGGCTAAAACATTAAACATTAAAAAGATATAAAAACTTTTTATACCTCTAATGTTTTGGATACTTTTTATAGTTAAAATTGCGACTGCGGAATTTGCGGTTTGCGGAAGTGTTTGCGGAAGTGCCCAGCACTGTAAAAATTGGAAATATGGTTTGCGTTTGCGGATTTGCGTTTGCGGCACCAAAAATGGCAAGCAGTTTGCGGATTTGCGGTTGCGGAAGGTAAGGTTTGAGTTTGCGGATTTGCGATTGCGGAAGTGATTTTGAGTTTGCGGTGCCCAGCTCTGTATATTTTACGTGATATTTCTCCTGTACTGTTATGATTATATGCATATTTCTATTATTATTGAAATGTATATTTATTTCTATTTGAAATGTATATTTATTTTATATATATCTCCATAATTGTGTGTATATATTTCCTGTACTGTTATGATTATATGCATATTCCTCAATTATTATTGAAATGTATATTTATTTTCTATATATTTATAATAAAAAGAATGATGCAATGTTGTTTTACTTAATTCTAATTGTTACGCCTTCTAAACCTACTAACGGTATTCTAAATGTATACAATGGTATCGCTAAAAAGTGGTATCTGGCAACTGAATACATGGCACGAAATCTTTTAATTGGAGACAACTCACCTAATAATGCTAAAAAGTGGTATCTGGCAACTCAAGCCAATTACGTCTTCTAAGCCAACTGGATGATTAGGAGTCTATAATAATGTATACAATGGTATCGCTAAAAAGTGGTATCTGGCAACTCTAGCCATTTACGCCTTCTAAGCCAACTGGCTGATTAGTCGTATATAATAATGTATACAATGGTATCTGGCAACTCAGTCTTCGATTAGAATTAAATATATAGCACAAACTGAATACATGGCGCTATCTGGCAACTCAAGCCACTTACGCCTTCTAAGCCAACTGGCTGATTAGGAGCCTATAAAACAACGCCTACTCGGCTGAAGTCTTAATATGCACTTGGCTCCTGCCAGGTGAACACCTCCTCCTTTCTCTCCTCCTTTCTCTCCTTTCTGGCCCTTTGGGGGGGATTAGCTTGGGGGAGAACTCCGCCTCCAAGTTGAATGCCCCTTGCAACCCCGGTTGGCAACAAAGGGCAGTACTCTTTTTTTTCTTTTTTTCTTTTTTTTTTTTTCCTTTTTTCTTTTTTCTTTTTTGCAACACCCCCACCCCCCTTTGCAACATTACGTAATCACTTGCAACATTCCTGCACTCTAACCTTTTCCGGCTATACTACTAACGCTCATGCCAGAAGAATGCGTGGCCTGTTGCTCTAATTCCTGTATTATTAATACCAGCATCTTCAGGGTTCGAACGCCCGACCTCAGTGTCTTCACTTCGCTTGTAAGAAAACGGTGTTACCCACTGCGCTACGGGCGTGGGAACCCATGTTATCATGCCTGTCGTGTTTGGGACGGTGAGTTCTCCTCCGTTCCCCCCCCCCCCCCCCCCCCCCCCCCCTTATATGACGTATAATGAGTGATATGATAAAATATTTCTTCCTTTTATAAGTCTTATTTTAGTCCAAAAAAAACTAAATAAATAATGATAAATTGCCTTAATGGTTATGCATGCGCGAGCGTGCACACACACACATACACGCACACACACACACGTATAATTGTCGTGTATTATATATATATATATGCACAAGAAAAAAAGGCTGTTAGATTTTGCTTAATTCATGTTACAAAGTATTTAACAAAAATTTCTGAAAGATTATTTTCACATAACTTTGGGTTTTTTTCGATGCAGTTTAGGGGAGGTCAGCATCGTTTCTACAGTAAAGGAATGCGAATGCTATAGCTAAACTGTGATTTTAAAGCACAATTTGGAATGCAGAAGCCCTTGGCAGATCCGCAATAAAGACAATAATAAAGAAATTCGAGAGCAACAGCCATGAGACAACTGTAAAGGTAATGGAAACCTTCGAAGAACGTCTTCAAGGAGTTTTTGAACTCGAAGGTTGTCACAATGAAGATGTGTTTACATGAAAAAAAATCCAAAATTCATTAAAAATAATAATGTGTCGCTAAAATTTATTTTAAATACTTTGGGATATTTAAATAAAATAAAATAGAGCTCCCTCTTTTGTAGACTTTACGACACGGGCACGTAGTTGATTAATTATGAACTTGACCACACGTTGATTTTGATAGGACGGAACATCGTTGCTTCCACTGGTGATGAACCACGTACAGAAGACTTGTCAGTGTACTGACCCTCTATGTACTTGGCAATAGTACTGTGAGCTGCTCGTATCCACGAATGGGTGTATGGATAGAGCAAAACCTTTCCAATAACTTAAATTTAATCTCTTAACATGTTTTGAACGTTAATGATATACTACCAGGTGTCCCAAAAATGTTCCTATTTCGAAAGAAATGTTTTAAGCTAAAAAAAAAAGGGAATCTAGACCCAAAGTCAAACACAATAGGTACGTAAAACAAAGAAGTTTATTAACCTTGATTTAACAACAGTATGGAAAAACTATACGCACTCACAACATGGTATCATATGTGGTACATTTATTTCATAATTAAATATAAATTATTAATTAATTGAATTAAATATCTATACAAAGTTGCCACGGGATTGGCGACATAGCCTATTGGGAATGAAATAATTGCCATACGTACAAAGAACCTGTATGTATGAATCAGCCTCACATAGCAACAAGAAAACTCAATTTATTTTTCTCTACCACAGAGAAGTAGACGAAACAAAATTTTGCTAGATCGGCAAATAATAATGAAAATACAGCGAACCAAGGAACGGCTCTCAGGGCTGTTTATGTTACAGCGAAGCTTTAAACAAGGGGATGTGAAATTGTCCCCCTAAAGTTCTGAGTGAATTCCTTATAATAAACCACAGGATAGGCCTATACCTAAAAGTGTTTATATTATATTAATTACATAAAGTAAATTCGTCGCGAAACTCGATCGTGGCGGCCCTACACCGAAGATGATCGTAACGCCCTCCATCGAAACAAACAAAGACCCAGCAAAAATAAGGTGAGGCAAATTATTTTCATTCTAATATACTGTAGGTCGCGCAAATCCCGACGCTAGAATTACCGTAATCAATATATATAAAGAGGTCCTTTAAAGACCTACATATTCATAACTCTCTAACGAAAAAGCAGAGGGCTTTTGTCGGTAACCCTCCACTGAAGTCTGCTGGAAATTTCCAACGGATGAGGGCACAGGCAATCAACCCATAGCCCTATATAGTTTTTTCACAAACAGGTTCAGTGTAATCACCATTTTTTTCTAACACAATATTCAACCTTACACAAATGTTTGACGTAATTTTTGGAAATAGCTCAGGTCTTCAAGTGTCTTAGGCTTGGTAGAATAGATCCTGTCTTTTATGTAACCACGCAAAAAAAGTCAAGGGGTGTGAGGTCAGGTGAGTATGGAAACCATTCCAGTGGCTCCTGAAGGGAGATTAATTGCCCGGAAAGATACTTTCTCAAAAAGTTGCAAGCTTAACAGTGTGTGGAGGTACTTCATCCTGCTGAAACCAGTGTGAATTTGGGGTAATGCAGTTATTTCTTTTACGGGACAAACTAATTAGTTGTGGTAAGTAGAAATCTTGTAGCATCTGACAACAAGAATTTTGTGTTACCGTTACTCCTTTTTCAGTTTCATTCTCAATGAAGTAGCGACCTATTACACCGTACGACCCAAAAGGGGCCCAAATGTTGAGTTTAGCAACACTAGTATAACCTAGTAAGGCCTTCTATGGCCTTACTAGGCTATAGTCTATAATCTATTAGTAGCAGTATCGTCTTTTCTTAATTAGGAAAAGTTATGGTTAATATTCGTTTTAATGCTTTGTTCGTTTTCGATAGAAGGAGACATTCTATGACAATTTAACATATAAATTCATATTCAGGACACCTTCAAACCTCAGGGAAACTGATAAAAATCAAGGAAATGTAATAATATTTTTATGGAAAAAAAAAAAATTAAAAAAAATTTAGACGTAAAAAGCAGCCATTATAGGCCATTGACCGAGTATTTAGCTTTTAACGCTGTTAAAATTTTAACGAACGTCGCCCTCTCCAGTTTTATGGGGAGACATCTCGTGGCAAAATTAGGAAACATAGGTCAAAACAACCAATTAAAATCGTTTTTGTTTCACGTGACCTTATCCGACCAATCAGAGACGTACATTTTGAATCTCTCATAATGCATACTCATTTAAGAATGCTTTTTCAGTCTGGTTTTCATTTTGGTTTGCGGAGGTTGTGATTGCCTGGGTTTTTGGTACCTTGGAACGCAGTTCCAAAAAACTACTGTTGTTTGCGGTTCCTCAGAGAGACGCAACAACTCTTGTTCGCCTGACCCAGCAACATATTAGGCCTGGGACTACAATCTATTCCGACGAGTGGCGTGCGTATTCTCAACTTGGAAATCTAGGCTACATTCACCGGACAGTCAACCATTCACAGCGGTTCGTGGAAGACACCGTTCACATTCAAAATATTGAGCGTTGTTGGAAAGACGTGAAAAGCTGGATATTACGGTCTGGCAACAAAACCCAATCAGTTTAGGTTAGGTTAGGTCTGTTTAGGTTAGGTTAGGTCTGTTTAGGTTAGGTTAGGTCTGAACCAAAACACATTTTTCTGGTGTTTTTTGGTGTGATTTGCTCAAATCTGAACTTCGTTTCTTTAGGAAATGAGCCGTTTTTGAGAAATTTTCAATTTTAAAATTTCTCAAAAACGGCTCATTTCCCAAAGAAACGAAGTTCAGATTTGAACAAATCACACCACAAAACACCAGGAAAATGTGTTTTGGTTCAGAAAGGAGGAAAAGCACTAAAACGAATAATTACCAAAGTTTTGCTTTAAGTATGAAATGATGACAGTTTTAATATACAATATTTATTAGTTGTTAATTAATGAAAGATTAGAAATGTATAGGAATATGCATATAGGTATATGCGGGATAAAAACCCCAAGCTGTTATTTTTCTGAAGAAGAAGCCCCAATAACAAAATATACATCCATTATAAAATAACGGGTAAATAAAAATAGGGACTTTTGGGGGGATATCCTGTCTATATATAACTTTTTTGTTTTGTTTTGTATTTTAAATTTTTCGCATTTATTTTAACTTAAAGAGATCGTGAAATAAATTACTTTAGAAAGTTCTGAAAACCCAAAACAAATTGTTCACTATAAATATCATATTTCAACAATACAGAAGTCCCCATAAAATTAAACGTTTTCTTTAAAGGTATAGAATTTGAAGGGTAACTTTACAAATAATTTTGAATGAACCTTCCTGCACTATTATACATATGCATTAATTATTATTAATTTTATAAAGGTAGTTTAATCTAAATAGATTCATTAAAACATCAGATGTTAATTGCAAAGAAAAGTAACAGCAGAAAGAAATTTGAAAAAGACCCCAAAATTTAGGTGAAAAATATGGAAAATGAAATTACACTAATTTAAATATATTTTTCATCAAATAATTTAATTAAAAACTGCTTAAAAGACTAAAAAAAGTTATGGTAGTGAAGTTCTATTTTTATTAGAAAATGTTTTATAGTAGCAGAGATCAAATTAGTATCTTTGTTGCAACATTAGTTCTTAAAAGTATTTGAAAGTATATGAAAGAATCGTATACAATAGACTAATCAAATTCTTAACTAAATACGACATCCCAACAAAAACACAATTTGGGTTTAGAGAAGGCCACACCGCAGAAGACGCCATTAACATGCAATTAGACAATATCTATTATAAAAACCTAAACTACAAAAAACGTACAATCTTAGTTTTCCTTGACCTGTCAAAAGCCTTTGATACGCTTTCACATAATATCTTACTAGTTAGACAATTTAAACATATGGCATAAGGGAAAATATGCTAAATTGGTTTAAGTCAAGTAAATGACACTTCATCAAAATATGCTACATTGGAAAGTGAGGTTCGACAAGGATCACTCCTTGGACCCTTACTCTTCTTAATGTATGTAAATGATTTTTATCGATCAACAACATTAGACTGTATTCAATATGCAGCTGATACAACACTCACTTCTACACACCACGATATCAATTACCTAATGAATGAAGTGAACAGGCAATTAAATCATGCCTATAAATGGATGTGTGCAAATAAGCTTTTAGTAAACTTAACAAAATCATCATGTATGCTCGTAACTAAAAAAACTGCAATCGTGCATACACCATTAATAATTGGAAACACTCCTCTTGCAAAAGTAAATGAAGTGAAAGTTTTTGGCATCAAGTTAGATAAAAAATTGAATTTCAAAAGCCACACACAACATATCAAATAAAAAATAGCTAGATTTCTGAACATAATATTTGAACTCAAAAAAACAATTCTCCAGAATGCCCTCCTCACACCTCAAAGAAATATGTAAAATATTCTTTGGGAGTAATTCACAAAAAAATGTCTGCGAACTCTCTCAAATAATAACAGCGGAGAAAGTCACGCTTCCCCACTGTTTAAATAGGCAAATACTTTAAAACTAAATGACTTATACAAGTTTAATATTGCTGTCAATATGTTCAAAGTTATCAATAAAAATTAACATACTATACATCACCCATTCAAAGAGCAATCACCCTCGATCAAATACACCATCGTCATAACACCATACTGCCCAGGAAATGCACTCTCTTTTAAAGGAGCAGATATATGGTATGCCATTCCCATGCATATCCTGCAGGCTTCATCACTAAATGTATCTCGCAAATCATTAAAAAAGCACTTCATTAGCTGCTACTGATGTATAAGTTCACTACTACCATTTTTAACCTAGTTATCAATTTTGTAATCAACTACTAGAGTAAGAAAGTTAGGACGTATTTAAAATATGCTAATTTCATTAAGCACCATGAATTTCATAGTTTATTCTTTTATTATTATTATTATTATTATTAATAAGCATCATTTATTTTTTACTCAATATACAATAAATCATTTAATTTAACATTATGTAACATTTAACATTTTGTAAACTTTGAATAAAATAAATAGTCAAGTTTCATAATTATTTATGTCATTGTAAATTGTAAAAGTGCTTTATCTATTTTATCAATAAAGTCTATTCAGTATTCAATATTTACTATTATTGCTATTATTATTATTTTTTTTTTCACTATTACTGTTACTTGCCATTTTCACAATTTTTATGTAATAAATAAAGTAAATGCCATTAATTTTGCTTAAAAAGCCTCCATGCTTTCAACGGCATATTCAGGTAAGAGTACTGTGAATATTTTAATGTCATAACAAATAACTAAAAATTTAAAAATTCTGTCACTTGTATTCTTTTCGGAATAAAATTTGGAATTTGAATATGAATTTGAATTTAATGTGTTAAATTCCCCACTATACACGTGCAGTCTCCGGCAAATTCCGAACAATATTCATATACCGTCTCGGAAAAAAGTTCATCTAAAGTTCTGAAAAGTATAACAAATTATTATTATTATTATTATTATTATTATTATTATTATATGGTGAGAGTAATAAAATTAAAAAAACAAAATCCATATCATTAATGATTAATAATTTTTTTATGCTTTTTAAAAATTTTGTTTCTCGGCGAACTTTTTGCCAAAACTATAGACTGTCTGTTTTCAATTTTATTTATTTTATGATTATGATAATGTTAAATATTAATGAAATATAACTGTACTATCACTGAAGATGAGAAGTCAAGTTATTGAAACTTTCGTGAAAGAAAATCGAAGATTATTGAGAGTTTTATTCCTTTTATTTATATTAAATACATGCAGTTTCAGGAAAACAAGATGCTGAAATAAGTTACACACACACACACACACACACACACACACACACACACACGTTTAGTCTTGTGTACAGCCACCTCGCGTTTTACGGGAGTTTGGTTTACGCGTTTTTAGAATAACGCTCGCGGTCTATTTATACCTTTTTTTCAATTTACGCCGGCCGGTGATTGGAATAACGCGATCCGTCACGCGACGCGATCTTGTTCAGCTGGAGAAGGAACACCAGGAGGAGGTGGTAGCAGCAGATGGTTATGTCGAGCAAGTGCGTTCCCTCACTAGCAAGAGGTTGGCTGAAGCATTTCGCTACGTCGACCTTGCTCTCGCTATTTTTGATGAGGACGAACCGAACGCGGAACGCAACTCAAAGGTGGCCCGAAATGTCCTAGTTGACATCAATCGCTATAAAGAAATCCATCGTGAGAAGACGATGAAGGCCTCGCAAAAGACATTGGATTTCTTTTTCAAGAAAAAGGAAACTCGTAAAGACGACGAGCCATTAACATCTAGCGGTGTAAGAGTCCAGCCAACTCAATAACTCCTCCACTCCCCTCCTCCCTCTTCACCAGCACCAGTAAGCAATTCAGGAGCAGCAGTCAATGGTAAATGTTGGAATTAACTTTGTCATTTTCTTCTTTTACTTACTAGAATTTATTGTACGTGTATTAGATTTAGCAGTATACTGTAGTTTTTCATTGGTATAATATTGGGTACTGTGTCTTATTGATAACAAAAATCCCTAACCTCCATTTTTTTACATTATTCCCTATGGGAAAATTAGGTTTGATTTACGCATTTTTGATTTACGTAAATCGAGAGATGGCTGTATAAATATTTTTGGCTTCGTACAAAATATATATGCTATGTTTTTATTAAGAAAAGCTTTTTAAGATAAGTTTATTGTAATAATAATAATAATAATAATAGATATGAAAATAAAAACCCACTCTAATAGACAGTTTATTTCCACAACAGTTTCGATGCCCACTGGCATCCTCCTCGGGTGGATACAGAAAAACGAATGAACCAAAACAAGAGGGAAAAACAGTCCAGGGACCGACCGTTAAAAAATTCGCACCTAGGTTAGATCCCATTCCCCCGACACCGGAAGGGCATTTTCATTAAAGGGACCCGCTTATAAGTACATTCGCACAAATTTAAAACTATCTTCCTGTTTTAAACATACAGATTCTATTATTTTTTTTACATAATTATTACATTTATTATTAAATTTATTACATTTAATATTGCATTATTATTTATTACAGAAATTATAAATTTATTATTACATTGGTTATTACATTGTTGTTTATTATACAGAACTTATAAACCGAAAAACGAATGAAAAAGGCGAGAAAGAAACAATCCAGAGACCATTGAGAAATTCGCACCTAGGTTAGATACCGTTCTCCCGACACCGGAAGGGCATTTTATTACAGGATCCCGCTTATAAGTACATTCGCACAAATTAAAACTATCTTCTTGTTCTATACATACAGATTCTAGTACAGGGTGTCCCAGAATTAACTATCTATTTCAATGAAATCTGACAAATTTAATAAAAACTGACATAATTTTGTGTTTATTACTAAATTATGATACAAAAACAAATAGATTTATAAATCATAAGTCAAAACTTTATTGAGAAGTTTCAACATGTGCACCGTCTGTATCTCTGCAAATTTCAAATCTATCCTCAGCGCTGCGAAACACATTTTGAAGCATTTCAGGTGTTATCTCCCGCACTGCCAACTGGATGCGTTCTTTAAGTTCAGCTAAACTATTGATCTTTTGGCGATAAACCTTTGTTTTTATGAAACCCCATGCAAAGAAATCCAGGGGTGTCAAATCCGGAGAACGCGGAGGCCAAGGTCGAGGTCCTCCACGTCCAATCCACCGATTCGGAAGGCGTCTGTTGAGGTATTCTCGAACAATTAGAGCATAATGACATGGTGCTCCATCTTGTTGAAACACAACATTATCAAGAATGCCATCATCAAGAAGCTGTGGTTCGAGAAACTGCTGAAGCATATCAAGGTAGACGGTACCTGTTACAGTTGCTTCCGCAAAGAAGAATGGGCCATAAATTTTGGATTTGGTCATTCCAAGCCACACGTTAACTTTTGGAGAGTCTCTTTGCCATTCTATGACTTCAGACGGTCTTTCATTGGACCAGATACGACAGTTGTGTCGATTGACTTTACCACACGCGTGGAAAGTCGCCTCATCACTGAATAAGATGTTATCCAATAAACTTTCATTTTCGATTTGATCCACCATTTCTGCACACCTTGCTGCTCGATTTGGATAATACTCTTCATTTAGGGGATGCAGTACTTGAATGTGATAAGCCTTTTTCATCAGTGTCGAACGCAAGATTCTATGAACTGTTGTCTTGGATATGTTGAGTCTTCGACCGGCCTCCCTAACCGAAGTTGTTGGTTCATCCTCAAACAATTGTCGTACCTGTTCGGTACTGTTACGTGCTGTCCTTGGGCGTCCTCTTCCCACCTCGTCGTATACGGATCCAGTTCTTTTAAATTTGTTCACAAGTTCACGAATCGCTTTGTCTGTAGGACCGGTTCTGTGGAATCTTCTTGTAAATTTTTCTCTGATTTCATTACATTGCATTCCTTTGATACGGGATGTTACAACAAAGATGCGTTCTTGTGTATTCATTATTAATAGGGTTCTGAAAGAGAATGAAAATAAAACTATGAAAAACTATGAAAAAATTATGAAAATAAAATTAAGGAAAAAAATTTAGAAATTTATACATTTTTAACACATATTAAACATGATAAACATAAATAAAAGTGTGTTTTTAAAAAATTTGTCCGATTTCATTGAAATAGATAGTTAATTCTGGGACACCCTGTATTTTGACATAATTACTGCATTTATTATTGCATTTACATTTTTTTTAACATTTATTATTATTACCTTTACCCTAATTATTAAATTTATAATATTACCTTTATTATTACATTGCATTTATATTTATTTCCACATTTATTACTTCCATTATTACATTTACTAAAAGCGAGTAAGGAAACAATCCAGAGACCTTTAAGAAATTCACACTGAGGTTAGAACCCGTTCCCCCGACTCCGTAGGGATTTTTTGACCAAGAATCCCATTAAAGAGTCTAACTTATAAGTACCTTCACACAAATTAAAATTATCTACTTTTTCTATGCACACAGATTCTATTATTTTTCTTTTGACATAATTATTACATTTATAAAGTACCTTACTTGATTCCCAATCTATAGCATGATTATTTTGGCTGGCGTGATAAAAAATGGCATTATTAGTATTACAACTTCTGAAGGCATATTTGTGTTCTTTAATACGGGTTTCAATATTCTTCCAGTTTCTCCCACGTATACTAAATCACAACTTTTACAGGGAATGCTGTAGACACAGGCTTGTTCCTCTTTTGCAACGTTATTCCTAACCAATTTACTTTTCACGGTAGACGAATATTTGAACGCCAAAGCAAACTTAAAATCTTTCGTCAACGGTTTTACTCTTTCTAAGCCGGCAATGTAAGGCAACTCACATATTGTTTTTGGTTAACTGAAGGTTCCCGAGGGGCATAAAAAGATTTTCTGGCTTTAAAATACGCCTTTCTGATAAACCACTCAGGATATTTTAAATCCTTAAAAATGTTCCAAATCTTTGAATTTTCCGGGTCCAGCAAATGTGGGCTACAAATCCTGAGTGCTCTTAGAAACATGGAAGAAATAATTGAGCTTTTAACCCCTTCATCTTGATATGAAAAATAATGAATGTACGAATTACAATGAGTAGGTTTTCTATAGACCGTGAAATTGGGCAATAATAAATGCAATAATAAATGCAGTAATTTTGTCAAAATATTAGAATCTGTATGTATAGAACAAGAAGATAGTTTTAATTTGTGCGAATGTACTTATAAGCGGGACCCTGTTATAAAATGCCCTTCCGGTGTCGGGAGAACGGTATCTAACCTAGGTGCGAATTTCTCAATGGTCTCTGGATTGTTTCCTTCTCGCCTTTTTCATCCGTTTTTCGGTTTATAAGTTCTGTATAATAAACAACAATGTAATAACCAATGTAATAATAAATTTATAATTTCTGTAATAAATAATAATGCAATATTAAATGTAATAAATTTAATAATAAATGTAATAATTATGTAAAAAAATAATAGAATCTGTATGTTTAAAACAGGAAGATAGTTTTAAATTTGTGCGAATGTACTTATAAGCGGGTCCCTTTAATGAAAATGCCCTTCCGGTGTCGGGGGAATGGGATCTAATCATCTAACCTAGGTGCGAATTTTTTAACGGTCGGTCCCTGGACTGTTTTTCCCTCTTGTTTTGGTTCATTCGTTTTTCTGTATCCACCCGAGGAGGATGCCAGTGGGCATCGAAACTGTTGTGGAAATAAACTCTGTCTATTAGAGTGGGTTTTTATTTTCATATTTTGACCTTCACGTAGAAAAAAAGTGAAGTTTTTTTGCATTTAATAATAATAGATTTAGATTCGTATCAGAAATTATAAAATAAATCAGGATTTTTATCCAAAAGGAATATGCAACTGCTTTAATGAAAGTTACAAATTCTCAACTGATTTAATGTGTACACATTCTTTGAGTGATTGAACATTAGGGTGGATCGATTTTACATTTTTTTCGATTTCCATATTCTAATAGAGACACAAACTTGCGCATGCATGAGAAAATAGCCTCTGCAAAATCTTAGCTTAATAGGTAATCATCTGTCCCCGGCAGAGCGATTAAAATCATATTTTAGTAGTCAAAAACGTATTTTTAAACCCTAGCCTAGAGTCATAAAATTTTGCGTGTGTGTTATTTCATGCCTAAGCAACGATATAAATGCTATGGGAAATATATAAATGCATTATTTAAGACAAAGAGCCGATCTGAAAATATGTATATTATTATACATATTTTCAGATCGGCTCTTTGTCTTAAATAATGCATTTATATATTTCCCATAGCATTTATATCGTTGCTTAGGCATGAAATAACACACACGCAAAATTTTATGACTCTAGGCTAGGGTTTAAAATACGTTTTTGACTACTAAAATATGATTTTCATCGCTCTGCCGGGGGCAGAAGATGATTACCTATTAAGCTAAGATTTTGCAGAGGCTATTTTCTCATGCATGCGCAAGTGTTTGTCTCTATTAGAATATGGAAATCGAAAAAAATGTAAAATCGATCCACCCTATTGAACATTTGCGACATTTTCTCTTTCAGTTGTGCGGGTCTTAAAATAAGTGCCCAGGGTGAGGCTCGAACTCACGACCTTAAGATTATGAGACTTACGCGCTGCCTACTGCGCCACCGAGGCCATAAACCAGTGTTTTTTGTAAGTAAAGATGAGTAACACAAAAATTAAATAATCCACCATCTTTTAAGGATGTGAGGTTGATATCATGTTCCTGTCTGTATAATTGTGTTTTGCGTTTCACCAATAAAGCACTTACGAGTTACTGAAAACTACTGACGTTTTTGAAAGGGCAACAAAGTTGTATTGAGATATTTCACGCAGGAAAAGAAAAGCAGGAGTAGCAATGTTTCGCTCTAATCACTGGATCATTCTCAAGCTTTATATTGTCAAGCTTTGTATCGACAAAGTGTAGTTAACACTAAATTTGATTGAAAATATTTAACAATTTTTAAAGTAATATTCTCTCTCTCTCTCTCTCTCTCTCTCTCAAAATAAAAGGGGCGAAAATCTTGCTAATTAAATGTAATGTTTGAGGGCAAAATACTTTGAAATATAGTGTGTACAGAGGGTTGACAAAAATAAATAGACAAATTCGGTTTTTCCATATTTTTTTATTTGATAATAAAAGTCAACAAATAATAACAAATTTATTGAATCATTATATTTAAAATCGTGTTGCTTTCCCCTTTCCATTGTGTAAAGTTGAAACACGTTCTAGCATTCCATTGATGAGCTTTGCCATTTGTTCTTGAGGACAATCATCGTCAAGCCCTTTTGTCACCACTGTACACGAAACCAGTGAAATTTTTAGCGAATTCTAAATCAAAGTTCCTTATGAAATAACACAAATACTCTTATAAAGGTTTTTCTGTCATTTTATGCTCTGTAAAATATTCGTATGATTTGTCACTTGATAAATATGTTAAAATTATTGAAATAAGTAAAGTTACGGTAAAATTTATTTTGGAATTTACAGTTTTCTTCTGCAGATAATAAAGTTTCTGGAGCCAATGTGGAATTGGCACTTGTTTATCTGGACATAAATTGGAGTAATTTTGACCTATATGGAACACAGCCTGGGTCGTCGCTCACTGGGTAACGCCGTTTCCCTATAAGAGAAGCAAACACAATGAGGTCGGGGGTTCGATTTCCAACAGTACTGGTAATAATAATACAGGAATTAGAGCAATGGGTAGCATTGGACGTATACCCATTTTGTCGACAAGACCAAACATTCGACACTCTTAAAAACTAACAACCTAATTTAACCGAACTTAACTTAACCTAACCTAGCGTAACCTAACCTAGCTTAACCAAGCCTAACTTAACCTAACTTAATCTAACCAAAAATAACTTGTCAATTATTTGGTCTTGTCGATCAGATGTCGTTAGTCCAGTCGCATTTGTTGACCTGAGCGCTGTGCCAGTTTATGGCACTCTTAAGACAATTATTATTATTATTCTCTTTATTGTAACAAGTTCAAAATAAAAAATCAATTATTTTACAGCATTATACCATAAAATGTGGAGTCGTGACAACGAGATCACTGACACCGATGTAGTTTAGGTTACAGAACTAAAGACACTAATACATCTTCGAAAACTTTACAAATTGATTAATTAATTATCACTGGTATGCATCAATTTTGCTGTCAAGGGTTTTAAGTGATTCTTATAGAGTTTTTCCTGCTGATTTCGAATCTGCAATCCGTTTTCTCAATCAGCTCAGGTTATCCGGCTATGGCCTCATAAGTAAAATAGAATTTTTCGTGATTTTGTCAAAGCGGAATTGGAACAGTAACATCTATCATCACTTGTTTCACTTGTATAATATCTTTTTTTACTTTCAGGCATATAGATAAAATATTTCATAATGAATAGAGCGTGTAAAAATGATCCCAATAGATTCTGCTACATATGTGGGACGGTTACCATGCCAAATAACCAGTCCCAAATCACTAAATTTGTGAAGACAATGTATAGAGCATACTTTGGAATTAAGCTAGGACAAAAATTTCGCCCCTCATATGTGCTGCAAGACGTGCATTGAAAATTTGAGAAGATGGAGCAAAGGCAGAGCGAAATCTTTGCCTTTTGGAATTCCCATGATTTGGAGAGAAGGAAAGGATCACGTGACAGATTGCTATTTCTGCATGACAAACCTCCAAGGTGGGCTTATAAATTTATTTTTCTTAAATATTTTGAAATCCTCGTATGAAACTTGACATAATATTCACCATAATGTAATATTCACCATATATAGCATAATATTCACCATAATGGTAATCATACATTTACATATACATATTGTATAGAAAATACATTTACACATACATATTGTTATACAAGTTACATTTACATATACAATGATTGTATATTTTCTTTCTTTTTCATTCATATTGTCCCCGAAGGGACAATATGAATGAAAAAAAAAGAAAATATACAGACTCCATCGACCTATTTCATATCTTACAGATCGCAGCCTTCCCTCACGAGCCGCCACTGTCTGAATGCTTCTTCTATTTCATATGCAAGTTTTATATCCATGTTTCTGTGTTTCTATTTTCAGGAGTTAACAAGAAGAATAAACACATTGTTGTATACCCTGACATTCCTTCTGCTATGAGACCTGTATCCCATGGTCCTGGAATTCCAATACCCGACCCACCTCAAACCTGGACTTCGATGATTCTGATGATGAATCAATGACCAATGCCAATGACCAGTCCCAGTCGTATATACCTCAAAATACCGCTTCAAATGAGCCGAGGCCTCTCAACCAGGCCAAACTTAATGATCTTACCAGGGATTTAGGACTTTCCAAATTAGCTGCCGAGATCTTGGGCTCACGACTTCGAGAGGACAACTTGCTGGCTCCGGGAACAACATTCTCCTGGTACAGGAAACGAGAGGAAGAATTCCGCAAGTTTTTTGCAGTGCACGAAAATACCTCTTCCTTAGTGTACTGCTGCAATGTTGAGGGGCTAATCGAATCCTTGGGCCTGCCATATAACGCATCAGAATGGAGGCTATTTATAGACTCGTCTAAACGAAGTTTGAAAGCAGTACTTCTCAACATTGGGAATAGGGTTGCATCAGTCCCTGTAGCACATTCCGTACAACTTACTGAGAGCTACGATAACATGAAAATTTTACTGGATGCTCTCGTATACGACCAACATAACTGGAGGATCTGTGGAGATTTGAAGGTAATACTAATATCATAAGTAAACTATTGCTATTGACTATGTTGTTTTTCCAAAGGTTATTTGAGAGCGTATAAGAACATTTAACTTCCACACAGAAGTGATACAGTACAATGCATAGATTTTTTATCTGATAGAACAAATTCTCTAAATTCTTTAAATATTTTCATTTTTTTTCAGATTGTGGCATTTGTATTGGGAATGCAAGGGGGATACACGAAATACCCATGTTTCCTCTGCAAATGGGATAGCCGAGCGGATGAGAAGCACTATGCACAGCGTGAATGGGCATCCAGAGAGAATTTGAACCTGGGTCGCATAATGTCGTTTCAGTGCCCCTTGTACCACCAACAAAAATTTTGCTCCCACCACTTCATATTAAGCTGGGCTTGATGAAAAATTTCATCAACCAATGAATAAGGAGGGTTCAGCATTCCGATATCTCGAGAGTAAATTTCCTCATATATCTGATGCTAAACTAAATGCTGGGGTTTTTGATGGTCCTCAAATTCGAACTTTGATCAAGGATACTCAGTTCAAAAACGCAATGACTCCAACTGAGAAGAATGCCTGGCAGGCATTCAAATCAGTTGTCACTGATTTTCTTGGCAAGCGTAGAAGTCCAGAATACGAGTCCGTTGTCGAAAACTTGATGGAAGCTTTCAAAGCTCATGGGTCGCGCATGTCCATAAAAATGCACTTTTTGTGGTCCCACTTGGACTATTTTCCTGAAAATTGCGGGGATTATAGTGAGGAACAGGGTGAACGATTTCACCAAGATATCAAAATAATGGAAGAGAGGTACCAGGGAAACTGGGATATCAATATGCTGGCGGACTATTGCTGGTGTTTGAAGCGAGACGTGCCCGAAGAAAAACACAGACGGAAAGCCAAAAAAACTTCATTCCTTCCTCAATAAACTTTTTTCCATATTCATTGTATGAATAAAAGTATTTATTCACACAATGTTTTCATTTTTCACGAGTGTTCTTATAATATTACTCGTATCTACAGTGTTTAAGCTAAAAAAATCAATAAATTTGGGGATAAAATTGGACTTATAATAAATGGCCAATAGAGAAAAAACCTGACCTGATTGAGGAAAACCAATGTCATTTACGAATTCAGCATGGTCGAATTATATAATATGAGTTGAAAAAACCCTCACAGCAGACAAAGAAATTTCATATGCATACCAGTGTTATCAGTGAGTGAGTCATACAGCTTAAATTTGAGGATAGTGATATAACTCTTTAAATTAAATAAAAAAATAATTGTATCAAATTATATAGTCTTAAAAAGTTTGGGCCATATACAGAGATGTATTTCATGTGCGTGTATGATAAACTTATATACATGCGTGTGCATAACCATGTGTCGGGTGTGGGAGTGGTGTGGAAGGTGTAGAGGTGGTGTGAGGCATGTGGGAAACTCTAACTCGTCATTTTATGGCGGATCACACCAATCGAAATTTGAACTATATACAAAAATGCACTTGGCTTCCCGATATATATTTTATTTTTAAATCATGAAGCATTTCTTTTAGTTTCATGCAAAAAACTCTTGCAACAATATCTGGTCTATGTTCTGGTCTTTGATAAACTTCAATGCTTTCCCCGATTTCAGTCCATCTTGGATTGCGAGTAAACGTAAAAAATAGATCCGGCCTCCCAAATTTTCTTACAATTACCATAGCGTCCTGCTGCATTGTTCTCAGGATGCCTCAATAAAGATACTGATTTGACCGCGGATGTTTTGTATTGATATTCGTAAACCCATTTTTACGCAGGGACAATTTTATGTAGCTTTTCTCTAGTGAGAAGTTTTGATTCTGTTAAAATCTTTGGTGAAAGAATAACAAGAAATAATAATAATAATAATAATAATAATAATAATAATAATAATAATTCTTCTTCTTCTTCTTCTTCTTCCGCAGCTTATTATCCCATCTTTACATGGGGTCGCTGTTTTTGGTTCGTCTTCTCCACTCTCCTCTGTCGTATACCGCGTCCTCCTCCAAGTCCTTCTCCCTGATGTCCGCCACCACACAGTCCCTCCATCTCGTCTTCGGTCTTCCTCTTCTTCTCCGTCCCGGCAACTCCATTTCCAGCACTCTGCGCCCCACATACTCCTCCTCTCTTCTCCTGACGTGTCCATACCACCTCAGCCTGCCCTCCTGCACCTTCTTAGATGCTTCCGCCACCTTCACTGTTCCTCTTATATGCTCATTTCTGACCCTATCCTCCTCGTCACTCCACACATCCATCTCAACATCTTCATTTCAGCCACATCGATTTTTCTTTCATTGCTCTTCTTCATTGGCACAGTCTCCATTCCATACAACATTGCCGGCCTCACACTGTTTTGAATACCTTTCCCTTCAGTTTCACTGGACCCTCTTATCACAGAGCACCCCTGATACGTCTCTCCAGTTCTTCCACCCCGACTGTATTCTACAGTTTATCTCTCTCTCTGCTCCCCCCTCTGCATCCATTGTTGACCCAAGTATTTAAAATACTCCACCGTCTTAACACGCGCTCCACTCATGTCACTTCCCTCCTCGGTCCTGCTGCACATCACATCTCATATATTCGGTCTTCTTTCGGCTAATTCTCATCCCCCTACTTTCCAACGCCTCTCTCCAATTTTCCAACTGCTGCTCCACCTCCTCTTTCGTCTCCCCACTCAACACAACATCGTCTGCATACATCATGCACCACGGCGCCTCCCCTCTAATCCTGTCCTTCAACACATCGAATAATAATAATAATAATAATAATAATAATAATTACATAAGATATCCATTACATCCATACTAGTTTACACAATGTTGGGATTATCGTTTAATTTTTTGTAGATTATTTACAGTATTCTATCAGAATATGCCGTTGGGAGGCATGACAGCTTTTCAGGCAAAAGTCTTTGAGATTCATTTCTATTTTTACATCGGAAAATGTCAAATATAAATAGAATTTGTGGAAAATAAAATAATGTTGCATTTAGTTAATTCTGTCATTACAAATGAAAATTAGAATAATCTTTGAAATAATAGAAAATGATAATAGAAATAATAGAAAAGAAAAATGGTGAACAATACAAATGATACAATCTTAAATTACAAAAATACAAATAAGTGAGGCATATTATAACTATGGCGTAATATATTGGAAACTTTTAACATCTAATTTATATGGTTTAATGAATTTTGTAATATAATAGGTGATTTTTCAATGTTTAGTAATATTTATAAGTTGCAATATATATGCATATATCACGTACATTAGTAAGTGTTTATAAAGTGTTTCTTTAGTGAGTTGCGAAACGAAATTAGTGATGGTGCTTCTCTGATGTTTATGGGTATAGCGTTCCAGATATCTGCCCCTTTGTAGGAGAGAGTATTGCTTGCAATTTGCATGGAATAATTTGGTTTACGTATGAAATTATTGGGAAGCCTTGTATTATGATTATGGTTGATCTGATAGGGGGGGGAATAATCGCCCTGTGAACGGGCGAAGTATAGTTTCTATTATTAGCAACTTTGTACATACTGACACCGACAGTATGTTTATACAGGTCATTTAGTTTTAGAATATTTAAGCTTCTGAACATTGGAGAGGTATGAGATCGTCTGTTATCATTGCCTGAGAGAGTTCGCAAACATTTTTTATGGATTACTTCTAGTGGATATAAGTAATATGGTAGGGTGTTTCACTCGTACGGAAGAAAATATCAAAGGTCAATATTTTTCTCCACTTTGCTTGTGCTTTTATTCCATTTCATGTAAGAAAGATGTGCACCAATTTTGAAAACTATTAAATGATATTTAGGGGTTGCACACATTTGAACCTTTTATAATAAACAATTTTCTTCAGTGTTACGAAAAAATTCTCCCTTGGAACCACGGAAAATGAAAATCTCTAATAATAAAATTGGAAAATTCAAATCAATACACATTACACAATACAATACAATTTAATAATCCAAAATTTTCTTCAGTGTTACAAAAGAATTATCCTTTGGAAGCACAGAAAATAAAAAACTTTAGTATAAAAATCAGAAAATCCGAATAAATTTTTGAATTGGTACAAGGACGTTCCCGCCTTGGTTCTTTTCGGCACCTCCTTTCGATGATGTTCAACAATCCGCAACAAGAATTGTTTTTGCTTCTCGTCCTTGACTGATTTATTGAATTGCTTGATTAATGCAATTCTCCTCTCCGCTGTGTCGTTTACGACTTTCAGCGCGTTGACTGACTCTCTCAAGCCGCCATTTTTGGTGTACTCCTCTACGTTGTCGACATCCCCGGCGCCGAAGTTGTCGAAGAATGTCTTCGTCCTTTGAGTGACGAAGTTGCTCAGATCCTTGCCTTCAAAAGTCAGGTTTTTCCACTCGAGTCGTTTGAGTTCCTTCCTCGACCTTCCTCGAAGGTTTGTTCAAGGCCTGGAACAACTTTTCTTTCTCGTTTGGCGATATCTGTTCATCAAGGAAAGCCAAGCCGACTAGAGTCGCAGCCTGGCCCAGGTCCTTGTTCGGATATGAAATCAACAGTTGAATCATGTCTAGGTCATTTTTCGGGGCCCACCTACTGGCCACTGCCTCGTGCCAAACCGGACATAAATTAAACACGTAAAAAGGGCCACGTCGTGCAATCCCTTCACCTCTCGGTCGGTGAGTTCCAGTTGCTCCCGGAACAAAACCATTTTCAGCACATAGATGGCTTTCGCCATCCACCTGGCTTGATGATGGGCTCCTGGAGTCCTGAAGGAGAACTCAGCTCCACCCCAGCCTCCAAGGAAAAGGAGCGACAACCTGAAGAGTTCCTCATAATCTTCTCTCAGGTGACATGAACTTTCAATGACTCCACGAAGATAACTCACCATCCTGATTCGTTCATCTTCCAAGTACCTAGTGGCTGGCTCTTCTTCATCGATTATGGTTTTGAAACAATTTTTGTTAATAAAGTCCCAACGCTGCTGAAATCGTCGAAACAACAGGATTTCAGGACCACTTGTTGGCCCCAGGGACTTATGAAAGACCTCCTTCAAAATAAGCTCATAAATGTGGTGACGACAAGGCAACCACAAGACCTACCCACCAAGGAATTGTTCAATCCTCATACATGCCCCTTGCAGAAGTCCGGTATTGGACGCCGTAGTGTCAAACGAGAGGCCAATGATGCGGTCCTGAATTCCAAATCGTTGCAGCTCCTGGATGACGGCTCGAGCCATTTGTTCACCAGTACCATCCTGGGCAACATGCACCCCCAAGAAGATGCTCGAACTCCTTCCCTGTTACCACAACAGCTACTCTGTCTTCCAAGCTTCTAGAGCTTCCGTCAGCAGCTTGGGGTAGTAGCTTGCTGTCCCAGTGCAGAACTAAGAGAGGTGGATCTTTGAAGATCGCCTCCTCAAGTTGTTTGACCATTTTCTCTCGATACTTGGCACATGCTCGATGAACAGTTGATGGCGAAATAATAATCTGCGATACATCTTGTCCGAGACTTTTAGCAGTTGCAATGAAGGAAGTGCTTGCTTGTCGAATAGAGAGTTGTTCTCTATCCCAAGTACCCACGAGTGTTGGATCAAGTGTGTTCTTGGAACGACGAGGTGACTTAGAGGCCAATGGAGCAGCAAAATCATCATCATCATCATCTGTTGTCGCCGTTGAGCTGGAGGATGTGCTATCCCATTTTCTCGGAGATCTTTTCAGCTTCTTCAGCATGCTTTCGTTTTCGAAGTTCAAGTTTCTTAGCTGCTTCTTCTTTCCGTTTGACAACCATGGTGTGTTTCCTATCCACCCCAGCCACTGAAGAACTCATTCTGTCCTCCCTCTGGGAGGACAAGAAAACCTTGTTCTCCTCTGGAACTGAACTCATGCTCATCACATCTTGACAAGCGATGTCGAAAAGGTCAAAAGGTCAGCAAGGTCTCCCTTCCACACCTGACGCTTCATAATGGCTTCGTCCGTCTCTCTCGACTTCTTCAAGTTTTGGTACTCTTTGTACAGCTTTAGTATAGCAGCTCTAATGTTCTCCTCTGTCTTTACGGGGATATTCGCCTTCTTCCAAACTTCTTGAAGCTTGATACTAGTAGACTTGATGGCAAGGGGGATTGTTTCCTTCAGCTCCAGGTGATGGTACATAAAGCAGAGGAGGACTTGCTCCCGGGATGGCAATCTTGCTCCTAAGAGCTCTTCGACTGGAGTCTTTTCAATCAGCCAGATCTTTTCTTTCCATTTTCAACACTTTTTGCGCCCGTGAAAGAAAAGAAAACATTACAATATGTTGGAAGTTGGGATATTCTCGACATTTGGTTACAAAGGGCTAAGGTATCAGAGGTGACATAAGTGTGCAACCTCTAAATGGTGTTCGATTTGCTTCAAATTTGATACATATGCTTTACAGATCATAAGGTGTACGGGGAAGAGCAAAGTGTAGTGAAATTCACAATTTGGTAAAAGTGGAACACCCTATAGTATGGGCTAAAAATGGACGAGTGCAAGAACGGTGCAATGTTGCAATGCAACGTTGATAAATGTGACAATGTGTTGCAATTGGGTATTCAACAAAGGGGGGGTATGCAATGAACGGGGATGGGGGTTATGCAATGAAGGGGAGGGGGTTATGAAATGACGGGGAGGGGTTATGCAATGAAGGGGAAGGGTTATGCAACAAATCAATGCTGCAAAGGGGGAGGGAGGGGGCTTCGGGGGAGAAGGGAGGATGACCTCCCTCCGAAGGGGTAGCCTTAACTTAAGAGAGGGAGAGAAAGGAGAAGGAGGAGGGCCTTTGGGAGAGAAGGCGGGATCTACAGATCTACAGATCAACAGAAGCTAAGGCTAACAAAAACCCTAAGATCCACTCTAAGGTTAGCCCGAGAGAAAGGAAAGAGTAGGGGGTTAAGAGAAGAGAAGAGAATAAGGGGTTAAGTAAGTAGCAACACCTATCACTCGTGGGTTAACATTCATTCAGAAAAAGAGAAAAAAAAGACTCACCATCATCATCCGCCGGCCACTGCCGACAAGTCAGAAAAATAGTCGGAGAGAATAGGAGAGGGGTGAAAGATGAAAAAGAAGTAAAATAAGAACGCTTACAAACCATGCAAACACAGTCTTAACTCACTCTCATACCATGCAAACTACAAACATGCAAGAAAAGAGACTTACAGACATGCAAAGTAAGGAGAGATAAGGGAAAAAAAAAAAAAAGTAGGTAAAGTTAAACAAAAAGTGGGTTAGTTTACACTACGAGCTACATCTACGTTCGTGTTAGTCTAATTTTTTTTTTTTTTTAATAATTTTATTGCTGGCATCACACGCTGGCATGTCACAAGCTGGCATTTATCGTCAACAGACTCATCCTCGAGCACCACCACCAGAGCTCCTGTTGCTAACTTGTTTTTTTATATTAAACAACGTTAATACTTTAAATGTCTGTCAAGACGGTTCTTAAACATATTAACGCTGGTAGAATGAACGACTGACGCGGGAAGATTATTCCTTTTATCAATTACTTTAAATGTAAAGAAGTTTTTAGCGATATTAGTAATGAAACGTCTGCCACGCAACTTAAATCCGTTATTGCGAGTGTTACTATTATCGAAAGTGAACAATTTTCAAAATTTACGTTATCGATGTTATTAACGATTTTGAAAACTTCAATAAGCTCCCCCCTTAATCTTCTAGTTTCGAGTGAATATAGGTCTAACTCTTTAATCCTATCTTCATAAGGCTTATTGCGCAATGACGGAATAAGTTTCGTGGCACGACGCTGAACCCTTTCTAACCTATCAATATCCTCACGCAAGTACGGGCACCAAAACTGAACGGCATATTCTAAATGAGGCCTGACTAGGGACTTGTAAAGGGGCAATATAATATCCTTCGATTTAAATTCGAAATTACACGCTATGAAGCCTAACATCCTATTAGCTTTTGCGCAAGACTCCAGGCACTGGTTCCTAACCTTTAAATCCTTAGATACGCGTACGCCTAAATCTACTTCCTTGTCAACGCTCACTAACTCCCTATCATCCATCGTGTACGTGTAATTATTGTTGCGAGAACCTATATGCAAAACTTTACATTTGTCTACGTTAAATTGCATCTGCCACTTATCTGTCCACTCCATAATCCTATTTACATCGTCTTGGATCCTATTTCTATCGTCCTCGTTAACAACCTTACCGCCTATTTTAGTATCGTCCGCGAATTTTGACACGTTACTAGTCAATCCTACATCTATGTCGTTAATGTAAATTACGAATAGCAATGGGCCTAACACTGAACCCTGTGGGACACCGCTACCTACATCTAACCACCCGGATTCACTACCATTAACTACGACCCTCTGCCTCCTAGCACGAAGCCATTCTTCTAACCAGTTAGCTACTGACCGCGTATACCGTGCGCTTTAACCTTCGCAATTAGTCTCCTATGCGGAACTGTATCGAACGCCTTTTTAAAATCTAAATAAATAACGTCAGCTGCTCTATGCCTATCGTATTCGCGCACTATTTCGTTAGAAAATTCTAACAAATTAGTTAAACAAGACCTATGGCGTCGAAACCCAAGCTGACTACTATTAATCAAATCTCTACTTTCTAAGTGATCGATAATACGATCCCTAACTACGGATTCCAAAAGTTTACCGACAATTGACGTTAAGCTAATGGGCCTATAATTGCTAGCTACTGCGCGGTCGCCTTTCTTAAAAATAGGCGTGACGTTAGCTAATTTGCAGTCTTCAGGAATAATCCCCGTTTCGAGTGACTTATTAAAAATCTTCGTTAAGGGGCCTACGATAACTTCTTTCAAATCTTTCAAATGTCTGGGATAAAAAGCGTCAGGGCCTGGAGCCTTGCTAACTTTTAGCCTATCGATATAATGCGCAATCTCAGCCTCGTAAACAGTTATTTCATCCAAAATAGTCTCGCTACTAAATGGAACGATATCGTCCACGTCGGGGACATTATTTACGTCTTCTACGGTAAAAACTGTCGCAAAAAAGTTATTGAAAATACCCGCCATCGCCTGAGCGTCAGAAGCCAAAGCGCCATTAACATCCACTAGAGGGCCTATGTTATCTTTTACCGGCTTACGATTATTTACCTATTCAAAAAACTTTTTTAGAGTATGTCTACTATCCGCAGCAATAAGTATCTCTAAATTACGCTTGGCATTCCTAACTGATCTTTTAACCTGACGTCTAAGCTCGATATATCTATTAAAGTTAGCTGCCGTGCCATTGCGCTTACTAAGTCTATACGCTCTATTACGCTCGTTTATAAACTCTCCTATTTCCCTAGTCCACCACTTCGGCCTACCACGATTTCTAGCGCGCTTGGGCCTACGAGGAATAAACTCCCATTCAATATTCCTAAAACTTTCTTTAAACGCCACCCAACGCAAATTTGTGTCATTGCCCATAAATAAGTTATCCCAGTCCAGTACTCTCATCCTATCAGCAAAACTATCAAAATTAGCCCTACGAAAATCAGGGACTTCTATTACGTTACAATCCTGAGTGTTTTCTATCAATAACTTAAACCTAAGAATTTGATGATCACTACATCCTAAACTCTCGCCTACTTCTAAACCTTCGACTATATTCTCGCCGTTCGTCATCACCAAATCTAAAATATTGTCACCGCGCGTTGGTTCGGTAACTATCTGTCGTAAAAAGTTATCGTCCATAAACTCAACCAATCTCAACCCCTCCTCATTACCAGTAAAATTCTCGTAATTAACATTAGGGCAGTTAAAGTCTCCGACAATTATACTATTCCGATTGTCAATAAAATTACCAAGAAGTGAGTAACCTAAGCCCAGGGTTGCCAGGTGATATCTCTTAAAATGGGACAAACACTAAAAAAAAAAGGGGACAGCCAATGTTATAAATTTTTTAAAAAGGGACAGGTTTAAATTATTACCATACCGAGTTATTTTATGCTAAAAGTCAATACACAATTGCACCACTTACACATACAAGAACTGTTCTTCCACGAAAGCCATTTAAATTGGTTTTCCCAGTCTTTATTATAATGTCTGTTATCATTATATGTATTCTTCCACTTTCCCATATTGAAGGGCTATATATTTATATTTCAAATAATGCGATGTAACTATATTATATAAACTTGATTATTCACTTAACATGATCAAACGAACAAAATCACAACCACATTGATTTATGTTTGATTCGCGACTGATAGGCTCTATAGACTAGCTGCCTAGGGTCTATGCATTAAAACTAAGCGGTGTGCCACGCGGCACACTGTAATGTTTTGCAATGCATAGCCAAAATGTAATAAAACGTTTCAATACGTAATACGTACATGTACATACTTCAGTGGGTGGCGGCGAGACTGTGTAAACCATTTGAAGAAACGTAAATATATGTACGTTATATTTATATTCTCTTATACTTTATATTTAAAATTATATTTGTTCTTAAATGTTTCTTTTTATAATGCATGTGATAAATTTCTCAAATAGGACAAAAGAGGACAGTTTTGGGTTGTCCCCTTTATTTGAAAATGTTTAGGACAACCGAACCTGAAATAGGACAGACTGTCCCCAAGAGGACAGACCTGGCAACCCTGCCTAAGCCTTAACCTAAGGAAGAGAGAGAGAGAGTTCTTTATTCCACCGAAGTCCGACGCATTATGAACGTCAAGGGGCCAAGCAGCGGTTATATAGAGGGTCATGAGTTGCCAGATACCACTTATTTATATATGGAGGGGTTACCAGAGAGCACTATATATTTATTTATTTAAATGAGTTGCCAAATAGTGTTTTTTAATTTAATTATGTTCAGGTATACCTTATTAGGGTGAATTGCCAGGTTGCGCCATTTATTTTAACTTATTTAGACGAGTTTCCACTTATTTATTTATTAAAGGCAGGAACGACTTTCTCCTTAAAGTTGTTCAGCAAGAGAACTAATTATTTAAACGATTCCCAACATTAACAATAAAAGAAATACACTAGACAATTGTCTTAGCAAAAGAAATCGTTCAACTTAATGTTAATAATAAAAGAAATACACAGGACTCTTTACATTGTACATTATTCCAATAACATATTCTCTAAGAATAATATTTAATTTACCTATAATTCCTGAAACGCTTTCATTTATTCTAACACCTTAGAATGTATACTGTGTCTATTTACTTTTGACAATCCTTTCTATATATCTAACTGAATCTAATTTATATTTATACAGAGAGAGAGAGAGAGAGAGAGAGAGAGAGAGAGAGAGAGAGTTAATACAATACTCGAAAAACTGAAGACGGCACACACACACACACACACACACACATATATTATTGACTTTATTTGGAAATCACTGTTAAAATTTAGATTACAGTCAAACATAAGCCCCCTGTGTGTCTATTGTGTATACTGTAGGTCTGAGGTGGAGTGAAAAACATAGCTTATTGTCCGAAATGAATGAAAAACAAATGGCAGCAGTAAACAATAATAACGATACACACTTTATATATATATATATATATATATAAAAGAAAAACTAATTATTGTAACTAACTTCACCTAAAGTGTTTATTTACTTTTGCCATTTCCTTTCTTTGAAAGCATCTCTGGAAAAAAATGTATAACGAGGTAAACTCGAAACAGGTGAATCGCCGAGCCGACTGCAAAGGTTGACCGCAAAGGTCCATTTGGCCTAATTTCATTCCATAACACCTAAGAAAACCTCTCTCGACTCCTACTTCTTGTATTGAATATTGTTATTATTATAATGAAGTTAAAACAACATAAATATGCACATAAGTATCACTGAATTCGATGTGTAACATTAGCGTAACTTCTCCAGATTGATATATATATATATATATATATATATATATATACAGGGTGGGCGGAAAGTAGCTCCCTATTTTGGATTGGTAAAAAAATACGTATATTATCCATTTATTTCAGAAGAAATAATATGAAAAGGTAGGCATACATGGTAGGTTTTCTCTAAAATTCAATGTGGGCTCCAACTCTTTCCACCAGCTTCTGGAGCCGCCCAGGAATGGCGTCCACTGACTTTAGCAGGAACTCCGGCGGGATGGAGGACATGACTTCCCGAATTCGGTCCTCCAGTTCTTCCAATGTCCTCGGTTTGGTGCGGTAGACTTCTTCCTTTACCCACCCCCAAAGAAAGAAGTCGCACTGTGTCAAGTCGGGGCTCCTGGCTGGCCATTGATGTGGACCACGACGACCCATCAACGCCCAGGGAAGTGGGCATCCAGCCACTCACGGACAACAAGAGCGAAGTGCGGAGGGGCGCCATCTTGCATAAATATCAGATCGTCGATGTTCTCCCATGTGCTGACAACCGGCCAGACCTCGTTTCGCAACATAGCAAGGTACCGCTCAGCATTCATGGTGTTGCGCAGAAGGAACGGGCCCACAACCTGATCTGAGGTCATACCACACCACACCGTTACACTGAACCGATTCTGCCGTTTTTCAGCGGTAACCGTGCGACTTCTTTCTTTGGGGGTGGGTAAAGGAAGAAGTCTACCGCACCAAACTGAGGACATTGGAAGAACTGGAGGACCGAATTCGGGAAGTCATGTCCTCCATCCCGCCGGAGTTCCTGCTAAAGTCAGTGGACGCCATTCCTGGGCGGCTCCAGAAGCTGGTGGAAAGAGTTGGAGCCCACATTGAATTTTAGAGAAAACCTACCATGTATGCCTACCTTTTCATATTATTTCTTCTGAAATAAATGGATAATATACGTATTTTTTTACCAATCCAAAATAGGGAGCTACTTTCCGCCCACCCTGTATATATATATATATAATGCTAATAGCTCTAGCTGATGAATTTATGTTAACACAAAAATAACAGAAAACAAGAAAAAACAACTGCATAGATTTGGTGATCACAAACAAAACAGCAACCTAATAGATAATGTAGAGATATCCCCAACTATAATATCAGATCAAAACATTATTGAAATAACATCCAATATAAAAGCAAGAAGAAAGGAAAGAACACGAACAACAGAAAAAAGCAAATTCGAAATTTTTAATTTTTACACCAAAGGTATAAATTTTGAAAATGTTGCATCCAGCATGGAAGTAATAGATTGGAATTCCATCTTCCTGAGATCATTGTGGAAGGAACAAAGGTACAGGGATCGAATATCGTAGACATACCAATATTATCTTAAGGAAATGCCTAATTCTTAACGTAACTTAACTGAACCTAACCTAACTTACATTTCTTTAGGGTGAATTTCATAGTTAAACACATGAAATGAATGAATGATGCAAACCACAAGAAAAAAGAAGAAATGTTTCCAAGTCCTTTCGTGTACTCAACAGTACACCTCGTTGGGGAATGGAGAAGGCGAGTGACGAAAATATATACATATGTACAACGGAACAGAGAAATAAAGAGATTGGCACATGGTTAACAACCATTGATTAAAAACGAAAGACATTTTAACAAGATATTATTAATTTTATACGTTCAATATTCTATTCCTACTACGACTACTAATGGGAAAAAAACCTTGGTTTAACTTTACTTGTTCCAATGCTAGCAGCAACAGAGATGAGTTTTTGAGAAATTGCCGTCGCCATCCATCTCCTGGCTCATATTTGTGCCAGGAATCGTGCAAAATATGTTCTTCGAGTCGCCAAAATTTCCTTCATGCAATAAAATTGTGAAAATCTATACAATTCTAAGTCTTTTCGCTCTTTCTGGCATCTAGTTAAGAACCTCTCCATCAACTTTACATGTACTTCCTCTCCTCCCCTTTTCCAATCTGGCTCAGTAGCCATCTCTTCTCTTCACAAAGCTGAACTATTCGCTCGAACTTTCAATTCCAACTCAACCCTGAACGATTCCCGTGCTATTCTTCCGACATAATTATGTCTGAAACAACCACAGTCGCCTCATTGTGCTTTACTGTGTTCAAGAACAAATTCATGCCTAAAGACACCTTAGCCGTGGCAAACTCTTTTGTCTTTGTCTTTCATCTGATACTATTCCTTCCTGCTGGAAATTCGCTTTCATTCAGCATGTCCCAAAGAAGGGTGATCACTCTCAACCCTCCAACTATCTTCCATTTGCTTTGATTTCTTGCATTTGTAATGTTTTTGATTCCATCCTTAATAGGAAAATTCTTAGTCACCTCTCTTCTTGCAGTCTTCTTTCAGATCGTCAGTATGGGCTCTACAAGGAAAACTCTACTGGCGATCTTTTTGCATATCTCTCTAACTCTTGGCCATCCCCTTTTTGGGATTTCGGTGAAACCTTTGTTATTGCGATATACATATCAAAAGCTTTTGATAGAGTCTGGCACAAATCTTTAATTTCGAAACTGCTATCCTTTGGTTTCAATCCTTCTATCTGTGCCTTCCTCTATTTTCCTTTCTGGACGATCTATAGATGTGGATGTAGATGGCCACTGTTTTTCTCCTAAAGCTATTAACAGTGATGTTCCTCAGATTCTGTACTATCACCCACTCTTTAACTTTTATTGATGAATGATCTATTAAGCCGCACTCTCTGACCTATCCACTCCTATGACGATGATTCCACTCTTCACTTCTCCACCCGTTTCATAAAACGTCCCACCCAACAGTCACTCCATGCTTCGCGTAGGATGGCAATGGTACACCTGACCTCTGATCTTTCTGCTATCTCAGACTGGGGCAGAGAAAACCATGTGACTTTCAACGCTTCAAAAACTCAGTTTCTCCATTTCTAACATTCTTATTGCTTCCTTCTCTTGTGATCTTTCCTGGAAAGAACACATATACCCTCTTTCTAAAACATTTTCTAAAAGGTTAGGTGTGTTGTATCGGTTCCGCAGTTTCTTCACCCCACTCAGTTGCTGTCTCTGTACAGGGGTTTTGTTCGCCCCTGTATGGGGTATGATTTTCATGTGTGGGGTGTCTCAACCCATACAGCCGTACTTGACCGAGTGGAATCTAAGACTTTTCGTCTCACAATTTCTGCGCCTCTTACTGATAGCCTTCAGTCCCCCTCCATTCGCCACAATGTTGCATCACTCTCTCTTTACTATCGCTATTATATCAGACATTGCTCTTCTGAACACTCCATCTGTATTTTCAATCTTTCATCTACTCAACCGGTCAGCTCTGGAATAAACTTCCTCAGTCCACCTTTCCCCCTGTCTGTGACCTCCACTCTTTCAAACGTAGAGTGTCCAGGCATCTCGAAAACCATGGACCTTGATTTTGGATATCTTCTTCCTCAATGGGTGGGGCTTTTTTGCGGACATTCGCCCCTGGCCCTTCATTCCTGTATTAAAAAAGTAGGCAGGAATGGAGGACGTTTGTTAGAGGTATGTAAGTTCAGTACTATCTCCTTTATTTTGACAAAGCCTGGAAGCACCACCATGCATGGCTTATGAAGGAAATTTTGGCGACTCGAAGAACAGATTTTGAACGATTCCTGGCACAAATATGAGCCAGGAGATGGATGGCGACGGCAATTTCTGAAAAACTTATCTCTGTTGCTGCTAGCATTAGAACAAGTAAAGTTAAAGCAAAGTTTTTTTTCCCATTAGTAGTAGTAGGAATAGAATATGGAGTGTATAAAATTAACAATATCTTGTTAAAATATCTTTCGCTTTTAATCAATGCTTGTTAACCATGTGCTAATCTCTTTATTTCTCTGTTCCGTTGTACATATGTATATATTTTCGTCACTCGCCTTCTCCATTCCCCAACGAGGTGTACTGCTGAGTACACGAAAGGACTTGGAAACATTTCTTCTTTTTTGTGGTTTGCATCATTCATTCATTTCATGTGTTTAAGTGTGAAATTCACCCTAAAGAAATGTAAGTTAGGTTAGGTTCAGTTAAGTTACGTTAAGAATTAGGCATTTCCTTAAGATAATATTGGTATGTCTACGATATTCGATCCCTGTACCTTTGTTCCTTTCACAATGATCTCACGAAGATGGAATACCAATCTATTACTTCCATGCTGGATGGAACATCTTTCCAATTTATACCTTTGGTATGAAAATTAAAAATTTCGAATTTGCTTCTTTCTGTTGTTCGTGTTCTTTCCTTTCTTCTTGCTTTTATATTGGATGTTACTTCAATAATGTTTTGATCCGATATTATAGTTGGGGATATCTCTACATTATCTATTAGGTTGCTGTTGTTTGTGATCACCAAATCTATGCAGTTGTTTTTCTTGTGTTTTCCGTTATTTTTTGTGTTAACATAAATTCATCAGCCAGAGATATTAGCATTATATATATATATATATAATATATATATATATAATATATATATATATTATATATATATATATATATATACACACACACACACACAGAGTCTGTCAAAAAAAACTAAGCCAAATT
Organism: Bathynomus jamesi; assembly: GCA_023014485.1. Taxonomy (NCBI): domain Eukaryota; kingdom Metazoa; phylum Arthropoda; class Malacostraca; order Isopoda; family Cirolanidae; genus Bathynomus; species Bathynomus jamesi. Next base: position 90,305 of record JAJOZX010003275.1, read on the forward strand.
CAAACCTTTATTAAAACAAAACCATTCATCTAATTAAGTTGAATTTTTTACACAATAAAGTATAGGTAATCACCTATTATCCTTTAAATTTTTATGACGATATCTTCAGAATTGTTAATTTTATTAATAATTAACTAAAAAGTGAGATTCTCCTACTTAACATGAAAAAATGTTTTTTTTACGATATACTGTAGATAATTTTTAGTTTAATAAAATTAAAAGAACTGTTCAATATGATTCCCTTGCATTTCTATCACTTTTTTTAATCTTGGTCTGAATTCGTCTATTGCTCGATTTATTTGCTCTTGGGGGAGCTCTGCCCATTTTGCGATAATCAACTCACGCAAATGATTGACATCCCTTATTCTGTTCCTATACACTCTCTCTGCCAAGTTTTCCCATATTCCGTAGTCTACAGGGTTTAGGTCAGGGCTGTTAGGTGGCCAATTATTCGGTTCCAGAAATTCAGGCACATTCTTTTTCAAATATTCGATGGTTGTTTTGACAGTATGTGATGTTGCACCATCTTGTTGAAAAATAAAGTAACCTTGACTAGCCAAGTTTCTCATTTCTGGAAGCATTTTCTCAAGCAGGGTATTTGAATAATATTGAGCATTAATTTTCACTCCTAGCTCAAAAAATATTGAAGTTTTTCCCAACTTGGACACTCCAACAGAAACCATGACGCTAGAAGAAAAGTGACTCCTTGTTGCGTACAGTCTTTCATCTTGGATTTCATTTTGCTTCGCAACATCAGAATAAACCCGGTCATTCTGTGAGTTTCTTGGTGGCTCTACCGTAAAACGTTTTTCATCCGTAAAAAATGTCTTGGAAAGTTTATCTTCAGTTATTATACGTAAAATACGTTTGGATTTCTCAACTCTTTTCTGACAGTTTACTTCTGACAATCTTTGTCCATGCACTCTTATAAATGGTTTGAATTGCAGATCAGATTTAATCATCCTTCTTACGCTTGATTCTGATATTTCTAGTTCTTTTGATATTTGAGCAGGTGTCATGTGGCTACCAGGTCGATCCTCTTGACTAAGGATACGTTCCTCCACTTTCTGAATATTTTCATCTACTCTAACTAATTTTGGTCGCCCACTACCAACCTTCCTTTCAATGCTTCCTGTTTCATCGATAGTTCTCAATAAGTAATCTAAACCTGATCTAGTCCATCCTTCATAATCGAATTCAGAAAGTAATTTCCTTGCACTATAACCTTTTTCAACTCTATAATGCTTTATAATTATTTTATTTTCATGTGAGAATGGCATATTTAGAGGTATTCACGAAATTTTTTAAATCTAAACAAATTCTGAAAAAGAGAAAAAAGAAGATATTACATAATGAGAAAAACTGAAATTTTCGCAATCTGTAGAAATAACCGCATAACTCCTAAAATATTTAAAATAAAGTTATAAAATTATAACAGATTATATTTATGAGCCTTTTATTTATTTAGTATAAAAAAATATTTGAAATCTCTATCAAATTGTGCATTTTATAGAGATTTCAAATTGACTTAGTTTTTTTTGACAGACCCTGTCATATATATATATATATATATATATATATATATATATATATATATATATATATATATCAATCTGGAGAAGTTACGCTAATGTTACACATCGAATTCAATGTTACAAAAACGTTTCGTTCAAATGCCTAACTGACATACAACTTGTATGTAAAATTTAGCAGTGATAAGATTTCGCTCAAGAATTGAATACTATAAAAGTGGGATTTGTGAGAGAAGACCTACTCTCTCCTTCCCCAGCTCAATACTCCTCTAAAGAAACAACTCCTTTCATTTGAGAATAAAGTTATCACAGTAAGAATTCATTTCTACGTCCTATCCTTTAAAGACAACATTTAATAAATAGGACTGAAAACCTTAAGGACCGCAGAGTGAAGAGCTTTCAGATAACAGAGCTCGAAAGAGAAAGAACTATCAAACCTCAAATAAGTAATTGGTTTTAATACATAACAAAAAGTAAGTTTAAAGTTAACTAAACATTATGTAAGCTTAAGTTTTAAACTGACTTAATATCAGTTTTGAAGAAAACTTGCGCTTATGTTTAACTATGAACAGAGAAGTGCGTAAAACCTTTGAAATCGTAGTATCAAAATTATTATGAGTTTTTTGTAAGTTTAACCCTTAAACTCTACCCGGGATATATTGTAACCCAGTACCTCAGGAATTCCTAGCGTAACTTTTATAATGGGTTATCTCGCGCTTATTCTTTCTCCTAGAAATTAACAGGTGGTAAGATATTAATAAATTCATTCATTTGAATTATCTGTCCTAAACTCCGCACCCTGTATGGTCGGTCACGTGACTCCTACTACTACCTGGGCATATCTCTACCCCTGCGTGCTCAGTTGAGCGCTGCAAGCCGTGGATCTCAGACGTGTATTTGAAGAAATCTCACGTAGACGAAAAATAGTGATGGCTACCTTTAATATTGCGTACTCGAGTTTTATGAAGTGATATTCGGTAAAGTGTGAAGATGTGGTGAACACTGAAAGACCCCTATTCTATCATCCTTTGATGCTTTTAAGGTTACATTGAACCGTGCGAAGGAACAAGAGGTACAAATACTCTACGGCTATTCTGGCGAGAGCATTGCAGGATTTCATGGTACAAGTGATGTATTGAACTATGTTGTAGGACTAAGCTTTATAAAAGCTTACATATACCGTGAAGTAGAAGAAACAACACGTGCAGAAGAGAAGCAACGGATATGGTTAGTGAGTCTTGTTGATGAGTGGTGTGACAAGCAATATTATGTCATGTTGCATCATACGGAGTATGAGGACCCTGCGACTGAGAATGTAAATCTTGTCATCATGGAGAATCTTAAGTATTTTTACCACTACATTAATATATATCATGACGAGGTTTGTAGTGAGGTTGTGGCTAAAGGTCTGCGTGAGTATTTAATAGAAGTTAGAGAGGAGTATCGTTTGCTAGGCAAAAAGGAAAAATATGGGCACATATTTCTTTCAAATAGTGTGCCGGAGTGTGAATAAAATGTGTTTAGTTCGTGAAAATGCACGAAAATGTCTGGTTGGTTGGTAGATAAATGGGCATCCTATTGTTTTCGCTGGAAACTCGGAGGCTGCGCGGTCAACTCATCGAGGTTTTCAAGTTCTTACACGGGTTCAACGATGTCGATTTTAGAACCATGTTTAGTTTAAATGATAACTCGCAACAATGGTATAATTTGTACAATGCATACCATCACTGTGTTAATATAATTTATTTGTATAAATTTATTTATGACAAAATCATTTATATATAAGAACAGAAAATAGTTTAGAAAGGTCAAAGAAATATCGTATTGCGTACGATAGTTACGTTTAGTTAAAAATTATTAGCATATCTTCAGCCACAAATCTGTCTCTTATGCATAAAATGTACTCGTATAACTGCTGCACATACATATATACGTACGTACAATTTAGGGTGATTCAAAAATTGACCGAAAAAATTTGTTTGGAATTTTTTTTCGGGCCACCCTCTGATTATGTTTAATTTGGTAAAAAAGTAGTGCATGCAAATTTTGAATTAAAAAAAAAATTTTTAGGGGTCGCTACCATAAGTTGAAAATCAGACACAAAATAAGAAATATATGCTGTTTCCACACCACCCTTGAAGTAAAGCATACGGCGCGTTACCTTTGTTTTTAAGTGGAAGTTCCCCGGCAGGCCTATCATAACCACTCTACATTTTCAAATTGACAGTTCTTCTGTAATAATAATAAGACTTCCGTAATAATAATAATCTTTTGTTCATTATATTTCACTGTTAATTTTTTAATGATGATATTCTTGTTTTTATTTGGAAGAGCAGCTCTATATTTCTTTACCACTTGGAGGAGATACTGTTTCTGTTCTTCATCATTTGTGATTAGTTTGTTGTATTCATCGACTAATCTAACTCCTCTTTCTGCATTGTCATTAACAACTTGAATTTTTCTTATGACTTGTTTTACGTTGTTGTAGCAGTCATTTTCATTCCACTCCTCAGAGTTCTTATTAAGAAACGTTGATGGTAAACCAAGTCTATTAAAAAATTCTTTTGTATTTGCACTAACAAAGTCTTCCAGTTCTCTGTTTTCAATAACTTCAGGGTCAATAACCGCTTTTTTCTCTGGATTTGGTTCAGCGCCGTTTTGAAATGCTTGCTTCATTCTGTTTTTAGTTTGGTGTAGCACGCCATCATCAAAGAAAGCAAATGCTATTAACTCCTCTGAAAGATACCATAAATGATTCATCATTTTCTTCAGGGCAACAGTTGCAATGCATTCATCTTTTAGTTTGTACAGTTGCAGTTTCTTCAACATCTCTAAATCGAGACGAGGAGCGAGAACTGAAACTGACGCTGTAAACCAGGATTTAACATATATGCGTACAACAAAGAGGCAGATATCTCTAAGGCCTTTTTCTTCTCTGGGTGTTAATTTAAATTGTGTTTTAAACAACCAAATTTTCATGGCATAAATGACTTTTGCCATCCATCTTGCTCGGTGAACGCCAGCTAGTCTTCTGAATGAAACTCCTCTCTTTGGTACTCCACCAAGGAAAATGATTGTCAGTTCCAGCAATTCTTTGTAATCGTCACGAGGTTGATGTTCTTCAAGTTGAGTGGTAGCAAACTCAATCACTTCTGCTTTTATATCAGTAATACTGGGTATGGTATTTGGATCATCTAATGCTGTTCTGTAGTTTTTTGTCTAATTTTGACCATTTCATTCTAAATCGTTTGAAAATTGCAATATCAGGTCCTGATGATGCAGGCAATGAATGCGAAACAACAGCTTCTAACACTATTTCTAGTATGTGATGTCTGCAGGACAGCCACAGCATACGTTTGTTCATTTTCTGTTCTAGAAGAACACAGGCACCATTTCTACGACCTGTATTCAATGATGTGGTGTCAAAACACATGCATTTTATTTTGTCTGAGATATCCCAATCCAAACAAGCTTGGTGGACGGCATTTGCAGTTAATTCTCCTGTGCTTGCAGTGATTTTTGGAACACCAAGAAGTTGATCAATGCCATCTCCTGAAATCAGTATAGGGAGTCGTTCAACAACTTCTCGTCCTGTTATGTCTTCTATTAGTTTTTCGTCCCAATGAATGGTTAAAGGAACATCAGCTTTAAACTCTTTCTTTAAATTTTCTCCAAATTTTTTCCGAAATTTTTCTCTTGCTCTTCTTATAGATGAATAACTGACATTGAATTCTGTATTTTTTCCAAGACCTTCAATCGTTGGTATCATCATTAATGACGCACTTCTATTGCCAGTGGCGGCTCGTAACTTAAAACAGTTGTGTGCTACAACAAAATTTTTTTGATATATATATAAACAACTGATAAATTATAAAATAGAACTAATTCATCGTGAATGTTCTGCGCAACTAACGGTAGATAGATAGATATAGTACTTACTTATTTACGAAAAATGTTTGAAATAAACTTTTTTTTCTATGGAGAGCATTGCCAGAGGCAGAGCATTAAGACGATCCTGGAACATAGTATTTCTTAGGAAAGTTTTTATTCTTTTTAGAGAGGAGAAACATCTTTCGGGTTCTGCTGTTGTCATTGGCGTGGTGATGACAATTTTAAGAAGTTTTGTTACTTCAGAGAATGTACTCTGTAATTTGTTTTTGAATATAAGTTTCAAAAGAGGAACTGCGCCATAAATTTTTCTGAAATCGGTTCTTTCATATAAAACGCTAAGCTCTGTTTTCAGTCTCCCTTTCTCCAGCATTCTATAACTTTGAACTGCAATTTCAAGTTAATTTTCTGGAAAATGTTTTGCAAATTCTTGAAAGATAACAGAATTCAACAACTTTGCTGCCTCTAGATGATCCAAGGATTGAAAACGATGATGAGCCTCCTGTACAATTCGATCACATACTTCTTTGGCATCGGCGCTTCGGCACGACTGTTTGAGTCGTTTATTGCCAGATGACACGCATGTAGTCGCAATTTCACTGTCAATGATGTCTATTGAATCTCTCACTTCATTGATTGCCAAAATAAAATGGGATACGGCACTTTTTTTTTACAGCATCAGACAATCTTGCTTGTAATTGGTTATACAAAATGTCTACATGTGGCATTATTCTGTGAAAAAATGAAAGCCAGAAAAGGAATTGTGCATCTTTCAAATAATGACGGAGTCCACGAGCTTCTTGAACTGTCCTGGTGGATAATGACGTCTGCAAATCCAACAAACACTCAACCAAACTGTCCTTGTGTTCATACACCACACTGACGGTTCTCGATTTAAAGTTCCACCTGGTTGCAGAACCACTGGGAATCCTTCGTGCCACAACTGCATCTAGTACAGACAACCGTTGTGGTGACCTTGAAAAGAAAGCAGGAAAAGCTGACAGGCAACAGGAGAATACCCTAGCTGCAGGATTTTGCGAAGCAGCTTTTTCCATTACCAAATTTAATTGATGGGCATAACAGTGGATGTATTGTGCAGTGGGAAAAATAGCCTTTATTTTTGCTTGAGCTCCACCTCTTTCGCCACTCATTACAGCCGCACCGTTGTAAGTTTGAGCAATTATTTTGTTAGGTTGATCTTTAAAAATCTCATTTATTGTATTCAAAATACAAATAGAAATTGCGTCTGCACTTTGACCTTCCGGGTTGAAAAATCCCCAAAATCTTTCAGTAGGCACGCCATTGATTACATAACGAAATATTATTCCCAACTGTGAATGTTCAGAAATGTCTGTAGTTTCATCTGCCATTAAAGCGACAAAATCAGCCTCTTTCATTTCTTCGATTATCTTTTCACGGCAAACTTCCGACATACAATCTAGGAGTTCATTCTGGATGTTTTTAGAAGTCCCCTTGAAAACATGATTCAATTCTATGTGTTCTTTTACCGCACTATCTAAACTACTAGCAAAATCAACGAGTCCCAAGAAAATATCCGGATTTTCAGATGTTTCACTCTCATCATGTCCTCTTAAGGCAAGTTCAAAGGCACCGCAAAACTTAATGCAGTCAATTACCTTTGATAATATATATCTGTTGTTTTCTACTTCTTGATTGTGATTTTTGATGGCGTCATGGTAGGCCCGATTTAACTGTGTTGCAATATTCACACTACCGAGAACACTAAGATCCAACACATTGTTTATATGTTTCTTGTTTTCATTATGCTTTCTAATCAGTGCTTTAAGATGGCCAAGATCTTTCACTCCCGTGTTACTGAATGAATCACTGTTACCAAAAAGAAGGCATGGAAAGCAGAAAAGAGCATTCCGAACATCACAACCACAAATCCAACTATAATCATCATAAATCTTTCTGTGAAATTGTCTTAAATATTCTCGATTGTTGCTTCCCTTGGCTTTCTGACTTAAATTTAAATCGGGAGTTGGCCTACCTAACTGTTTTATTTGAGCTTTTTCATTTAATGTTCTAGATGAAAAAGGTACTTTTAATAAATTGTCCACTGAATTCATATTTGTATAAAAATTAATAATTTATATACAACACTTGAGTAAACAAAAACATATACACACGCATAAAAAGTTTAAAAATCAAACGCAATCGATCGAGCGTCCATCACATTGACAAGTGCTGCAGCGACTGGTAGCACATTCACGCGTTATCCGAAACTGGACCAAAAGACACGTCTGCGCATGCGCTTTGTCTGATTTCACTCGATTTGGGTGCTATACTGATGACAGCACATAAGTACAAAATAGAAATGCAGGGAATGCGCAGTTAATTCGATTTTTCGTAAATCGGAAAACAATTTAGATAAAATTGGAAATTACAGAAGATATTATAAGTAATTTTATTGATTTATTATTTAGCTATTTATGTATTTTAAAAACTGATGTGCTGTAGCACGTAAGCACATAATGAGAGGCCGCCACTGTCTATTGCTTATTTTTGTTACATCAAGGGCTGCAAGGAATGTATCATCAAGCAATTTTTGTTTCTTTCGTACAGTCTGTTTTGAGTGGATGGTTTACTAGGATCAACCGTAAACTCTTCATCAGATGTTGTATTTTGTCTTTCAGCACCAGAACTGCCAGTTGAGTCACTGAGAACTAGTTTCTTCAAATCTCGACATTTCTCTTGCTTTTCTTATGTTTAATTGTTCTTCCTTTTTCTTAGCATACCTTTCTTTCTTTGCAAACTCTTTATCAATCCCATCCATTTTTCCTTTTCGCCCCTGTTCTCGCTGGAGTTTTAGAAATAGTTTATCTTCTTCAATATCAATTAGCCTCATAGCATCTGCATGTGCTATATCAAACAGGCTATCTAATCCTTGGTTCCATTTGGTTTGCTTATCTAATAGATTTTTTGATTGTTTCGCCTTATTCTCTTTATTTTTCTTTAATCCTTGCCATTCTTTGAACAGTTTCTCAATTTTGTCAACAACGTGCGACTTCTTTCTAGTTGGAATTCTTGCTCCTCCCCATACTGCCAACACATTTGCAGTAGACAAGCAGGCTTCTCGAATTGTTTGTTTTTTGTTTCTGTAAACCATAAACAAAGCCATAGTTTCTCGCTTTGATGGAAGAACTGTTGTTTTAAGTGTATCTGATGGTTGTCCAATAAGCCAAACATTAGTATCTTTGCTTTTGTGCATAGCAGTACCCCTGCTAGAAGATGGCGGGGGTTCCATGACGAGAGTCGACAGCAGAACCTCTTACACTCACGACAGTCAGACTACTACTGAATTATATCTGTACAGACAGTACAGTGTACAAGTGCCGGTTGCCCTCAATATTCGGTCACAACATAGTGTAAATGGTTACAAGAATGTTGTGTTTACTCAGCACTGTTAGCTCTATGTGCATTAACGCACTTATCACACGGAACAGATATTATAAGAAAAACGTCACAGTTCAAAACTCAATTTCCTGAAAGTAAACAGAAAAGTAATAGTTTAGATTACGGTAGCGACCCCTAAAATACATTAGAATCACCTGAAATTTTGCATATATTACGTTTTTATCAAATTAAACATAATTAGAGGGTGGCCCGGAAAAAATCTAACAATCGATATTTTTGAATCACCCTAACGTACATACATACATACATACATACATACATACATACGTACGTACAAAAAAAAAAAATTTGCGCAACTAGTCCAAAAGGTTAATCCAAAAGTTAATTCACTAACCGTGGTTGGGTTACAAACTTCAATCCAGTTGTGGCGTAATCAAAGTAACCATTAGGTTTGGTTGTCATATAATTCATATTTGGTTGTTGTAACCGGATGTATACGACGTTGCGTCGTCAGCGCATTCTGTCGATTGATTGATGTGGGCTGTTTAACTCCCTTCGCAATATCTAATATGCAAGGTTCGGCCTATCCATTTTCTTGAACTCAACCGCAGAGGAACTGTTCTCCTCTTCTGAAGGTAGCCTGTTGCACGCGCCACAGAACTTATAGGTAAAGTAAATACCACAAACAGAGAAAGAGATTGGGTTATATTAGGAGGCAGAAACAAGGAGATTGTGCTCTCTCTGTACAATTCCCTGGTTCCCTGGAGTATGCTGTGCAGTTCTGGTCATTCGTAACACCAATATAACGGGCGCACGCTTTGGACGTCCTGATTGGTCGCCCAATGGTGTCTTTATCTTCTCTCCGTAGATTTAATGCTGACATTGTGTATTGGCACATGCAAATCTCTACCACGACAATAGTTGCATTAATATTTGCGCCCATACTATTCTCGGTTTTCCCATTTTAGAACCCACCCCTTTATGCAATATCCCTCACCCCTTTGCAACATTGATCAACATTTGCCATCTCTATCACGACAATATTTTACATTATTATTATTATTATTTGCGGTCATACTATTCGATCCTCAACTCTGGTTCATGTATTCGGCATGACTTTTTACTTGCCAATTCTCGTGTAGGAGTGTGATTAAATTGTGTTTAGCTCGTGAAAATTACTATCTGGTTGGGTTGGTAGATAAATGGACACCCTAGGTATCCTAGTGGTTAAGACGCCATAAAATTGTAAATTCCAAAATAAATTTTACCGTAACTTTACTTATTTCAATAATTTTAACATAGTTATCAAGTGACAAATCATACGAGTATTTTATAGAACACAAAATGACCGAAAAACCTTTATAAGAGTATTTGTTATTTCATAAGGAATTTTGATTTAGAATTCGCTAAAAATTTCACTGGTTTCATGTACAGTGGTGACAAAAGGGCTTGACGATGATTGTCCTCAAGAACAACTGGCAAAGCTCATCAATGGAATGCTAGAACGTGTTTCAACTTTACACAATGGAAAGGGGAAAACAACACGATTCTAAATATATTGATTCAATAAATCTGTTATTATTTATTGACTTTTATTATCAAATATAAAACTATGGAAAAAACCGAAATTGTCTATTTATTTTTGTCAACCCTCTGTACATACTATAATTCAAGGTATTTTGCCCTCAAATATTACATTTAATTAGCAAAATTTTCGCCCCTTTTATTTTGAGAGAGAGAGAGAGAGAGAGAATATTACTTTAAAAATTGTTAAATATTTTTAATCAAATTTAGTGTTAACTACACTTTGTCAATACAAAGCTTGACAATATAAAGCCTGATAATGATCCAGTGATTAGAGCGAAACATTGCTATTCCTGCTTTTCTTTTCCTGCGTGAAATATCTCACTCCAACTTTGTTTCCATTACAAAAACGTCAGTAGTTATCAGTAACTCATAAGTGCTTTATTGATGAAACGCAAAACACAATTATACAGAGAGGAACACGATATCAACCTCAAATCGTTAAAAGATGGTGGATTATTTAATTTTTGTGTTACTGATCTTTACTTACACTGAACACTGGTTTATGGCCTCGGTGGCGCAGTAGGCAGCGCGTAACATTGCTATTCCTGCTTTTCTTTTCCTGCGTGAAATATCTCACTACAACTTTGTTTCCATTACAAAAACGTCAGTAGTTATCAGTAACTCATAAGTGCTTTATTGATGAAACGCAAAACACAATTATACAGAGAGGAACACGATATCAACCTCACATCGTTAAAAGATGGTGGATTATTTAATTTTTGTGTTACTGATCTTTACTTACAGTGAACTGGCTTATGGCCTCGGTGGCGCAGTAGGCAGCGCGTAAGTCTCATAATCTTAAGGTCGTGAGTTCGAGCCTCACCCGGGGCACTTATTTTAAGACCCGAACAACTAAAAGAGAAAACGTCCCAAATGTTCAATCATTCAAAGAATGTGTACATATTAAATCAGTTGAGAATTTGTAATTTTCATTAAAGCAGTTGCATATTCCTTTTGGATAAAAATCATGATTTATTCTATAATTTCTGATACGAATCTAAATCTATTATTATTACAATAAACTTATCTTAAAAAGATTTTCTTAATAAAAACATAGCATATATATTTTGTACGAAGCCAAAAATATTTATACAGCCATCTCTCGATTTACGCGATAGCTACTTTCTTGAAAACGGTTGGGTAAATAAAAAACGCGTAAATCAAACAATTTTCCCATAGGGAATAATGTAAAAAGTGGAGGTTAGGGATTTTTGTTATCAATAAGACACAGTACCCAATATTATACTAATGAAAAACTACAGTATACTGCTAAATCTAATACACGTACAATAAATTCTAGTAAGTAAAAGAAGAAACTGACAAAGTTAGTCCCAACATTTACCATTGACTGCTGCTCCTGAATTACTTGTTGATGCTGGTAGAGAGGGGAGTGGAGTTATTGAGTGGGCTGGGCTCTTACACCGCTAGATGTTAATGGCTCGTCGTCCTTACGAGTCTCCTTTTTCTTGAAAAAGAAATCCAATGTCTTTTGCGAGGCCTTCATCGTCTTCTCACGATGGATTTCTTTATAGTGATTGATGTCAACTAGGACATTTCGGGCCACTTTTGAGCTGCGTTCCGTGTTCGGGTCGTCCTCATCAAAAATAGCGAGAGCAACGTCGAATTAGCGAAATGCTTCAGCCAACCTCTTGCTAGTGAGGGAACGCACTTGCTCGACATCACCATCTGCTGCTACCACCTCTTCCTGGTGTTCTTTCTCCAGCTGAACAAGATCGCGTCGCGTGACGGATCGCGTTATTCCAATCACCGGCCGGCGTAAATTGAAAAAAGGTATAAATAGACCGCGCGCGTTATTCTAAAAACGCGTAAACCAAACTCGCGTAAAACGCGAGGTGGCTGTACACAAGACTAAACGTGTGTGTGTGTGTGTGTGTGTGTGTATGTGTGTAACTTATTTCAGCGTCTTGTTTCTCTGAAACTGCATGTATTTAATATAAATAAAAGAAATGAAACTCTCAATAATCTTCGATTTTCTTTCACGAACGTTTCAATAACTTGACTTCCCATCTTCAGTTGTAGTACAGTTATATTTTATAAATATTTAACATTATCATAATCATAAAATAAATAAAATTGAAACCAGACAGTCTATAGTTTTGGCAAAAAGTTCGCCGAGAAACAAAATTTTTAAAAAGCATAAAAATTATTAATCATTAATGATATGGATTTTGTTTTCTAAATTCTATTACTCTCACCATATACTACTACTACTACTATACTACTACTACTACTAATAATAATAATTTGCTATACTTTTTAGAACTTTAGATGAACTTTTTTCCGAGACGGTATATGAATATTGTTCGGAATTTGCCGGAGACCTCACGTGTATAGTGGGGAATTTAACACATTAAATTCAAATTCATATTCAAATTCCAAATTTTATTCCGAAAAGGATACAAATGACAGAATTTTTAAAATTTTTAGTTATTTGTTATGACATTAAAATATTCACAGTACTCTTACCTGAATATGCCGTTGAAAGCATGGAGGCTTTTTAGGCAAAATTAATGGCATTTACCTTATTTATTACATAAAAATAGTGAAAGTGGCAAGTAACAGTAATAGTGACAAAAATAATAATAATAATAGCAATAATAATAGTAAATATTGAATACTGAATAGACTTTATTGATAAAATAGATAAAGTACTTTTACAATTTACAATGACATAAATAATTATGAAACTTGACTATTTATTTTATTCAAAGTTTACAAAATGTTAAATGTTACATAATGTTAAATTAAATGATTTATTGTATATTGAGTAAAAAATAAATGATGCTTAATAATAATAATAATAATAATAATAATAATAATAAAAGAATAGATTAAGAAATTAAAGGTGCTTAATGAAATTAGCATATTTTAAATACGTCCTAACTTCCTTCCTCTAGTAGTTGATTACAAAATTGGTAACTAGGTTAAAAATGGTAGTAGTGAACTTATACATCAGTAGGAGCTAATGAAGTGCCTTTTAAATGATTTGCGAGATACATTTAGTGATGAAGCCTGCCTGATATGCATGGAAATGGCATACCATATATCTGCTCCTTTAAAAAAGAGAGTGCATTTCCTACAGTTTCTATTGTATAGTTAGGTTTGTTTATAAAATCACTGGGCAGTATGGTGTTATGACGATGGTGTATTTGATCGAGAGTGATTGCTCTTTGAATGAGTGATGTACAGTATGTTAATTTTTATTGATAACTTTGAACATATTGACAGCAATATTAAACTTGTATAAGTCATTTAGTTTTAAAGTATTTACCTATTTAAACAGTGGGGAAGCGTGACTTTCTCCGCTGTCGTTATTCGAGAGAGTTCGCAGACATTTTTTTGTGAATTACTCCCGAAGAATATTTTACATATTTCTTTGAACTAACCCGCATGTTGTAAATGCAATATAATAGATGTGGATGGATGAAGGAATAACATAAGCTAGCGCCTGTAGTTCAGATGGTCACCCAATGGGTCGGGGGTTAGACACTCGAAAATATTAGTAATATTAATCCAGGAATTAGCGCAATGGGCCGCATTAGTTTGTCCTGAGCGCAGTGCCAGTTTCTGGCTCTCTTCATTGATTTTTATTAAGATATTAAAGATAAAATTCATTCAATAAGTGAAATGATTACAAACAACTTTGAATAAAAAGATAAGCAAAATATTTGAGACAACCACACGATAGTTAAACATGAGGTTTGGGCGATGTGGGGTTGTTTAACCTCCTTCGCAACATCAAAGGTCATATGACGGAGGGGACTTATAACTGTACGTGGGATCCGAACCACTAGATCGATACATAATCCGAACGCAGAGGAGGGTTTCCTATCCAACTACTGTTCAGAACCAATGTTCCTTAACTTCGTTGATCAACGGGAAACGGTGTTACGACAATAACTACGATGTAACTAAAGTCATAAAGGAAAAATAACAGTTTCTGCTATGACGTAAATATTAAAATATATATATATAGTCGTCAAGGCTAGATTTCAACTGTTTTACGTGCAATAATTTCGAAGTGGATAGATAATTTTCACATAATTTTGGAAATAGTTAAGAATCAAACGATGGTTGTTTGGGTAACATTGGTCTCTTAACACGGGTGTGATGGATTTATGGATGCATACTTTAATTATTATTACATTTCTAAATATTTTCTGTGTTATCATAATTCAATGATCAAATTTGTATTCATTTTCGTCCTTCTTGGGTCATTTATCTACATTGTAGATAAGCATTTGTAGATAAGTATTTGTAGATACTGTAAGTATATGTAGATAGATAAGCATTTGTAGATAATTATTTGTAGATACTGTAAGTATGTGTAGATAGATAAGCATTTGTAGATAGATAAGTATTTGTAGATACTTGCATCTTCTGTAGGAGAAGATTGTAGACAACAATCAACCAGGGAAGTATTCCGGGGGGGGGACGTTAGGCAGAAGACAGGGAGTGCTGGAATTCCCGTTTCTCCTGTTACTGTCCTCCTTAGCTGATCTTTTTCCGTGTCTCATCTACCCTGCGAGCAGATCCAGCATGCACTCAAACACACACTTCTCTCACTATTCCTCACTACACATACATGCATCTTACACACTACACATTCTCTTCAAAATTGCAAACACTAACAAAAGGACCTTAATTTTGGCTCTCTTCTTCTTCTATGAAGGGGGCGATTTTAAATAGCCGAGTAAGACATGGTACGTTTAGTAAACGTTTTCTAAATGTTTAGGACGTTTTATAGACGTTTATGACGTTTTATAAATGTTTATGTCGTTTAATAAACGTTTTATTGGCGTTGTATAAATGTTTTATTTACGTTTTATAAACGTTTTATTGACTTTTTATAAACGTTTAGAATGTTTTATAAACGTTTAGGACGTTTATTAAACGTCCCATTTCTTGCTGGGAATATTTCCTCTGGGAAAGAGGTTAAATAAATTCAAAAGTATATTATGAAGAGACTATGTCTTTCAATTTAGAAAATATGTTTATATTTAATTATGATGGATTGCTTACACAATTTTAAGTTAAAAAAAATTTAACATTGTTGATTATTAGCTGCAGTATTTCCGTTGAAAAAGAGTGCAGCGTTCTTTTTTTTTTGTGTGTTTAATTCTAATTTCCATCTGAGATAAAACAGGTCATTTTTGGATCAACGAAAAAGTGAGGATAAATTTATCAAAGGGGAAGATTTAGATTTGTATCAACAAATAATAGAAGAAATCACGATTTTTATCCTGAAAAAAATACGTAACCAAACGAATAAAATGTTTACTTAAATGTAACTTACTTAATGTGTATCCATTCTTTGAGTGATTCAACATCAGGAACGTTTTCTCTTAAACTTGAGCAAACCTTATTTAAAACAAGTGCCCCGGGTGAGGCTCGAACTCACGACCTTAAGATTATGAGACTTACGCGCTGCCTACTGCGCCACCGAGGCCGTCGAGTAGTACGAGGTAATGTAATAATAATCAGCCAGGAAGGACGGAAACTGCACTAATGCTCAGGCCAACTAATGCGACCCACTGCTCTAACTATTGGATTATTATTAATCATCTCCGTCGGGAGCCGAATCCACGACCTCAGTTTCTAGACTTTGTTTAAAGAAAAGCGGTGTTACTCACTGTCCTACGACCATTGAAAAAGAGTGGGCTTGATCCAAAATAAACTTATCATCTGATAAACTCCTTTGCCTTTTGAATTGCTCTTATAAATACTTCAACACTGAAGTTTTAAATCAAACTGCAAAAATAACTTTAAGTAACTTAGTATGCAACTTGAAGGACTTCGATGCAAAAATGAAGGACTTCGATGCAAAATGAAGGACTTCGATACAAAACTAGAAGTGAATAACTGAAGGATTCTGTCCCTTAAAACTTAATATCTACAAATTCGAAGTCCCTGAAATAAAATTTTAAGTCAGTTCAGTAATGGAGGACACTCAAATAAGCAGTAAACATATGAATAATAATAATATGATTAGGTTTGTATACTAGCCTCCTTCATATAAAGGTCATATGACGAACAGGACCTACGTAGGATTCAAACCACTGTTCCAACAAGGGAGCCAAACCTTTACAACCCACAGTACAATGTAACAGAATGGCGTCAGAAAAAATTTCTTCCATTTACAGAAGACACGCATCCCTCATAGTCTACGTAAACTAGCCATAGACTATCACAAGCCATTCTGAGAAATGGAGAGTAGGGGTTCAGTGACAGGCCCGCTTCACGTAATATATTTGGTTCGACCCAAATTCCCCTTTAAAGGGAGACTTATTTTTCCCAGTTAGTGTCGTTACCCACCATCTTAGTGTTATCATTTGGACGAAAGACGTTAAACGGAAAACCAACTAACAACAGTCTAGTTACTCAACATTAACTATACTTATATGTATCGTAGCGAATATAATATATTAAGTACCTACATCGTGTGTGTATTCAGAACATCTTTTATACTGATAAGTTATCAGGAAAGAAAAGGAAGTTACCTTAAGTGAAGCCATCGCCCGTAGTTTAGTGGGTAACACCGTTTCCCTATAAGCAAAGTGAAAACCCTAAGGTCCTAAGGTCGGAATTCGACCCCCGATGGTGCTGGTAATAATAACCGAGGAGTTAGCGCAATGGGTTGCATTAGTCTGGCCTGAGTGCTGTGCCTGTTTCTGGCCCTCATCACTTATTATATTATGAAATAATGGTGCCAAAACTGGCTACTTCCTTTATTCTTCAGTTACTACCTCACCAGTGGCGGCTCATCGGTAGGCACTGCGGAACTGCAGTACCCCTACATTTTTTATTTACAATTGAAATAATCAAGAACACTATAAGGATGAGCTCACTGAATAACTTTTTCAATAACTTTCGAAACTTTTATTCATTGCTCAATGCTCATCCTTTTATTTCAGTAATTATTTCAACCCATTCTTAGAGACAGCACCCCTAGAATTTTTAGTCACGAGCCGCCACTGTACCTCACACTCCCCTCTTAACACTATTCCCCTTATTTCCTTGATTTAACTAGCAAGAATTGCAATTGTTCCCAAAGAAGCGGATATACCTTCGCGATATGGTATTTCCATATCGATAAAACCCCTCAAAAAACACGGGGCACTCGCTCGTATTTACGAGAACGGAGTTTAACCTCTATTTTCTGAAACACCGAAGAAGACTTGTATTTTGGGTTGATGAATATTGCTCACGAATACCCAAACGAAAGAGCTTAAATTCGTTATTTTTAATCGCAATCAGGTGTCAACAAGATGGCGATCAAGCAGATTCATTTTTAAAGTGGCGTCAGCTGAAAACATTCACTAATTCTCGTTTACAAATTTAATTTATTCGTAATGTTGATTTCAGAGCATTTTTTTTTACCTATTTTTAACCTTTTTTACCTATTATTACCTATTTTACCTCTTATAAAGCGTTATATTAACGGGGTAAGCCTTTCATTCAAACTTCAACGAGTGAAGTGTTCTGTTTCGAATAGTGTACAGGACATTTAACCACACTTTGTTACTTCTCTCATTTTAGCAAATAAGTACGACAAGGTCGTAACATTCCTCTTGCCCTGCCAAGTTCAAATTTATGTCTTGTCTTAACCTTTTAATCTTTTTTCAGTTTTTCTTTATTTTTAACCATCTGAGAAGATTTGATGGGAATCTGAAAGCTTCCATTTATTTTTTTACTCCTGTTAAGGAGTTTTAATTTGTAGCTTTTATGGAGAGAGAGAGAGAGAGAGAGAGAGAGAGAGAGAGAGAGAGAGAGATTTCGTGTTATAAACCCAAAATTTTTAGTACTAAATTACTAATGGAATACACTTTTAACCCCTTCATTCAGGGGTGTGGCATATAAACTACATGTAAAATTTGCGCTCAGATCCCGGTGTAGTAAATAAACCAACTCCCAATCTTTTCTGAACTCCGGGTGAAGTTTATAAACCAAGGGTATATCCCTCTCTTTCCACCCTCTGGGGTTGAAAATGGGGGGGGGGGATATATGTATTATAATTCGAATTCATTAATTTGAATTCATATAATTCGCTTCAAAGCTATGTCCGTAGTGAAAGGGTTAAAATATAAAATATGTGGTCTGACCAGAAAGTAAACTTTGGCAGAACTTCTAAAAAGAGGAGTGAAACAACTCTAAAATATTTAAAATAGTGATGAAGCGACTCCAAATCCAAGACAAAACAGTAACAGTGAAAGAAATTCCCCTTACAAAAAACGGGCTCTTCTAGACCTGAAACTAATGTTTTATTTACCTTGAAAAGAAACTCAGCAGATCTGGTAAATTTCTACCAAACTTCTCAATTTTGGACCCAGAAATTAGAAATGCAATTCCATCAAATATTAATTCGGCATTTAGTCCTTTTCCCTCCGCAATTTCTATTTTCGTGATTAGGTTAACTGTACACCCTTGACAATTAGTTAGGTTAAGTCATGATATTTTCGTTACACGACATATGGTGAATAATATATATTTTAACGAAAATATCATGACTTAACCTAATCAATTGTCAAGGGCGTACAGTTGACCTAACCAGGAAAAAAGAAATTGCGGGGGAAAAGGAATAAGTGCCAGTTAATGTTAGGTTACGTTAGGTTAAGTTTGGTTAGAAAATATTATACATTCCCATTTGACGCCTTTACCGCGAATGGAGTGACTTTGTTTCTCAAATAAAGTAACTTTCTTCTCAAATGTGGATTTTTTACTTTGTACATTTTTATTTGCAGACCGCGGATGGGAATGAAAATGACATTAAGTGAGAAATAACCCAGTAGAATGATACCGCGTAGACGTACAGGGTGTTCATAAATTATCTCTACAAATTCGGTTCAATTCAAATTCAATTTGTAAAGCTAATTTGTTGAAACCCTGTACTTCAATTGGTAGGAAGCTCGAGTTTTCAGACTAAGCGTTACTGTATCCGAGAGTGTGTATGTCCTCCTAAGTTCGCACACGGTTTAGGAGAACATTTGTTCACAATTTTTATCTCGTATTTAAAGTACAGGGTGATAAAAAAATGGTCCTCCAAAAATAATTTTTAATCTTTTTTGGAGAGGGAATACAACTATCTTAGACCATCCTGTATATACTGTATGAGAACAGCATTCCTGCGAGATCGAAGAGAGGACGTATATTTCTAATAGACAGGATTTATCGTTAGATTTCTACTGAACGAAAATTTGTTCCAACGACGACCCAAGCAGTTTTAATGAAAATAAATGAGACACCTTTAAAATTCAAAGAAAATGAAAACTATTAATTAAAGATAAGGATAATATAAGTTATTGTATATATGAAAATAGTAAAAATTTAAAATTATCAAACACTCTAACATGAAATTACGAAAAAAAATAGTTTTGTAGCGAAAATAGTTATTCATTTTTAGATGATTTCAGCGTGGTCGTGTCGTCATTAAAATTATTAATATTTGGGGAATTAACTTCGTTTTAATCAGTAACATTCACGAGCAGATAATTTCAATGAGTCTGACATGATCATCGTCCTTTCGGAAAAGAGATCCGATGTTCTTTCATATCAAGTTTCATATATATATATATATATATATATATATATATATATATATATATATACAGCCTTGGTCAGAATTATTAGGCACCTCTAAAATTCTAAGTAAAAATATATGTTAGTGCAATAAAGGATATAAAACAATGATATACCTGTTACTTTTAATTATTTACATTAATTTTAATACCTGGTATGTCTGCCTTTGGTCTTAATTACCGCCTTTATTCTGTTTGCCATATTGCTCACTAAGTTGTTGCATACTCAGCTTGGCAGTTTATTCCATTCCTGCTGTATAATGTTCTTCAGTTCACTTTTAGAGGTGCATCTGTGTTCGATGGGATTTAGGTCTGGTGATTGAGGGGCCAATCCATTACTCTGATATTATTGTGCTCGAACCAATTTTTGCTGTGATGAGAAGTGTGGCACGGAGCGTTGTCTTGTTGGAAGATGACACCTTCAGGGACATTATTGTTGAAGATTTTGGCTACTGAGCGCTCATATACTTGATCCAGCACGGTGGTGTACTCGATAGAGTTCATCCTGCCGTCACAGATTTTCAACATTCCGGTCCATGCCAGAGCCATGCAACCCCACACCATGATGCTACCCCCTCCGAACTTCACAGTAGGTACCACGCATTCAGCATGGTATGCTTCACCTGCTCTTCGGCGAACATAAACGGCGCCAGGGGTCCCGAAAATCTGACAAAAAAGTAAGATAAATGAATTGTTTTAGCATAACGGTTGTAACGCATTTAAATGCATTGCTATACAATGTAACAATATAAATAAGTAACTACTCTGAATGTGTGTCTTACCTCGAAGTTACTTTCATCGGACCAGATCACTTTAGTCCAGTCCTCAAGGGTCCAATTTTGGTGTTGTTTGGCCCACATTAGACGCTTCTTTCGGTTGACCTCAGACAGAAACCGCTTTTTCCTGGCCTTCCATCCTTTGAGGCCTTTTTCTGCAAGCCTTCTTCCAGCGGTACGACTGGAGATGGACTTCCCAGTTGTTGACTGAAAGGCTGCAGCGACGTTCGAGGATGATTTCTTACGATCTGTCAGGCTAATTCTTTTCAGCAGCCGGTCTTCTCGGGCCATTGTTGACCTTTTCCTACCTTGCTCTGCCCTATTCTTGTAAGACTTGGTTTTCTTGTACCTTTTTAACGTTGTCTGTACTGCACATCTTGAGCATTTCATTTGTTTTGCAATCTTAACCTGGGATAGTCCTTGCGAATGTAATAAGACTATTTGGGCCCGTTCACCTTCTGAAAGTAGCTTACCCCTCGCCATTATTGTAGCAATTACTTTTGTAAACAAATAGAACGTGTGATATTAGGTCGTTTCTTCTTCTTAACTTGCTTACATTTGTATTATCTTCGTTTTACAGCTCACAAATTTCCTGAAAAACAAATAAATGTATGTTATGTTCGTTATTTATTCTTGATATCTTATCAAAGCATTAAAGTTTCAATTAATCACTAAAACAACACATTTGAAATTATTAAACGAATTAATATGTAGTTTAAAACAAAAAAAAAGGGGTGCCTATATATATATATATATATATATATATATATATATAATATATATGGAGAGAGAGAGAGAGAGAGAGAGAGAGAGAGAAAGAGAGTGTAACAAAGAGCCTAGGATCCACTCAGTAAAAACTTGCTCTTAATCACTGATCAAATTTCATGTTAATTGCAGTATAAGGCATGAATAAAATTTAGACTTTAGACGTCATTTAAGAAACTACAAAAAAAAACCAAATGTACGGTTTCGGAAAAAAGTTCGGCAATAAATATAAAATTTTTAAGACGATTAAAAAATTACTAATTGGCAATATTATATATTTCTTTGGCGCTATTTTATTTGTTTTTGGTGACGTAATCAAATTTTAAGGAACAAAATCTAATTATTAATAATTATTTTTTATGCTTTGACAAAATTTATATGTTTAGTCGAACTTTTTTCCCGAAACTGTACTTTCATAAGTTTCAAAAATTAAAAATGACCAAGTAAAATAAATCCTAAGGACTTAAAAAAAAACTCTGAGGATCAGGTTTCTCTTTAATTAACGTTATACGCGAGATCAAACATTGATCATTTATTAATTTTAATAGATTAGATACTTCAGATATCAGAGGTCACCTGTAATGCGTTCGATAAAAACAGCTATTGTTTAATAGATGTTCTGAGTCACATCATCAACCTGATATACTATAAACAAACTTTCTCTGTTAGTGTTATAATTGGGAAGTTTGGGAACCCAAGAACGTCATTAGGAGGACCCTATAAAAATCTTTCATTACTGTTAATTGGAAGGTTAAAAGTAAAAATATTAAAATTCTTCCTTTTTCCGTAGAGGGTCTATACTGCAGGGGTTGCAGTAGATCGCAGAGCAATTTTTAGTAGCAACATTTATTTGTTTTATCTTTGTGTTTACCAGTCATTTAACAAAACATAACAAAGTTTAACTTTAATAATTCTGAGAGATATTTAATTAATGTCACAGAAAATGATACCGCTAACTTTAATTCCTGCCAAAATTTCATACCGCGGTAAGCTGAGCTGTTATGAGCATGTGTCACTTAACTTAAGTGACGGGTCAGTCATTTGGAATAATCGGTGGTGAAGGTCAGTCTCCAGTCCAATTGCATTAACACCGTTAAAATGAGGGCTGGACCGAGTGCGAAGAAACACAAAACTTATAACTTTCACAATGAGTGGGAGACGGCATACTTTTTTACGATGAAAAATTCCAAATGTGTGTGTTTAATTTGCCATGCATGTATCGCTTTCGTCAAAAAGGGGAATTTGGAGAGGCATTTTAAAACTATTCACAAGCGGTATGACAGTGATTTTCCAGCTGAAAGTGAACTACGTAAGAGAAAAGTCAATGAACTTAAGTCTCAACTTAGTGCTCAGCAGTCTATCTTTACAGGGCCTAGCACAAAATCGAAAGCAGAACGATTGCGTCATTTCGGGTGAGCCGCGTACTTGCGAAACAAGAAACCTTTTCAGGATGGAGAAATATTCGAAGAAGCATTTACAGAGGCAGCAGAGTCGTTTGTTCAGAATTTCAGTAATAAATCGGAAATATTGTCTGCTATTAACCAGCTTCAGCTATCCAGAAACACTGTGATGCGGCGTTGTGAAGAATAGATGAGAATTTGATGGAACAACTGAAGAAAGACATACATGACTGCGTGTTCCTTTCACTTCAGTTTGATGACTCGACAGATGTGATCGACACATCACAGTTATGCATTTTTATTAGACTGCCAAAGAAGAACTGCTTAAATTCCTACTTTTAAGAGGGAAAACTCGAGGTGAGGACATTTTTCATGCATTCAGCGAGTTTGTTAACGACACACAATTCAAACTTCACAAGCTTGTGAGCATAACAACTGACGGATCACCTGCTATGACTGACCGCTCCAATGGGTTCATCGCCCTGTGCAAAAGTGACAAAAGGTTTCCAGATTTCTTTAATTATCACTGCATAATTCACCAACAAGCATTGTGTGGTAAAATGTTGAATATTAAAGAAATTATGGATATTTCCCATAAGATTGTGTGTTCTATTCGGGCGAGAAGTCTACAAAGGCGTCTCTTCCGGTCTCAGCTAGAAGAAAGTAAAGCAGAACACACTGACCTTTTTTTGCACACTGATGTCAGGTGGCTAAGTAGAGGTAAATTCCTGCAGAGGTTTAGGGATCTCTTACCTGAAATTAAAGACTTTCTAAAGTTAAAAGAAACATATTACAAAGAGTTGGAAGACGAAGTGTGGCTGTTAGATTTTGACTGACACCACCGCTTTTCTAAATCAGCTAAATATAGAGTTGCAAGGTAAAACCAAACTATTGTTGAAATGATTACCTCATTGAATGCTTTTAAACAAAAACTAGAACTGGTATCCTCACAGCTGCAGCGACACCAACTGCGGAACTTCAAAAACATGATGTAAGAGCTGGAAAGTTAGGGGAAAGAATGCGACCAGTTTGACAGTGTTCGATACGTTAAACAGTTGCAGAATGTTATTACAGACTTCAACAGACGGGTCCAAGACTTAGCAACACTAGAACCTGAAGCAACATTTATGTGCTTCCCATTTGGTGCAAATTTTGACATTGATGATATTGCATCAAAAATGGCCTTATTGTTTAATTTGGACATATCTGCAATCGAGAATGAAATTTTGACTCTGCGAAACGACATTCAAATCAAATCCAGGTCTTCAGAAGGAAACTTTTGACACCTACTTGAAGAAAAGTATCCGAATGTCAGAAAAAGTGCCATGTACTTGACAGCATTTTTTGGATCAACCTACCTTTGTGAGTCAACATTCTCACACATGAATATCATCAAATCAAAATACTGAGCAACTCTGACAGATGATCACCTGGATGCTTGTTTGAGACTAGCAATCAGCAGCTACAATCCGGACTACACACGGCTTGCTGACGCCATGCAGTGCAAATCATCACATCAGTAAAGTAAGCTCTTCCTATTCCAGTATACCTAATTTCTAATAAGTTTGGGGGTTAAAATTTAATGAAAAATATATCTCTGTGCATTTGGAAATATATTTTTATATTCACTTCATTTTATTCTCTCTCTCTCTCTCTCTCTCTCTCTCTCTCTCTCTCTCTCTCTCTCGATGTTGGGGAGTAATATCGAGGCGACTGATTTGGAAAAGGACTTGGGTTTGCTAATTAGCAGCGACCTTAAGTTTACCAAACAGTGCGTAGAGGTGGAAAAGAAAGCCCAGAAGCTGTTGGGTTATATCAGGAGGCAATTTCAGTTTCGGAACAAGGAGATTGTGCTCCCACTGTACAATTCCCTGGTTCGGCCGCACCTGGAGTATGCTGTGCAGTTCTGGTCGCCCACCCTCAGGAAAGATATTGAGACGCTGGAGCGAGTGCAGGCGAGGGCCACAAAGTTAATCCCTTCCGTTAGGCTTATGGGCTACAATCGACGGTTACGCGCCCTGAACTTGTTTTCGCTGGAAACTCGGAGGCTGCGCGGTCAACTGATCGAGGTTTTCAAGCTCTTACGCGGGTTCAACGATGTCGATTTTAGAAGCATGTTTAGTTTAAATGATAACCCAACTCCCAACAATGGTTGGAAGTTGGATTTAAAACGGTTTAGGACTAGTGTGTGTGGGAATTACTTTACCTATAAGATCTGTGACACGTGGAACAGGTTACCTTCAGAAGTTGTGAACAGTTCCTCTGTGGATCAGTTCAAGAAAAGGTTAGACCAAATCTTGCACACTATTTGAGGGTTGAGGGTGTAGAAAATTTTCCCTGGCACCCGTTGCCATTGGTACCTCCTCGGTATGGGCCGCAAGGCCTTTTGAGGTACTTCTTTTCCTTGTAACTCCTTGTAACTCTCTCTCTCTCTCTCTCTCTCTCTATATATATATATATATATACACACACACACACACACACACTGTATATATATATATATATATATATATATATATATATATATATATATATATATATATACATACCCCAAATGGACAGGAAATTCAGAGAAATGCCAGAGCCAAAGATTTAGGGGTTGTAATGACAGATGATGCGAAATTTGAAACACAAAATAAGATAGCAGTAAACAGAGCAAAGAGAATAACGGGTCAGATATTGAGAACCTTTAAACGAAGGGGTAGGAATGTAATGATTCCTCTACTGAAAACCCTGATAATACTCAAATTGGAATACTGCTCGGTTTTAACACATCCCCATATAAAAAAGAAGACATTAGACAGCTGGAAGGGATCCAGAGAAGCTTCACAGCCAAGATCAATGGGTGCAAAGAACTAAATTACTGGGAAAGGTTACGCGAACTAGACCTATATTCACTGGAAAGGAGAAGAGAGAGATACACCATTATTTACACTTGGAAAATAATGGAGAAACTAGTCCCTAATCTTACTCTGAACCCTATAACTCCCCAAACAACGGTGGAAAGTAGAAACGGTAGACTGTGTCGTATTCTCAAATTGAAGGCGAGACAGGGAACATCCTTAACCCTGAAAAAAAATAGTTTTGTAGTGAGAGGACCAAAACTGTTTAATCAGTTGCCCAAAGACCTAAGAAACACGAAGGGAGTTGCAGTGGAAATCTTCAAAAGAAGACTAGACGCCTGGCTCAGAACAATCCCCGATGAGCCGGGCGTACCTGGCTATGTGAGGTGGAGAGCGCAAGAATCCAACTCACTACTTCACCAGGCCAACTCGAGAGGATGGGCGACAAGCTTGACCTTCGCGAAATGAGAAATCATCGCGCGAAACCTTTGTAAGGTTGTAAGGTAAGGTAAGGTTATATATTAGGGTGGGGTGAAAATTTTTTCAACTATTGCTTCACTGATAATAAGGTGGATTGAAGGGTGATAAAAACGAATATGAGAATTAAAAGATTTTCAATTCATCCTAAGTACCCCATTTTTCCCCCCCAAAAAAAATGGCCGCCAGCTAGTAATTATACGCTTCATAACTCGAAAAGGATTCGTTTTACAAAAATGTTTGCTGAAGCAAAAATTGTTTAATTCACATTTTCTACCTCATATAAATGTTTCAGATGTTTAATGAAATTTTTATTTTTCAGGTTTTTTGTTGGATTTGGAATTGGTAATTTCTGATAATTAGTAACAAATATGGCTTCTGCTTCAAACATTAGAGCTACAAGGAGTCAATCAAAACCACATTTTATATTTGGAACCGCACAAGAGTTTCCTCTTACAACATTGCCAACAAATAAACAGGTGGGCCAATACCATGTTCTTTTAAAAGAAGCCACTTCAGTGATTTCACATAACTCTGATATTTTCAACAAAATTACTGAAGATATACTCTGTATTTGGAGAAAAGCTTCAATTCCTGCAATAGCTGACAAATCAGTTTATATCAAATTAAAGCGGTTCATCGGCAAAGCAAACGATCTTAGTAGATCAAAAAGTAGTGTTAAAATGAGAGAAAATTTTAATGACACCTTGGAAGAATAATTCGATATCAGTGCCTGTAAATGCCCTTTTATCTCCCCTCAAAACTTTGGCTGTCCTGAGAGCTGCGAAGATGTTCACATAAGATGCACCTAGGAAATTGCGGACAGAAGAAGAGAAATGAAGGACTCTCATATTTTAACCGAAATAGAGTGTTTTTCAGATGTAGAGAGTACTTCCACACAATATGAATTAGACCCACATCAGAGTGAATCAGACTATGAGTCAGTTGCCATACAAGGTCAAATGAGACTTCCATTGCCTACTGTACCGATGGAAGTCGATAGACTTGGAAATTCAGATCGAGCAGCAGCTGCTTTAGTTGATTATGTAAAAGAGAGAAAATGAGAAAAAGTTTGGTGATTGAGAGTAAAGCTAATCCTGCTGTTATATCTGCTATATTTTTTGACGGAAGAAAGGACAAGACTTTGGTGAAGGTGAAGAAAGGAAACAAATTGTACGGAGACTCCATTAGAGAGGAACACTATGTTTTGGTGTCTGAGCCAGGAAATGAGTATTTAACCCATGTAGTTCCTTCTTCTGGTAAAGCTCAAGATATAGCTGATAGTTTGCTCTCCTTTCAAGACTCAGCTATTAATGAGAGCATTCGTCTCATAGAATGTGACAGTACAAATACCAACACAGGTGCCAAGGGTGGGATCATTCACCTCGTAAAAGAAAAACTAAAGAAACCGTTACAATGGAGCATTTGTATGCTGCATACAAATGAACTTCCCCTTCGACACTTATTTGAACAGTTTGATGGTAAAACAAAAGGTTCAGCATGTTTCACTGGAAAAATCGGAGTAACACTGAAAGAATGTGAAAAAATGCCTGCAGTCAATTTCAAATCAGTTAGAGAAGGCATTGATTTAACACACATATCAGAAGAGGTTATCGATGATCTTAGCCAAGATGAACAGTATTTGTACAAAATTATTGTGGCTATAAGAAGTGGGAATGTCCAAAAAGATTTGGAAAATACAAAACCGGGACCACTGAACCATTCTCGATGGCTGACATTAGCAAATCGTGTCTGCCGCCTATACATTGTAGAGAAAACGTTCATTGGCTCTTTATTCAGTAATTTTCTTCATTGTTACAAATTATGGACCAAGCTGGTTCGATAGTAAGAGTAGACCATATATATGGAATGGACCACATCACATACAGTATTTGGAGCAATTTAAAGATGTCATCTTCTTCCAAAGGATGTTCAGAATGTAGTGAAGCCTTACATTGCTAGAAACGCATATTTTGCTCATTGCAAAAATGTTCTGATAGCAATGTTATCAGATACATCAGACCAAAAACGAAACAGAGCAGTTGATTTCATCATGAACATTAGAACAAAGACGGAAAATGTGTCCAAAATCAGAGAATTTAAGGTTCCTGAGATAAATTTCAACCCAAACGCATGGGATGATATTATTTACTGGTCAAAAGAAATGCTGACTGAACCTCCACTCACTATGGCGCTCACAAATA
Organism: Bathynomus jamesi; assembly: GCA_023014485.1. NCBI lineage: Eukaryota > Metazoa > Arthropoda > Malacostraca > Isopoda > Cirolanidae > Bathynomus > Bathynomus jamesi. Next base: position 118,754 of record JAJOZX010003275.1, read on the forward strand.
TTGAACTCAATGCATTTAGGGTTAAAAAAACTGTGCCTACCCAATTATCCACTTCATTCACAAAGTGTCGAGAGGGCACTAAAACTTGTCACCGATGCGGCCTCATCTGTATATTCCCAAGAATCCCGTAATGGATTTATAAGAGCAAGAATTAGGTCTCGTTCATTGCTGCCATGTATGGAAACCAAGAAAGAAATGACTTCACTTTTTTGACAATTAGCTTTTAATTAGAGACTGAAATAATTCACCAAAATTTCATAAAAGCAAACACTTCACGATTTTTGAAAAGGGATTTTTTTGGAAGTGTATTGATTATATGTTTGTGCAATTGTGGTAATAAAATGTCAATAATTTCTCTCGTTGATTAGTGATGTTGTAGATTATAGTTTGAATATTCAAAATTATATAAGGTTATTAACTATTATCAAAGTAATGTACTTAGGTCATCAAAGAATTTGTCATTTATTTAGAAAAAAGTGATTTATTTGTGATATTTATCGAGGTAAATTTTGATAAAATTTAAAATTGAGAAAATAATTTATAAAAGGGCACTTTCTAATGTATGTTTTTATTTTGAATCATGTTTACTCTATAATGTCTTTTAATTGGATGCATATTTTTCAAGTTATAAGCATTTATATGTTTGACTAGCGGCCATTTTGTTTTTCTCAAAAATGCGCTAGTAGGGCAAAATTGATTTTTCTTTTATATCACTTTATGTCATCTATAGAATACAATACAGCAAATTATAGGTGAAGCAAATAAATATTCCCCAAAGAATTGCGTTTCACCCCACCCTATTATCACTGGTCTGCGTCATTTTTGAGGTCAAGGTTTTTTTAGTTGTTCTTTTATAAGTTTTGCATGCTGAATTCAAAAATGTAACTCATTTTGCTCAATCAGGCCAGGTTTTTATGCTATCTCAATTTAAAAAAAATTAGATAATCGTTATGAAATGAGCAAGTTTATTTTTTTAAACAGACTTAGACTTACATTTTAGCCAAGTGTTAGCCAAGCTCTATATAATAAACAGACAACTTATTTCTAATTACGATTGTCATTACTGTTTTTCAGCATGAATAGAATGTGCAAGAATGACTCAAACAGGTTCTGCTACATCTGTGGTAAAGTCACTATGTCAGACCGGCAGTCAAACATCACACATTTTGAGGAAAAGCTATCACGCCTACTTTGGAGTTAAACTTGGTGACCAGGACAAAGCCGTTGCCCCTCACATATGCTGCAAAACGTGCGTTGAAAGTCTGCGGCGCTGGAGCCACAAGAAGGTAGAGTGTCTACCTTTTGGTGTCCCAATGGTGTGGATGGAAGGAAGAGATCATACTACTGACTGTTATTTCTGTATGACAAACCTACAAGGTAAGTTAGTATGAATTTAGTATGAATTTCATTTTATACTTACAAAAATATGCCTGACAATATATGAGATATGTCTTTATCTCATCTTTATCTGTCTTTATCTGTCTTTATCTGTTTCCTTTTAGGCATAAATCGAAAAAACAAGCAACACGTAAAGTATCCAGACGTGCCATCTGCCATAGAGCCAGTGCCTCATGGACCAGAAATTCCAATTCCAACACCGCCCGACAACTTTGATTCGTCGTCCGACTCAGATGAAGAAATGGATGACGGTGACATATCTGGTACATACCAACCTACTGCCGAGACAAGTCAACCCAAACTCTTGAGCCAAGCTGAGTTGAACGATTTGACAAGAGATTTGTGCTTGTCCAAAGAATCTGCTCAGTTGCTAGGGTCACGTCTTCGCGAAAATCGTATGTTAGCTCCAGAAACAACATTCTTCTGGTATCGCAGCCGCGAAGAAGAGTTTCGAGAATATTTCACGTTGGACGAAGAAGCTTCGCTGGTTTACTGTAACAACGTCAACGGCCTCATTGCAGCTATGGGTTTAGCGTATGACCCTACAGAATGGCGGCTCTTCATCGACTCCTGAAGCAGAAGCTTGAAAGCAGTACTACTCTACAATGGTAACAAGGTCGCGTCTGTTCCGGTGGGTCACTCGGTGCAGATGACTGAAAGTTATAGTAACATGGAGCTTTTGCTAACTGCTTTGAAGTACAAACATCACAATTGGATGATATGCAGAGACCTAAAGGTATGTTCGTGTCTACGAAAAAAATACAAATATATATATATATATATATATATATATATATATATACTTATAGGTTATAGCCCTAGTGCTGGGTCTACAAGGCGGCTACACCAAATACCCCTGTTTTCTCTGTCTGTGGGACAGCCGAGCAGACAAGCAACACTACGTACAACGCGACTGGCCAACAAGACGTGGCCTGGAACCAGGTTCGCACAACGTTCTGATGTGAAAAATGCTCTGTATGAATTGGTCCACAATTAACCCACCCCTTATATCTCCAGTCTAACTATAGAGTAGATTAAGTCTAGCCCTGTAGGGGTCAGCCTAGAGATTCCGGAAATGGTCCAGAGCGGGCAGATAAATTGAGGTCCACAGTAGGATTCCTCACCAAACTAGGTTAGGGCAATCTACCTTCACCTTTGTTAAGCTATGAGTTGATGCTGGGTCTTAGGCCACAATGTAGGCCTAAGTTGTCTGACCCAGCTTAATTTAATGAGTCTTCTAAGTTAGAAGTTAGAAGATCCAACTGGGCTAAAAACACAATTAGTCACTTACTGCTAGTTATTAGAGAGTCCCTTTTCCCGTCTTGTTTGTTTATTAAGAGCGTACTTGCTGGTGGGGATCTTTTTCGTTGTCTGTTCTTCTCCCTTCCCCAGTTCCGTCCTTCTCGCCCCGTTCCTCGTTTTCGTTCTCCTTTGTTCTCCTCTTCGCGGGGATTTTTCCACCAGCGTCGTGTTGGTTTTTTCCTCGGTTGGTTCATCGGTAATGTATCTCTATTACCGAGCACGCTCTTGTCACACAGTATATAAATACTAGTGTGGAGAATAACTCTGGTGAGCAACCAATTGGTTTCTTCCACCCAGTTATTGACATAAAAGGAATTTAATAATTGTTAGATTAACTACCTACCTACTCAGTGAACCATTTTCGTTACCTCCCAACTACCCACTCATCAGTTTTCCATATACTGGGGGCCCTGGGAGATAAAAATTTTGGTGTCATTGTCACCAATTTTTATGTCTGAGTGTAGACTAGCTAACTATTTGACTGTAAATGCCTGTTAATCTGATTAACAGTGCCTATCCTCACCTTCTCATGGAGAAGGTGTAGCATTTAATTAGAAGAGAAAATATACATCCATAGGATGAAACTATCTATGGTCTTTACCATAAGAAAAGAAAAAGTGAAAGTTAGAAGATAAAATTACAATTCCCCAGCATCTATTTTTTGTTGTAAAAATAGTCGCGCCTTTAATGCTGTTTGTCGCTGAGGTCTTGTGTCTGTCAATGTTGTAGTAGGATGCGTTACCACTCCTACTGTCAAAGGAATAGTTACTGGAAGTTCAGTGTCTTCAGTTGTTACTGTCAGTGGAGAAGGTTCTCCAAAGTCCATCGTTTTGGGTCCAGACTCTAAAGGGTACAAAAGAGAAATGTCTCTTGTTGTGTCACCCGTTGAAGTCCTTAATTTGACCACTCTTGTTACCCCGTCTGCCCCTGGTCTGAGTTCTGAAACTCTAGCCAGAGGCCAGTATTGTCTTGGAGTACTGTCATGTATGAGAACAAGGTCCCCTACCTTAATTGTGTCAGACCAATCCTTCTTAGTCATTTGTTTATGTCTCTCCCTTAGACCCATCAAGTACTCAGTTTTCCACTGTTTAATGAAATGAGCTTTAACTCTAGTTAAATGTTGTAACTTAGTCTGGAGCTCATCATGTCGTTGAGTCCAGTTTGGGTCTTCTGAAGAGTCTATATTGTAGTCCGGCAGGAGACTAACTTGTTCTCCCGAATCAAATGATTTGGAGTTAATGGTTCCGGGTCATTAATGTTGTCACTCACATAAGTGAGTGGTCTATTGTTGATGATGTTCTCAATCTCAGCCAGGAGAGTGAGCAACTCAAATAAGTGTATCTGTTTTTTACCAATTGCTTTCTTCAAGCAATTCTTTACTGTTTGTATATTTCTCTCCCAGATAGAACCATACCAAGGAGAGGCAACTGGAATATACTTCCACTTTATGTTTGAATTTTTTATATATAATTGTGTGAGTTCATCGCTTAACAAGTCGTGGATGACTTGTTCACCAGCCTTGAAATATGTAGCATTGTCAGTCCAAACTGTCTTTGGTACTGAATGTCGTGCACAGAATCTCTTAAAGACAGCAACAAAAGATTCTGCTGTAAGGTCCTCCACAACATCCAAATAAACAGCTCGTGAGGCAGCACATGTAAATAGTACAATGTACATTTTTTGTTCAGTGTCACCCACCCCTACAGTCAATGCTCCTGTATAGTCAATGCCTACAGTCTCAAAGGGTCTGTTGAGAGTAACTCTCTCCTCTGGCAAAGCAGGAGGATTTGGTTTCCTATAGGGCCTAGCATGAATACGCCTACATGTGACACACTCACTCAGGACTGTTTTAACAGTGATCCTTCCTCATCTCTGAACAAGTTTAGATCCACAACTACTGATGGTACAGGTTCTTTTGTTTGTTTCCCATTAGTCAAGAATTCTAACTCTTTATTGTACTCTTTTTGTTGTGCATGGCCTATCCAGTATTTGGTTGCAACTTCTGTAAATTATGATTGTTTTTATTTAGCTGTTTGTTAATTGTAGTTAAACAGTTGCGAGCAAACCTCAAACAGTAGGCTGTGACCCTGACAAGTTTACTGAAGTCAGAATAACGTTCATAATTAGTGATTGGTTCAACCTTTTCATTTGAAAAGATTAAATTTAATGTCAAGTTAACTTGTTCCACAGGCCATTGGTCTGTATTACAGAGCCACTTAAGTCCCATAAACCAAGTTTTGTTTGACTTCAACAACTTGTAGGATAAACCTCTGGTCAGAAAGTCTGCTGGATTTTGTTTAGTTGGAACATAGTGAAAGTTTACTTGTAGGCTTTCATTAGCTTCAGCTATTTCTTTTAGCCTATTTCTTACTAAGATATTCTTACTATTAATGCTATCATTCCGTATCCAGGCAAGACAAATCTGACTGTCAAGCCAGATGTGGATATCAGTTATGTTCACATCATGGTAAGCATCCTTAAGCAATGAAATGGTTTTAATGGCTAATGCAGCAGCCAATAGTTCCAATTGAGGTATGGTTCGGGTAGGTTTGAGAGGTGCAACTTTCCCTTTTGCATAAATTAGATGACTTTCTGTAGGACTTACAAGATACGCACAGCACCCATAAGCTTGTGTGCTTGCATCAGCAAACACATGAAGTCTCTGGGGCTTATCCCTAAACCCACAGCACCTTTGAATTTTAATGTTCTGCACTTTTGTTAAATCAGCAGCTAACTTCTTCCAAGATTTTTGATTTTCATTTGTTATTGGATCATCCCACCCAACATTTGTCCTCCAAATTTCTTGGAGGAGAATCTTTGATTTTATTGTTGAAGGCAGGAATAGACCCATAGGATCAAAAATTTTGGAAGCCTCTGATAACACTAGGCAACAAATTTCAACTTTTTTTTTGTTACAGACACGTGAACTACTGATTCCTACTAAAGCGCTGATGCTGATTTCAGATCTGATATCAAAATTTCTCTATCACGTCCAGATTTTGTGTAACCGAAAACCCCTATTTTTCATTTTTTTTCTCACCCGCTTCTATTACGAAAGCCGTCTAAGCTACTTTTCCGTGCCACGTTTTATGTTAAGCATACTTAAATAATTAGTGAACAGGGATGACTTTTCTCCTTTATTCTGGCTTAAGACAGACAGCGGAATTCCGCTGGAGGAGTTAGCACCCCTGCGCCCAACCATCCACCCAAAGCGCGTTAGTATTTTGTTATTACTACTGAAAGGCAAATTCCTGTTCTTAAGTGAAACTTTGGTGTGTCCTCTTCCTTTGTCGCTTGTAGGATGACGAGCTCTCCTTCTGCAGGAACCAACAATAATCTCCCGTCATATTTGGGTTGAAATTACCTTGGTATCTGTTTTCCATAACTGAGATCTGTTGGTGGAAGCGCCCACCATGCTCGTCACTTACAGCCCCAAGGTTGGCCGGGAAGAAGTCAAGATGAGAATGTAAAAAGTGAATTTTCAAAGACATTCTGCATCCCATTATTTCATAAGATTTAAGCATGTTTTCTACGAGTTTACGGTGGTTTTCAGCTTTGTGGTTTCCAAGAAAATTTTTGACAACTTCAACGAAAGATGTCCATGCTCCTAGTTCATTCTCATTTAGATTAGATGGAAACGATGAGTCGTGGATGACACTGCGGATCTGTGGTCCAGTGAAAACTCCAGCTTCTAGCTTAGCATCTGTCAATATTCCTTTTGGAAACCACTACCTTGATGATCCATACCCTTCACGAAATTTTTCATAAGGCCAAGTTTAATGTGAAGTGGTGGAAGATGTACTTTCTGAGGGTCAATAAGTGCTGGGTGTTTCACATTGTATTTACCAACAACATGTTCAGTTCTAGATGGCCAATCATGTTTTTTGTAGTGGTTCTTGTCATCTCTGCTGTTCCATAGACACAAAAAGCACATATGCTTTGTGTAGCCCAACTGTAACCCAAGAAGTAATGATACAACTTTAAGGTCGCCACAAATATTCCATGTGTGGTCCTTATATTTGATGAGTCTTAGCAGCAGTTTCATCGATTCATAAGTCTCATTAAGGCCAGTGGCATGTGCTACAGGTATTGAAGGTTTTTCATTGCCGTTGTGCAGTAATACAGCTTTAAGGCTAGCTTTACTAGAGTCAATGAACAGTCTCCATTCTTTTGGATCATAGCGACAGCCAATCCCTTGCATCAGACCACTGATATCGTGGCAGAAACAAACGTTTTCTTCCTGTAAGTAAAATGATGAAAACTGCAAATGGCGATGGCGGAAATGGGAACTTTGGTGTTTGGTTGGAGAAGATTAAATTCTTGAAGTCTTGAACCAAGCAACTCTGCCTTTTCTTTTGGTAATTCCAAATCGCGCACTAAGTCATTTAACTCCGCTTGACTTAACAAATGTGGGGAAATATTTGCATCTGGAACATATATGCCATCTTTCCCTGTTTCTATATCACTAGCAGAATCTTCAGATGAACTGCTGTCTGTTATCGTTGCTGGTGGAACTGGTGGTGGATTTGTTTCATCATGTGGTACTGGTTTCATTGCTGATTCGCAGTTTGGGTACGTGATCTTTGATTTGTTTTTCTTTGTGAAACCAGCAATCTTTGTCAAACAAAATAACAATCATTGAAGTGATTTTTCGGCTCACGCCAAACCATGGGGACTGAGAACGGCATAGCTTTTCTTTTACCATTCATCCAAGCTATTAACATTGCATTGCACTGTGCACAGCAAATATGTGGTGCCCAGTCCCTCTGTTGGTCTCCTAACTTACAGTCAAAATAACACTTGTAGGCAAGTTTAATCTTTGTGTTATGTTTCTACGTTGTGGCTTAGGTGTATATTGTCCACAGACAAAGCAGAAGTTGTCTGGGTGATTTACACAAGCACGTCTATTTGATGCCATTTTGAATTACCATACAATATCTGAAAAAACGTAGAAAGTAATTATTACGATGTGCAAAATAAAAAGAAATACACACCGTAGTACAAAACAAATGCTATAAAAACAACTCGGGATAAATTTTATTTATCAAAATTGTTCGAATTTGTATACAGTTGGCAAAAAAATTGCTTTAACCTTGAAAAGCAAGTTTCATATTACTGGCATTAAGTCGATTAAAACCAAAATCTGGACGTGGTAGAAAATTTTACTAAAAGTGATTTGCATTTTACACAAAATCTAGACGTGATAGAAAAAATCTAATTATAGATTTGAAATCAGCATACCGAAATTAGCTAGGAGCACCTATTTGGTCTTCTGTAACAAAATCTTTGTTGCCTAGTGTAATATTTGTCTTTTAGTATTTGCTTCCTCATCAAGTTTAAAACCTTTAGTACAGATTGAATCATGACTGTTAGAAGTTGCATCCAAATACCAGTTCATACCTAAAGTTTTAACTCTGTCTGATGGCTCAGTAAGACCATTATTATCCTTTAAAATCTTTTTGTTTAAATCCTCATCATTTGAAATCCACTCTCTAAGTTCAAAGTTACCTTGTTGCATAATGTTTTGAGAGTGTTCATAGACTTCAGATAATTCAGATTTTGTTGTTGTTGAGCCTATTAGATTGTCTACGTAAAAATGTTCCTTAAGGAAGTTCAATGTTAAAGAGTTATTAAACTGGTTCAAATGATGTCCAATTGTCAATGCTAATAGGCTAGGTGAGCAATTGGCTCCAAACAACACAACATTAAATCTATAGGTTATGAACCCTTTATTCAAATCAAATGGATCCTTGAACCATAAGAACCTAAGTTGGTTCTTATCATATTCATTTTTAAGATTTATTCTCAAAAATGCCTTTGAAATGTCACTTTGTACGGCATATTTATCTAACCTGAACCTCAGTAAGATCTTCACAAGGTCAGAAATGAGATTAGGACCCTCAATCAGGCAATCATTCAAACTGTGTTTATCACTGTCTTTGAGGCTACAGTTATATACTACTCTGAGTTTTGTTGTTGGGGCATCTTGTCGATAAACCCCCCTGTGGGTTAAATAATGACAACCATCTTTTTTAAAAGGGTTATTTGTTACTTCTTCAATGAAGCCTTTCTGTAGCTGTTCTTTGAAGACATCACTGTACTTTTTAATATTATTATCTTGTTTGAGTTTTTTCATTACTTTATATAAATGTCCTTTAGCTACTTTGAGATTATCTCTTAAAGTTGGACAATTTATTTTCCAAGGTAACTCAATAAAATAACTATTGTCTTTGCACTGAATGGTGTCTTCAAATCTTTCTACCATTAACTGATCTTCTGAAGTTTGATTTGTGTCATGTATACCCACAGATTCTAGCAACCATAAAGTTTGAATTGCCTCATCCAAGTTTCATTTGATAGTGATGAATTAATGTTCTCAGTTGATATAATATTATTCAAAGTGTTGCTATTCTTACAGGTGTTATGTAGGACTGAGTTGAGGCACATAGTATTTGTTAGTCATGAACTATTTTGGTTTAGGTCTAGGTTGTATTTGGATAGGTCACCCAAAGGGGCTATCCCTGATGGAGTCTGATAGCTATACCATTACCTATCTCACTATGCCCTTATGAATAAGATTAATATAATCTGCCCCTATTAACATTTCAATGTTAGCTACTGTGTTGTTAGTGATATGTCTATCAGCTATTTTGTAGTGTTTTCCCAAATGATTTATGGTTTGTTCTAGTTTGGGTATAACCAGTTTGTTTTGTCCTACTTTAGAAATAATAACTGCTTCAATTTTCTCTAATTTATTTTCTAAATGTAGTTCCAGGTCAATTGTCTTATAGCTATTTTTGTCCGAGTTATCCTTAACAAAGGATGCAATATTGAGTTTTTGTTCATTCGGGTTTGGTGTCAAACCCAATTTATTAACTACATTTTGCGAAACAAATGTTTGTTGAGAACAACAGTCTATAAGACATCTCACTGGAGTGGTGCTACCCTCACTATTCACTAAGTCCAAAGTAATAGTTGGTAAAAGAATCTCAGTGTTTTTGTTACGTTGTTTGAACAAACAGAATGTCCCATGAAAGTGGCATTTTCTTGATTACCTTTGTTTGGTGGAGGTATCTTTTGAGTTTGAGTACTATTGTTTGGACACTTTGGTGAATCACACATTGATGAGACATGTCGTAAACTTTTACAAAACTTACACTTGAATCTTAACCTAGATTTACAGTCTTTCTTATAATGTCCCTGGCCAGTACACTTTTTACATAGGTTCAACTGTTCACATCTTTTAGCTCTTTGGTTAAAGTCTGAATATTTGTCACACCCAGTACTACTGTGTTCATTACTTGCACAAAATTTGCAATGTAGTGTGTAAGTTGAGGCAGCAGTTACATTAAAGTTCTGTAATGTAGGTGTTCGTGTATTACAGTTGGTCACATTTGATTCTACAGTATCAAGTTTTGTCTGTTTGGCTGTAGCTAGTTGGTCTCTGGGAACAGTCTTTGGTTTATCCATAGTCTGGGTCTTATTTTGTGTTGGAATATTTCTCAATTTGTAATTAGTTAGGATATTGGGAAAGTGTTTTCTGATATCTTCAAGATTAGGATAATTTTCTCCCGTCTTTAGAACTAAAATATCTTTAACCCTCAAAGGAAGGCACCTAAGAACTATGCCTTGTATAATCCAAGATGAAGCTTTAATATCTATCTCATTGCTAACCAGTTGTCCTATAATAGCTTCTAATTTTGTATAAAAATTTTCCATATCACTATGGTTATCTTTTATGGGTGCAAAATCAAAAATTTGTTGAGATAATTCATATACAATCTCATCTTTATTAATGTAATTACGTTTTAAGAGATCAATAGCTACTTCATATGAATTCCCTACGGCTGGTAAATAGGCTATCAGGTTATAGGCTGGGCCTTTAAGGAAACTAGTTAAGTAGCTAAACTTATCAACAGTTGAAATATAAGGTTTATTACCTATTAAACTCTCAAATTTGTCAATGAAAGATGGGAATTGTACCGTGTCCCCTTCAAATGTTGGTACTAGCAAAATGGGTAACTGAGCCCTCAATTCTTGTGACTCAGGATTTAGCATGCCACTTAAATTTTGTTGAAGGTTAGCTCTACTTTGATTAAAATCAGAATTAGGTTTATTTGGTGTTAAGTCAGTCAAACGAGACCGTAGTCTCCTTATTTGCTGTTCAATTGAGATTACCTGATCATCATTATCAGCGTAAAGGTCTATCAATTGTTCTTCAGCCATTTCGGATTCAACTAACTCTGAAATACTCTCATCAATGGCTATTATTTCCTTCTTTTTAGTTTCCAATTTAAGAATTACACACTCTAAATCTTCCTTACCTGGTTGTGTAATATTGTTAAAAGTGTTCACGGCCTTTGTAACAGCTCCCAACTTTGCCCCCCTTTTCTTTTTTAACTTTTTCAATTCCGCACTGTCCATGTTTAAGTCAAAATTGTTTAACTGGGGATCGTAATGAAATAGAGGACAAGAAGAAATTACCAGAGAAGAGAGAGCACAGACAAAACAGTCAAGTTTTAAATTTGGTTTAATCCCCCCCAAGTACTTATGTGTCACTCAGGTCTAAGCTTATAAGAGAATGAGACTCCTTAAATGTAAATGTTTCCTAGTTAGGCCCTAGGTTGTAGACCTAATTAGGCTTGATTAGTTGATTTTAGGCTTAGGCTTAGGCTAGACCATTTAGCCTAATTCTGCAATTTTTGTTAAGTAAGGTTAAGGTTTGTAAATTCCCCACACACGGACCACCAATGTGAAAAATGCTCTGTATGAATTGGTCCACAATTAACCCACCCCTTATATCTCCAGTCTAACTATAGAGTAGATTAAGTCTAGCCTGTAGGGGTCAGCCTAGAGATTCCGGAAATGGTCCAGAGCGGGCAGATAAATTGAGGTCCACAGTAGGATTCCTCACCAAACTAGGTTAGGGCAATCTACCTTCACCTTTGTTAAGCTATGAGTTGATGCTGGGTCTTAGGCCACAATGTAGGCCTAAGTTGTCTGACCCAGCTTAATTTAATGAGTCTTCTAATTAGTTAGAACTGGGTAAAAACACAATTAGTCACTTACTGCTAGTTATTAGAGAGTCCCTTTTCCTCTTGTTTGTTTATTAGAGCGTACTTGCTGGTGGGGATCTTTTTCGTTGTCTGTTCTTCTCCCTTCTCCGTTCCGTCCTTCTCGCCCCGTTCCTCGTTTTTCGTTCTCCTTTGTTCTCCTTTTCGCGGGGCTTTTTCCACCAGCGTCGTGTTGGTTTTTTCCTCGGTTGGTTGATCGGTAATGTATATCTATTACCGAGCACGCTCTTGTCACACAGTATATAAATACTAGTGTGGAGAATAACTCTGGTGAGCAACCAATTGGTTTCTTCCACCCAGTTATTGACATAAAAGGAATTTAATAATTGTTAGATTAACTACCTACCTACTCAGTGAACCATTTTCGTTACCTCCCAACTACCCACTCATCAGTTTTCCATACTGTCACACGCTCTCGTGAATCCGCAGATGATTCTACTTCCGCCGCTGCACATCAAGCTCGGACTTATGAAGAATTTCGTCAGAGCACTCAACAAAGAAAGCCGAGCTTTCGCTTTCCTGAATCAGAAATTTCCACGCGTCAGTGAGGGCAAACTGAAAGCAAGTATTTTTGACGGCCCTCAGATCAGGGAACTAATGAAAGATGCTCAATTCGACGAAAGTCTGGAGGACAATGAGATCAATGCCTGGCTCGCATTCAAGTCCATTGTCACAAATTTTCTGGGCAACCACCGAAGTCCAGAGTACGAACGTGTTGTCGAGGAGCTCCTGCAGAGCTTCCAGGCTCTTGGTGCACGTATGTCCATAAAGATGCATTTTCTCAGCTCGCATTTAGACTACTTTCCGGACAACTGCGGTGATGTCAGCGAGGAGCAAGGAGAGCGCTTCCACCAGGATATTCGAGTGATGGAAGAGAGGTACCAGGGCCGCTGGGATGTGAACATGCTCGCACACTACTGCTGGTGCTTCAAGAGAGACGTTCCAGCTGTGGAACACAGACGAAAGTCTTTGAGAAAGCCCTTTCGTCCACATTAACTGTACTCGTGTACCATTTTTTATATACTTTGTACATTTTCTGTCAATTTAAGTCCGTTTTAAAAAAATAAACTTGCTAATTTCATAACGATTATTTTCGAATTATCTATTTTTTTTAAATTAAGATAGCATAAAAACCTGACCTGATTGAGCAAAATGAGTTACATTTTTGAATTCAGCATGCAAAAATTATAAAAGAACAACTAAAAAAAACCTTGACCTCAGGAAAAAAAATTTCAAACGCAGACCAGTGTTATATATGATATATAACTGGGCTGGTGGATCGTATAGGGAGAACTTTGGAAAAAGTAGATCCCATCTCAGTAAAGTCTGGCCACCCCTGGATAGTCTATAATCTATACTCTATACATCATATGGATCAACTGCGAAAAATGAATTTAATATTTTTGAAGAAAGATCAATTATACTCTGGCTGTGACCCATACCCTTGTTCACTCTCAATAAGTTTTGAATTATGCTATTGACGAATTCTTACATTTTTCCAAACATATCATAAATTATTGTTACATTTATTTCTAATACATTAATTTGAGCAACATTTACTGGTTTCATAGTAAATATGTTAGTGTGTCCCAAGCCCAGGAGGTCCTTCTCTTGAGTGGTTGGTTGACTACTTCGTTTTACGATCTTCGTCCAACTGAGGTTACTGCATGAGATTGGCGATAAAACTGTCAACCGGGAAAAATAGGCTCCCTTTAAAAGGAGAACTGCATTATGTGCAGCGGGCTCGTCATTGCATCCCCATCCCCATTTCTCAAACTGGCTTGGGACAGTCATTTAAGTTCTTTTCTTAAGTCTTAGTGATTTCTACAACAAATATTTACTCTCTGTAAAAACGAGGACGCACCGACAAGTCAAAATTAATAAAACGTGTTTTATATATGCTTTGGGCTACGTCGTGGCCATGTCGAAACATCGCTTCCTGATAGATCAGCAAAGCTAAACGAAATTGCGTCTGGCGAGTAATTGGATTGGGGACCGTCCACTGCGTGCAGGTGATCCCACGTAAAGGTGTAGGTCCTCTCATCCACATGACCTTTGCTACCGTTACGAAGGAAGTTAAAAAAAACACACTCATATATGCTTTATAAAAATGGGGCCACTTTAACCCTACGGTGCCAGACCCCCTGATTAAGCAAAGCGTGGTTTAGTCATAAACTTTATCAGTTTTACAGAGTGAAGCAAAATCCACTTTTTCATTTTTTGCTTCATTTATTTTTTACTCAACATGTGTTTCGGAAGGACGTGAAATAAATGTGGAGTGATTTTGAACGAAGCAAGTTTTATCAGTGCACTATGGTGTGACTAAAGGATAATGCAATCATTGTTAAAACTTTCTACTTGAGGCAGTTTACTATTTTTGGTACTTCCTTGTAGCTTATATAATGTAAAGGACAATGAGTTTCGTTTACATTTTCTGGAAACCTTAACTTCGATCTAAGTTATTGAATCCTTTTTTGTAATATCGGTGGACTCACTGGACTGTTCAAAGGACCATTTTTTTAAATAAGGAATTGATTCTTAACCGGAGGAGACACGTCTCTCATTTAATTCATTTAATAAGGAATCTCGATTTGTAAATCCAGATTCACGAACATTTCTCAAAGACAGAATAAATGATAGGATCATGGATTTATCCTTTAGACGCTCCTTATATGAATAATAATAATAACCATTGTAGAAGATTAGAAACTGGCACAGAGCTCAGGCCAACTAATGCGACTCGTTGCTCTAACTCCTTTATTATTTTTATTACCAATACGAATGGGGTTCGATCCTCTGACCTCAGTGAATACCCAGTGAACTGCAGATGCTGGCTTCTTTATATACAATTCATCACAGACTGGGAAGTGATCAGTACTAGAACAATCTACTGTGACCGATGATACAAACGTAATCACTGTAACGCAGAAATAATCGGTAATTAAGTTTGAAATTGGACTCATTTTCATTGGAGAAAATATCTAGTATTACGTTACATTATTTTAAGAAAATTATACACTGTGACAATTTTTAAATTAAAAAAGCATTTAGCTAATAATAATAATAATAATAATAATAATAATAATAATAATAATAATAAATAATTGTTGAAATGTCCTTCCATAAAACCTTTATACATATATTCTTGTTTGATGAAGTTGCTTAACCTCCTTTGCAACATTTAAGGTCAATGATGGAGGAGACCTACAGCTCTACACACACACAAACACACACACACACACACACACATATATATACTGTATATATATATATATATACACACAGGGTGGGCCGAAAGTCTGGATCCATAGGAAAATTTATTTTAATACATAAATTACAACAAATGGTAAATACTTAAAATGAATATCAACTTTAACTCGTAAATGCGTATCCGTGATACTGTACAGTAGTTCGTACTCCAGTTAAATACTCAAATACTTTTTTTATTTCAGCCCAGAAATGGCTTCGAATCTAACAACAGAAGACCGGGTAGACTTGTGCTCATGTACGCAAGACAGGGCGCTACACACAGAGAAGTTGCTACCGAATTCAATAGAAATCATCCTGATAAGCATCCAGTAACACATGCGACTGTTGGCAAGTTGTTTAACGTTTCAAAGAAACAGGAAGTGTACATGATCGACGGCGTTCTGGTCGTCCAAAAACTGCAACTGATGAAATATCTCTGCAATGGTATGTGAAACTTTAACGAATAGTCCAGTAAAGTCAACAAGAAGATTATCAAATGAAACACGCATCTCGAGAACGTCAATTCGAAGAATTATTAAAAATCATAAATTCCATCCCTAAGTGTCTCGATGTCAGAGGCCGCCAATTTGAGCATTTGTTATAATTTGTTGTTTATACTGGAGTACGAACCATTGTTCAGTATCACGGATACGCATTTACGAGTTAAAGTTGATATTCATTTTAAGTATTTACCATTTGTTGTAATTTATGTATTAAAATAAATATTTTCCTATGGATCCAGACTTTCGGCCACCCTGTATATATATATATATATATATATCCCCGCAAGGGGGTTCTAAGCTCGTGCTCTTGAGTGCTCTTTGTGCTCGTTTGTACGTGCTTGTTCCTGGAGGTTTCACGTGCGCCCTCCCGGCCCTAGCACCCAAGGATGATGGGGCTCGACCCTGCAGTCCTTGTCATCCTTGGTCTTTTTCCACTTCGACTGTCCCCTCCACCCTTTCTTTTTCCTCTGTCTTTCCTCTCACTTTTTCTTTGTTTTTCTGCTGAGATATGCCCTTTAAATAGAGGCGAATCGGTTCTTCCTAAAAAAAAAAAAAAAAAAAAAAAAAAAAAATATATATATTAGTCGTTAAAAAAATACCAAACACTTTAATACTAATTTAATGAAGTACCTTGGAAAGCGTTTCGATTATTACATACCTTCTTCTTTGGCTTTCTTCTTCTTGGCTTTTTGGCTTTCTTCTTTCGTTTGGCGTTTGTGTAAGAAATAATGTAGTCCCCCTAATAGTTTAGATTTTCTTTAAATATAATTTTTTTTTGGAGGATAACTAAACATTTTATTTTTTATTTTGGTGACTTAAAAGTAGCGAAACAAAGTACAGCAGCGGTCAATAAAGCGAACAAAGTGTTAGGTTTTATAGCTCGGAATTTTGAGTACAAATCGCGTGATATTATTGTTCCTCTTTATAAATCATTAGTTAGACCCCGCTGGAGTACGCGATCTAATTTTGGAATCCTCTTATGCGCAAGGATGCGTTTGTGTGATAAATAATGTAGTCCCCCTAATAGTTTAGATTTTCTTTAAATATAATTTTTTTTTGGAGGATAACTAAACATTTTATTTTTTATTTTGATGCATTAATTCTATTAAATGTAAATAAATTGGACAAACCAGAGAATATTAACTGGAAGTAAACCTACCTGTCTTTATATATATATATATTATCCTAGAATTAATTATCCTAGAAGAGTTCCTTGTTCCATGCACGGTCTGTGTGTATCATATATATGAAAAATTATTTCACGAAAGTGACACGTGAAAAGTATTTATGATGAATAAAACCACGAAGGAAAAAAGAAACACAAAGGGGTGCTCAAGCGCTTTCGTCTAATGACATCCTCAGGAACACTGGAGTGAAAGGACAGATCAAGGCAATATATAGGTTACAAAAATAAACATACATACATACATACATATTCACATATATATACATATATATTATATATATATACATATATATAGTAAGCATAGAAAAAATTGTGGGAGGAGCCAACATTTATATGGTCACAAAGGAATAAAGAAATAAAAATAAATATAAATATAAATTGAGAAAAAATTAATTACAAAATAGTGCCTTAGTGATATATATGTCACAGCCTAAATAATCATAAAGAAATAAACAGGCAAATAAAAAAAAACCATAAATATATATATATATATATATATATATATATATATATAATATATAATAAAAGACACTTTTAGCACTTTGGCCGACCTTCAATATAAATTCAAATGGCTTGTTTATGGAACAGGTCACAAAAGAATAAAGAAATAAAAATAAATATAAATATTGTAAGTGGAGTCTACCAATTCAAGCTCAAAAGGGAAGTTTTACAATCAATTTAATAGATGCTGCCAAATTGATATATATGTCACAAAAAATAAAGAAATAAACCAAAAAAAAAACAAATTAATTATTAAAAAAATAATAAAATAATAATAATAAATTGAAAGATAAATTTTAAGAGAGGCACACCAATTTATAAGGGAAAAATTACCACATATGCATATTATAGTCCAAACGAATACAAAAGTACAAGTAAATATAAATTGGAAAACAAAATGATCCTAGATGATATATAAAGAACAATAAAATATATATACAACATATTACGGTATATATACGAAATATAAACGCAATATATACAGAATATATATATTATATATATATATGCATAAGGGAAAAAAAATTACCAAATTTGTTTTTATAATTATTGTCTGAGAAAACGGTAGGTCGCAAAAGAATAAAGAAATAAAAATAAATATAACTTGAAAAAATTACAAATAATACACGTACACAATATATACCCGCATAACCAAATATATATACATATACACACATATATACAAACACACACACACACACACACATATATATATATATATATACAAGCTTGACCTTCACGAAATGAGAAATCATCCCGCAGAACCTTTGTGAGGTTGTAAGGTAAGGTAAGGTACATACACATATACATATATATATATATATATATATATAACTGCATACATACATACATACATATACACACATACATACATACATATACACACATATACATACAAACACATTTAACTGCAATGACCACACACATACTCACATACACATACATACATACACATACACGCATACAGCAAAAAATTGAAAAATAAAATTGTAAGGGAAACAACAGACAAAAACAAATTTTTTACCAAAGATTTAACAACCTGCCCTTTTTGTTTAAATCCATTCTGAAGGAATTCAGAGCAACGGGATCAAGTTGAAACAGACCTTTACTCATGTTAAGGTTATTTGTAAGTTGAATTATAGCCGACTCAAGAATATTTCTATTAACAATGTTGCTAGAGTGAAACAAAACTGAAACATTATTCCAATCAATACAATGGGATAACTCTGACAAATGGACAAAAAGGGCACTGGACAACTGTCCCGTTCTAACGGAATATTGATGCTGTTTTACACGCGTTTGCAAATCCTTTCCCGTCTGACCTATGTAAAAGGAATCACATTGCTTACACCCAATTTTATAGATAATGCCTAAATTATTGGTAGGGCTATTTTTTACTATGATGTTTTTCACAATATTGTTATATGAAAAAACTACACTGATATCCAAAAGTTTAAGTACATTAGCAATGCCTAAGAAGCCCGGGAAAAATGGAAGTACTAAAATATTCTTTGACAAGGTGCGAGTGTTATTATTCACACGATAGAAGGTTCGTTTAGCCTTATTAAGACAAGATTCCATGAACGCAGATGGGTAACACAACTCACTTCCAATACCGTTGATATTTTCCAATTCGGCATCGATGTATTCAGGACTGGCGATCCTAAGAGCGCGGAGAAACATTGAGGAAAATATGGCCTTTTTAATAGGGGTGTCATGTCCAGAGTAAAAGTGTACGTAGGACAAATTGTTTGTTTTTTTCCGATAGATACTAAACTTAAAACCCGGGCTATCCCTATGAACACGCACATCCAAAAACGGGAGTGTTGTCTTGTTCCACTTCTAAAGTAAATTTAATGGAGGGGACTTGGTCATTTAACTGAAGGAGGAAGTCATCCAGGTCACGATTCATGGGCCAGATACACAAAATATCGTCGACGTACCGCAACCAAGGGATGCCAACCCCCAGGATTCTCGGAATGTAAGTAATTTCAAAAAACTCCATATAAATATTGGAGAGAAGGGGCGACAAAGGGTTGCCCATGGCCATCCCAAAAACTTGTTGATAATGCTCGCCATTGAAAGTGAATTTACAATCCTTGATACAAAGCTTAATAAGCTCCAAAACAGTGTGTGCAGGTAATGGTAAATCATAATTATGTAATTCTCTGGCGAGAAAGTCAAGCATATCATCAATCGGCAACTTTTGTGAACAATGAACAAACGTCGAAACTGATCAATCTATCGTTGGTATTAATGCGAACATTATTCAATTTTTCAGTGAGATCCATGGAATTTTTTACGTGTGAATCAGAGACAGTTCCAAGAATGGGGGACAAAACATTAACAAGCCATTTGGAGAGTTTATAGGTAATAGAACTGTCTCTGATTCACACGTAAAAAATTCCATGGATCTCACTGAAAAATTGAATAATGTTCGCATTAATACCAACGATAGATTGATCAGTTTCGACGTTTGTTCATTGTTCACAAAAGTTCCGATTGATGATATGCTTGACTTTCTCGCCAGAGAATTACATAATTATGATTTACCATTACCTGCACACACTGTTTTGGAGCTTATTAAGCTTTGTATCAAGGATTGTAAATTCACTTTCAATGGCGAGCATTATCAACAAGTTTTTGGGATGGCCATGGGCAACCCTTTGTCGCCCCTTCTCTCCAATATTTATATGGAGTTTTTTGAAATTACTTACATTCCGAGAATCCTGGGGGTTGGCATCCCTTGGTTGCGGTACGTCGACGATATTTTGTGTATCTGGCCCATGAATCGTGACCTGGATGACTTCCTCCTTCAGTTAAATGACCAAGTCCCCTCCATTAAATTTACTTTAGAAGTGGAACAAGACAATCAATCCCGTTTTTGGATGTGCGTGTTCATAGGGATAGCCCGGGTTTTAAGTTTAGTATATATCGGAAAAAAAAAACAATTTGTCCTACGTACACTTTTACTCTGGACATGACACCCCTATTAAAAAGGCCATATTTTCCTCAATGTTTCTCCGCGCTCTTAGGATCGCCAGTCCGAATACATCGATGCCGAATTGGAAAATATCAACGGTATTGGAAGTGAGTTGTGTTACCCATCTGCGTTCATGGAATCTTGTCTTAATAAGGCTAAACGAACCTTCTATCGTGTGAATAATAACACTCGCACCTTGTCAAAGAATATTTTAGTACTTCCATTTTTCCCGGGCTTCTTAGGCATTGCTAATGTACTTAAACTTTTGGATATCAGTGTAGTTTTTTCATATAACAATATTGTGAAAAACATCATAGTAAAAAATAGCCCTACCAATAATTTAGGCATTATCTATAAAATTGGGTGTAAGCAATGTGATTCCTTTTACATAGGTCAGACGGGAAAGGATTTGCAAACGCGTGTAAAACAGCATCAATATTCCGTTAGAACGGGACAGTTGTCCAGTGCCCTTTTTGTCCATTTGTCAGAGTTATCCCATTGTATTGATTGGAATAATGTTTCAGTTTTGTTTCACTCTAGCAACATTGTTAATAGAAATATTCTTGAGTCGGCTATAATTCAACTTACAAATAACCTTAACATGAGTAAAGGTCTGTTTCAACTTGATCCCGTTGCTCTGAATTCCTTCAGAATGGATTTAAACAAAAAGGGCAGGTTGTTAAATCTTTGGTAAAAAATTTGTTTTTGTCTGTTGTTTCCCTTACAATTTTATTTTTCAATTTTTTGCTGTATGAGTGTATGTGTATGTATGTATGTGTATGTGAGTATGTGTGTGGTCATTGCAGTTAAATGTGTTTGTATGTATATGTGTGTATATGTATGTATGTATGTGTGTATATGTATGTATGTATGTATGCAGTAAATGTATATATATATATATATATATATATATATATATATATATATATATGTGTATGTACCTTACCTTACCTTACAACCTCACAAAGGTTCTGCGGGATGATTTCTCATTTCGTGAAGGTCAAGCTTGTATATATATATATATATATGTGTGTGTGTGTGTGTGTGTGTTTGTATATATGTGTGTATATGTATATATATTTGGGTATGCGGGTATATATGTGTACGTGTATTATTTGTAATTTTTTCAAGTTATATTTATTTTTATTTCTTTATTCTTTTGCGACCTACCGTTTTTCAGACAATAATTATAAAAACAAATTTGGTAATTTTTTTTCCCTTATGCATATATTATATATATATATATATTCTGTATATATTGCGTTTATATTTCGTATATATACCGTATATATGTTGTATATATATTTTATTGTTCTTTATATATCATCTAGGGATCATTTTGTTTTCCAATTTATATTTACTTGTACTTTTTTATTCGTTTGACTATAATATGCATATGTGGTAATTTTTCCCTTATAAATTGGTGTGCCTCTCTTAAAATTTATCTTTCAATTTATTATTATTTATTTTTTATTATTTTTTTAATAATTAATTTGTTTTTTTTTGGTTTATTTCTTATTTTTTGTGACATATATATCAATTTGGCAGCATCTATTAAATTGATTGTAAAACTTCCCTCTTGAGCTTGAATTGGTAGACTCCACTTACAATATTTATATTTATTTTTATTTCTTTATTCTTTTGTGACCTGTTCCATAAAAAAGCCATTTGAATTTATATTGAAGGTCGGCCAAAGTGCTAAAAGTGTCTTTATATATATATATATATATTATATATATATATTTATATGGTTTTTTTTATTTGCCTGTTTATTTCTTTATGATTATTTAGGCTGTGACATATATATCACTAAGGCACTATTTTGTAATTAATTTTTTCTCAATTTATATTTATATTTATTTTTATTTCTTTATTCATTTGTGACCATATAAATGTTGGCTCCTCCCACAATTTTTTCTATGCTTACTATATATATGTATATATATATATATATATATATATATGTATATATGTGAATATGTATGTATGTATGTATGTTTATTTTTGTAACCTATATATTGCCTTGATCTGTCCTTTCACTCCAGTGTTCCTGAGGATGTCATTAGACGAAAGCGCTTGAGCACCCCTTTGTGTTTCTTTTTTCCTTCGTGGTTTTATTCATCATCATATATATATATATAATATATATATATATATATATGATACACACAGACCGTGCATGGAACAAGGAACTCTTCTAGGATAATTAATTCTAGGATAATATATATATATATAAAGACAGGTAGGTTTACTTCCAGTTAATATTCTCTGGTTTGTCCAATTTATTACATTTAATAGAATTAATGCATCAAAATAAAAAATAAAATGTTTAGTTATCCTCCAAAAAAAAATTATATTTAAAGAAAATCTAAACTATTAGGGGGACTACATTATTTATCACACAAACGCATCCTTGCGCATAAGAGGATTCCAAATTAGATCGCGTACTCCAGCGGGTCTAACTAATGATTTATAAAGAGGAACAATAATCGCGCGATTGTACTCAAAATTCCGAGCTATAAAACCTAACACTTTGTTCGCTTTATTGACCGCTGCTGTACTTTGTTTCGCTACTTTTAAGTCACCAGTGACTATAACTCCTAAATCTTTTTCCTGATCTACGCTTGCCAACTCCTTCCCTGACATACTATACGCAAAATTACCATTACGCGAATCTATATATAAAATTTTGCACTTATCGACGTTAAATCTCGATAAGTGCAAAATTTTGCATATAGTTTTGCATAACGGTAAAATATATATATATATATATATATAGTTTTGCATAACGGTAAATATATATATATATATATATACTATATTATATATTATATATATATATATAAATATATATATATAATAATATATATATATATATATATATATATTTTACCGTTATGCAAAACTATATGCAAAATTTTGCACTTATCGAGATTTAACGTCGATAAGTGCAAAATTTATATATAGATTCGCGTAATGGTAATTTTGCGTATAGTATGTCAGGGAAGGAGTTGGCAAGCGTAGATCAGGAAAAAGATTTAGGAGTTATAGTCACTGGTGACTTAAAAGTAGCGAAACAAAGTACAGCAGCGGTCAATAAAGCGAACAAAGTGTTAGGTTTTATAGCTCGGAATTTTGAGTACAAATCGCGCGATATTATTGTTCCTCTTTATAAATCATTAGTTAGACCCCGCTGGAGTACGCGATCTAATTTTGGAATCCTCTTATGCGCAAGGATATAGACAAAATCGAAAGAGTTCAAAGACGAGCAACTAAGATGATTCCATCGCTTAGGTCAAAGTCGTACGAGGACAGGCTTAAGGAGTTAAAATTGACTACACTCGAGACTAGGAGGCTAAGGGGTGATCTAATCCAGGTTTTTAAAATTACGAATGGGTTCGATAACGTAAATAGAGATAGCTTTTGCGAAATATAACAATATAATAGAACTAGAAATAACGAGTGTAAGTTGACAAGTAGAAGGTTCGAGACAGCGCTTGCCAAAAACGTTTTTACACATAGAATAGTAAATAGCTGGAATAGTTTGCCGGTAGAAGTAATTAGTAGCACTCCTATAAACATGTTTAAAAATAGATTAGATGCATATGTTGATAGATTGGGTATAGTTTAAGGTAGTAAAATTAAGGTTTTTGTGGTTCGGAACCCACGTAAAATTGTAGGTCCCCTCCGCCACCACGGAGTACATGCGCAATACACAACTACAACCACAGTTAGGTAGACCAGCCATGAGTGGCTCCTAGGGTCTTTGTTGGTCTGAAACATATACATATATATATATTATGTTTCAGACCAACAAAGACCCTAGGAGCCACCTGGAGCAACCGAAAACTCGAATTAATGGCCCTTATTCCTCCCCCCCCCCCGCAATTTCTTCTTTCCCGGTTAGGTCAACTGTACGCCCTTGACAATTGGTTAGGTTAAGTCATGATATTTTCGTTACACGACATACGGTGAGTAATATATGTATTTTAACGAAAATATCATGACTTAACCTAACCAATTGTCAAGGGCATACAGTTGACCTAACCGGGAAAAAAGAACTTTGGGGGGAGGGGGAAAGGAATAAGTGCCCATTAACTTAACATAACAAACCTTACCTAACTTATCGTAATCTGACCTAACATAATTTAACCTCAACTGGACCAAAATGGGAAAGTCCGTGGATGAGAACGAGAATGACATTAAGTTGGGAATAGACCGATTTGAAAATGTTTTCTTTGAGATTTTCACTCTCGGGCGCGGACTGAAATGGAAATGACATTGAGTGAGTTAATATCGATCTAAGCTTTTTAATTTCAAAACTTCTAAGTGCCAATAAGTTAATTTATATACAAATCAATTTAAACTATGAACCAAGTTTGGTCGTAACTTGAAATGATTTGAACTATAAATGAAGTAGAGAAACCCGAAAAATTCAAATTCTAAAATTAATTTCTAAATTCAATTCGTCATTATTAATTATTACATTAATAATTATGGAAAATATTATAGAAGGATTTTGTACAATTAATTTACCATAAATATAAAAGGAAAATGTGATGTTATTAAAATTATATATGCGGAGTGTGAGAACAAATTTCAAAGATAGAAATAACGTATTCCCACTGCAAAAACTTTTCTATTATACAGGATGGTGCAAAAGTCAAGAGTCAAAGGAGCCAGAGAGAATGAAACTTGCCCGTTCTATATGTCATTATTTTTAAATAAAAAATAATTTTCTAATTAAATAATTTAGAATTTAGAATTTGTAATTTTTCAGTAAAAAAATTTATAATTTATGCAATGATGACCCTTTCGCGCCCGAGTTTTGTACCACCGTATATATATAGAGTGAACCAAAAGTAGGTGGACAGTAAATGATAACGTTTATTTTGAGAATACATATTTAATTTTTTGTATACTATAATACAAAATAAAATTTAAATAAATTTAGTTATAATATTTAATATAATATAACACAAACACCAATGTTATAATGAACACCATAGTTATAATATAATATAACACAAACTGTATTCAACCTACTGTCCACCTACTTTTGGTTCACCGTGTATATATATATATATATATATATTATATATATATATCTATATATAGTATAACGTGGTAGAATGGTTTGTTCTTAGGGAAACGTAGCTTAGCGAAGAATAGGAGGACGAAAAGATGGTACATGTTTATTTACAGACGTTTCGGAAAAATTCAATTTATTTCCATCATCAGTGCTAAAAGTTTAAAATCAAATAAAAATAAATATAATGAACAAAAACATAAAATATATTAAAATGAATATGCGAAAATTGGCGATAATTAGCGAGAATTAATAATGCAATTACAGTGTGCATTAAATTAAAATCAAAGATGAATAATATAGTATAAAAGTGTTAACACTGAACAAAATATAAAACAGTTAAAAAGTAGGTAAAAATTGAGGAGGGTTCACCAAAGAAGATGAATCCAATAACACCCTACCCTTCCTAGATATTACAATAAGAAAACAAAACAACAAATTCAGCACCTCCATATATCGAAAACCTACGTACACAGGCCTAGGTACTAATTACCTAAGCCACACCCCTTCGCTATATAAAATAAACTGTCAAAATTTTACTCCATCGCGCCTATCATCTCTGCTTTTCGTACTTATCCTTTCACCACGAAATAGAATTCATTCGCAATTTTAGTATTAACAACTCCTTCCCAAAACATCTGTTGCAATCTTTAACCAGAAACTTTCTTAATAATATTTATCACCCCCCCTCCCCCTTAAAGTTCCCACCGTTAAAAAAGACGTACAATATTTTTCATTTCCTTATTGCGACCACATCAGCTACAAAGTACTTTCAGAACTCCGCCTTCTACTCACTTCGCTTTACTCCAAAATTAAATTTCATTTTGTCTTCACCATCAATAATAGTATCAAATCATACCTTAACCATAAAGAAAAAACACCCCACCCACTTGCTTCGTCCACTATCTACGCTTTTAATTGTGTTCGCTGCAAAGTGAACTATATTGGCAGTACCATCCGCCAATATCAAACAAGAGTGGACGAGCATCGTGGTGTTCACACCAGAACTTCGCAACCCTTGAACAAACCCTCTAAATCAGCAATAAGGGATCATTGCCACCTTCACAACCACCCGCTACTTTCCTCTAATTTCAAAATTGTTAATTCAGCCAACCAACTAATCGACCTCCGTATTCTTGAGTCCCTTTATATACTCAGTATTCAACCAACCCTGAACGACTACAGTTCCGCTTTCAACCTAAACATCGCCAAATAAACTCTCATACTGAAAAGAAATCCGCCATCATTCCGCTTGGCTCCATCCTTTCCAATATGGATTTTTTCAACAAGCCACCATTCCCAATCCTCTGTACAATTAGTCCCTCACTACGTTAATAATTTGTTAAGACCATCCTCATTTTTGGCCTATTTTTTAACTTTTATATTTTGTTTAGTGTTCACACTTTTATACTTTATATTATTTCATCTTTGATTTTAATTTAATGCACACTGTAATTGCATTATTAATTCTCGCTAATTATCGCCAATTTTCGCATATTCATTTTAATATATTTTATGTTTTTGTTCATTATATTTATTTATTTTTATTTGATTTTAAACTTTTTAGCACTGATGATGGAAATTGAATTTTTCCGAAACGTCTGTAAATAAACATGTACCATCTTTTCGTCCTCCTATTCCTCGCTATATATACTGGGTGTACATAAAGTCAGGATCTATTTTTGTGAAGCACTTGGGAATTATATGGAATTCAATCATAAAATGATAAAGTGGTAACATTTATTAAATAATTAAGAGTAGGATTCGACGTGACGCCCATCAGTATCCCTGCACAGCTCAAATCGTTCCGCAGCATTTCTAAACACATTCTGGAGCATTTGCGGGGTTATGTTATCTGCAGCAGTTCGTATACGTGTACGTAAGTTTTCAAGACTCGTAATCTTCGTCTGATAGACGTGCGACTCGATAAAGCCCCATGCAAAGAAATCTAAAGGGGTTAAATCTGGTCATCTCGCGACACAAGGTCTGTTGCTTCCGCGTCCGATCCAGCGATTTGGAAAACGTCCATTTAGATAATCCTGAACAGTTTTGGCATAGTGACAAGGAGCACCATCATGTTGATAGACGACGGGGATAGGATTGTTAGTACCGTCGTCTATCAACATGATGGTGCTCCTTGTCACTATGCCAAAATTGTTCAGGATTATCTAAATGGACGTTTTCCAAATCGCTGGATCGGACGCGGAAGCAACAGACCTTGGCCAGCGAGATCACCAGATTTAACCCCTTTATAGTTCTTTGCATGGGGCTTTATCAAATCGCACGTCTATCAGACGAAGATTACGAGTCTTGAAAACTTACGTACAGTATACGAACTGCTGCAGATAACATAACCCGCAAATGCTCCAGAATGTGTTTAGAAATGCTGCGGAACGATTTGAGCTGTGCAGGGATACTGATGGGCGTCACGTCGAATCCTACTCTTAATTATTTAATAAATGTTACCACTTTATCATTTTATGATTGAATTCCATATAATTTCCAAGTGCTTCACAAAAATAGATCCTGACTTTATGTACACCCTATATATATATATATATATATATTATATATATATATATATATATATATATATATATATATATATATATAAATATAAATATATATATATATATATATAAAGGGTGATCCAGAGAAATGGGACCCAAAAGAAACCCCTGTAACTCTTAAAGTATAAGTCCTTTTACAAATCATACGCATCATTCGAAAGAGGATAGTTACAAGTTTGTACAGGATTGTATAGGTTTTGACAATACAAGACAAGATAAGATACAAAACAAAATAAAAGTGTTAGTTAAAACTAACCCTTCAAGATGACTGCATGGACTGTGGAACAGCTGCGTTTCATAACTAGCAATATTATGAGCATGGAAGAAGTGTAGTTTCAGCTCAAAGATCTTTCAAGACAAATTTTCAGATGTCAAAATCACCTTCTAAGAAAGTAATCCGTCGGTGTGTCAGAAATTTTTCCCTAACTGGCAGCATTGGAAAAGAAAACCAACTGGAAGAGTGCGCACAGCAAGGATAGACGAGATCATTAACAGAACTCATGAAATTGTAGAGGATAATCCTAACATAAGCATCAGACGTGCTTCTCAGCTGTTAGGAGTTGGATATGGAACAACAACACACCGTATATTCAAGCAAAATTTAATGCTCTTTCCATATAAAATTCAAACAGTGCAACAACTAAACGATGGGGATTTCGCACGAAGACGACAATTCTGTCAATGGATCCAACAGAAGGTAAATGACACCACCAATTTTCTAGCAACTTTGATTATGTCAGACGAAGCCCATTTTCACTTGAATGGAACTGTAAACAAACAAAATTGTCGTTTCTGGGCAACAGAAAATCCATTGAATATTACCGAAGTCCCGTTGCATAGTCAGCGTGTAACTGTTTGGTGTGGTCTTACTGCATCTCAGGTCTAGGGCCGTACTTTTTCGAGGATTCCACCGGAAACACGGTCACTGTAAATGGTGATCGCTACGAAAAAATGTTGACCGATTTCCTTATTCCTAAATTAAGAGATCTTTGTCTAGAAACCACTGGTTCCAACAAGACGGAGCTACCTGCCATACCACGAGGAACTGCATGGCAGTTTTGCGTCAAACGTTTCCAGGCGAGTTAATCTCAAGATTTGGAGACGTTGAATGGCCCGCAAGGTCTCCGGATTTTTCTCCCTTAGATTATTATCTCTGGGGATATTTAAAGAGTAGGGTCTACAGAAATAACCCAACGACCTTGCGAATTGAAGGCCGCCATCACAAATGAGATACAGGCCATACCACCGCACACTCTTGCAAAAGTGATGCAGAACTTACAAGCGAGAACACTGGAATGCTTGGCAACTAATGGAGCACATTTGAAAGGAGTCATTTTTAAAAAATAAATATTTCATAATAAACTTGTAACTCTACTCTTTCGAATGATATATAGTTTTTATGAAAGGAATTAAATATTAAGAATATTTGGCTTTTTTTTATGGGTCCCATTTATCTGGATCACCCAGTATATAGAGGAGGTCTGTTCAAAAAGTATCCGGACGGGTGTTTATTTTAAAACACGGTCACGCTTGGAGTTGTGACTGCTAAACATGTCTCTGCATGTCGAGATAAGTTGACTGATAGGGTTGCCCTTCATTATGCAGCGTTAGTCCACTGTGATGAGCCGATAAAGTTAAACGTGTTCCGTTTTGCGGCGATTTCTTCGTTACTTTTGTGAAGGTGTTGTGCACCATGAATATGCTCCACAGGGACAAACAATCAACAAGGAATTTTACATTGAAGTTTTGAGACGTCTACGCGAAACAGTTCGGAGGAAACGGCCGCAGAAGTGGGAGTCCGGAGACTGGATGCTTCATCACGATAATGCGCCATCTCACTCGTCGAAACTTGTCCAGCAATTTTTGTCTAAAAACGCTCCCTCCGAAGTACAGCAGCCTTCAAATTCGCCGGATTTGGCTCCATGCTACTTTTTTTTGTTTTCGAAACTCAGACAAACCCTGAAAAGCCACCGATTTGATGATGTTGAGACCATTAAAAGAAATTCGACGGAGCAGCTTTTGGCCATTCCAAAAAGCCCCGAACCCTGTATCATATTCTGCCTATAATCGCATTAGTCCGGATACGTTTTGAACAAACCTTATATATATTTATACTGTATATATACACACACTAACCGTTACTAGAAAAATTTCCATCTATCCTATTAAACAAAGCGAAATAAATAAATCATGGTTAAAGATTTTACTTAAAGAACTGCTTTCTAGAATTGTCACCAATGTAAAATTTAAAAATCGACTTTTAGACAAAGGATTTATTTCTTCTCTTTTTTTTTTTTTCAAAAACTTAAAATTAAAAGATTTGTTGGCAGGTTTTCAAAGTTGGAATCGCTTTAAAAATGAGGATCTCTTTGCTCATTAAAAATTTAAGCTTTCATTTATTTTCTTAGATCTTTGGCTATAATTTTACGGAAGTTTCAGAGGTGGATGGATACGATATAAGGATCATAATCCTTTGCAACAGTCATCATATACGGTCTTGGTGTTGCCGTCTTGGAGGGTCGTCTTTTTATGATGATAAACAAAGTGGTTTCGATACATAAATTTGTTATTTAATAATTTAACGTATACCAAATAATCTCCCACATTTATTTTTTAACCACTAACCCTAAAGTTAATTACCTCGTTAATAGGTTTACGTTGTAAATAAGTTCGGACGTTTTCCAGTTTATGTACCGTTTTCTACAGTACATTACTGTACATACAGCATAGAATGTTGGCTTTTATGCAACTTTCTAGTGTTTCTTTGCTTCTGTTAGGCACAGCATAGAGTAAAACAGAAGGTTAGGTTAGGTTAGGTTAGGTTAGGTTATCAAGAACTTACCTCTCTTAAAAAGTTGTTATAATCGACGGCGGTTGTATGACCAATCAAAAATAAATTATATGAAAAACGGTACACAAACTGGAAAAGGTCCATAAGTTCTATGGGCAAAGCAAACGTTAAATGCATTATTAAATTATTGGGTTTTTTGTAATATTTGTTTACTGTTGTATTTTAGTAACAGTAACTTTATGGGAAAGTCTTTGTATGACGTCACGTTGGCTAATTTTTGTTTTAATAAATACAAATAAAAGTTACTCGTTATTACTGTATAATTTTGACCTATGCCCGTAGCTTAGTGGGTAACATTGATTCCCCGTAAGTGAAGTGAAGACACTGAGGTTGTGAGTCGACTCCCAGTAGTGCTGGTAATAATAATAATAATAATAATAATCCAGGAGTTAGCTCCATTAGGTCGCACTAGTTGACCATAGCGGTGTATCACTTTTTGAACTCCCTCGCTGATTTTTATTATTATATCCTTATTATTATTATAAAAAGCCCCTAAATCTGAAATTATAATTTTAATGTTTACATTTAATTAAAATAGTTTTAAAACTTATGTAATTTAAAAACTCATAATTTATTCTTGACAATTCTACAATAAAAAAAGGTCTCGAAATCTGAATTCAAAAGCTTCAGTTGGAAAAAAAAAAAAAAAAAAACCGGTTACATTCGATTAAAAAATAATTTCTACAAGTAACTTTCAAATAATGCCAAAACAAGAATGGTGGATGAAATACATTTAGTTTAGGAAACTTAGCTACGAAAATGACCACACAAACCTTAACAGGTAGTTTTTCTCGACTTTAGGTTGGTTCTATTACCAAAAAAAAAAAAAAAATTGTAGATTAAATTTCCCTTTGCCGAACGCTCGACCTCAGCATGCCCCGACACGGCATTTATTGATAAAATGTTCCCTCCATGAAATATCGGGTGCGCTTTTATATAATGAAGGAAAATAATTCAAAATACGTAACATTTTTTCAATAATAGGGAAATTTATGATAAGGTTAAATAATATTACTCTTTGGGTTGAATATAAGTATATAAAATCAAAATTATAAGATTTCGGATGCGATTAATAATAACCAGACAGGAGATATTAGGGCCAGAAACTGGCCCAACTCTCAGGCTAGAAGAACGCGGCCCAGTGTACTAATTCCTGCATGATTAGTTGCTAGTACCATCGGAATTCAAACCTCCGATTTCAATGTCTTAACTTCGCTTATAGAGAAACGATGTTACTCACCGAGCTACGAGCGCTGGCCTTTTAAACGATGGAAATTTTTATTGGTGAACAAAGATGACTGAATAAATTATGTTCGTGATGACGTGATCGATAGCACGTTGTCTCTGAAACCACGCGACGTGGAATTTCACTAGCTGCAAGTTTTCCACTTTATTGCCTTTCTTCTCTCTTTCTACCGACAATGGTTAATATTTACTAACCTAATTGAATATAACTTAAAATTAGCCTCGCCTAACTTAACCTAACCCAACATAACCTGACCCGCACTAAAGTTGATAAGAATGAGAATAACGAAGTGGGATTAGATCAATTTGAGAATTGCCTCCTTCGCGATCCTCACTCGCAGATTTTTCACACTCGGTCGCAGAATGAAGTGGGAATGCCATTGAGTGAGATGATACCCTCGGAATGTATATGCGACTCCAGACTTTGTGGCCACCCTGTAGATTTAAATTTCCGTAATTTTAGCCGCATTATAACAATTTGAGTAGTTATATTTAACATAACAGAGTATAACGAAAGTTAATGTCATCTTTACAAAAGACATCATCTACGAATTTGTGAATGTTAACAGGATAAAATTAGTGAAAATTAACTTAAATCGTAAGCCTAGCCAGTACTTTTCGTGGCTCAGTGGATAATATCATTTCTCCATAAGCAAAGTGAAGATACTGAGGTCGAGAGTTCGATTACTGATGGTGCTGGTAATAATAATTCACCGTGTAACACAAAATTTGTCCATGAGTTAAAACTATTATTTTCTGATTTTTTAGGGCATAAATAAGTAAAAATGAGCAGTCACCAAGTTCAGACTTCGGTTCTGAGTTCATGAGATCGATTTATTGATTTTTTGCCATTTTTGCTTATTAATTTAAGGGTTTTTCACACTATCTGCTTTTAAATCAAATGAATCCTGTTAAGTATAATTTTAATTGATGTTAACACGATTATTATGATAAATCAATGATGAAAAATGAAGTTCTCCAGGCCCCGTCTTTAGAAATGAAAATAAAAAGAAGGAAACGAGTAGGGAATAATTATGTATTATAATATGTTAATACACAGACAGTGATACAGTGCAGTGATGCAGAGCGTTGATAAAGAGTATTGCTACGGAGAATTGATACAGAATTGATACAAAAATTCTAGCGTTATAGTTTAATCAAAAAGAAGTTTGTCTACGAGATTGGCGATTGTATTTCAGTTCACTCTCACGCAAAAGGTTCCAGATATAGTCCCCCATCATACTTTCATTGTACTGTCCCTTGTAGCGTTCCTCGAAAGAGCTGACATCCTGGTGAAATCTTTCACCTTGTTCTTCTGAGTAGTCTCCCATGTTTTCTTTGAACTCATCAAGGTGGGCGTGTAGTACGTGCAGTTTCAGCGACATCCGGCAGCCCATGCTCCGGTACGTGTCCACAAGTTCGTCAACGATTTCCCTGTAGATCTCTGCCTTGTGGTTTCCGAGGAAACCTTTGACTAGAGAAACGAAGCTTGTCCAAGCTGCCCGCTCAACCTCAGACAGCTTCTCAGGAAAGCTGTCGGAGTCAATAAGTCGCTTCACCTGAGGGCCCACAAATACTCCTGCTTTGATCTTCGCCTCCGACAACTTCGGGAACAGCTCCTGGATGTGCTTCAAGGCCTCACCCTCTGGATCCAGCTGTTTAACAAACTGCTTAATGATGCCCAATTTGATGTGCAGGGGTGGCATCAGCACTTTCGTTGGCTCCACCAGCGGCTCTTGCTTCACGTTATGGGCCCCAACCTCATAGCCGGTCCTGAGGGGCCAGTTCCTCTTCTCGTAGTGAAGGGCTGTATTTCGGCTATCCCAGAGGCACAGATAGCAAGGGAACTTGGTGAAGCCTCCCTGAAGCCCCATCAAGAAGGCCACCATCTTGAAATCGCCAATGACCTCCCAGCTGAATTGGTCGTACTTCAGTGCACTCAGCAGGATCTTGACGTTCTGGTACTCTTCTTTCATGTGCACTGAATGAGCCAGAGGAATCGAGGGCCACTGATTTGTGTTGTGCAGTAAAACAGCCTTGAGGCTTTTAGATGAACTGTCGATGAAGAGCCGCCAGTCAGAGGTGTTGCAGGGAATGCCCACAGCGTCGAAGAGTCCTCTGATGTCATGGCAGTAGCACAACCCATCTCTAAGAGTGAAGAACACTGAAAAGCCGCGATGCCGCTTCCTCTGGGAAGTAATTCGAACGCTGTCGTCCAGTAAGTCCCACTGCTTCAGTCTGGAAATGAGCAGCTCGGCGTTGGACTTTGTCAAGGCCATTTCCCTGATGAGGTCGTGATGTCCTCTTGGTTGGGGTAGTAGGGGCACCTTTCACCGGCCACCCGGCGTCGACGGCGCGCAGCAGATGACGCACCTTGCTCCTCCTCGGAATCATCATAGCTTGCTTCTTCTGCTGGACAAGATTGATCTCTCAAGGGAGGCTGTGGCACAGGTAGGTCCGTCGCGTTATGGGGAATAGGTGCAATAGATGACGGAATGTCAGGGTACTC
Source organism: Bathynomus jamesi (assembly GCA_023014485.1). NCBI lineage: Eukaryota > Metazoa > Arthropoda > Malacostraca > Isopoda > Cirolanidae > Bathynomus > Bathynomus jamesi. The sequence continues at coordinate 153,214 of JAJOZX010003275.1, forward strand.
AATGGGAGGCGCATTCTTCCCCTTTCTTCGTTTTGTTGGGTCCACCATACAGAAATAGCAGTCCGTGAGATGGTCTGAGGGCTCACGCCAGACACGGGGGATAGCGAAACGCATTGCCCTCTTCTCTCCTCTAAACCAACCTTCAAGAGTGCGGCGGCAGTAGTCACAGATGACATGTGGTGCCCAGCGTTTGTCTTGGTCACCGACTGGCATTCCGAAGTAGGCATGATAGGCTTCCTTTGCACGGGTGCAACTGTCCAAGCAGTGTTTTTTAGCCGTCTTTGCGAAGAACTCGCCGCACACGTAGCAGAAGGAATCCACTGGGTATTTGCAACCACGAGCAGCCATAACAGTAACTTCGTCACACGTCACACGTCTGAAAAAGTAAAAATAATGGATTAATTTAACCCTATATGGACATAATTCTTATTTTTGTCTTAAATTTTTTTTTACCTATATTAAACATTCATTTAGAGTACTTTGAACATAAATATGTGATTTTTAATATAATATATATATATTATAATAATATATATATAAATAATATATATACAGTGCCCGCGAAAAGTATCCGATCACTCAAGAAAATACAATATTTTCCCTTGATATTCAGAGACACGTAATTCACTTTCTATTTGTTCTAGCGACATCTGGTAACTTTGAGGTTGCTCGCTGATATGAGAGCTATCCAACGCATTCTCAAATTAGTGTTCTGGTAGCCTTCGTTGCGGGTGGCTGTGTCTCAAATTTGTCAGATTTCACTGTTTGTGTAAATTTCTTGATATTTTTTTTTTTTTACAGAAAGTGGTGTAAATAAAATATAATGTGTGCTAAAAAACAACTTAAGAGTGATTGTCGAGGTGCTATTGTTGCTTTGCATGCATGTGGGAAATCACAGACAGATAGCTAAGGAATTAAACATATCCCAAAGTACCGTTAATTTATGGGTTTCACGGGCTGAGAACAATGGTGGCCTAACCACGCCAGTCCCTAAAAACGATCTGGCAGACCGAGAAAAACAAATTCGCAAACAGACAAACTTATGAAACGTTTAGTATTGAAAAACCCAACAATAACTGCAAAAGAAATAAAATTTAATATGAATAATTTGTTATCTGGTGTTTCTGAACGAACTATCCAGGAGCGGCTCCAAAAAGAACTCGGATTACCATCTCGCCATGCTGCTAAGAAACCGTTCATTAATGAAAAAATGCGTAAAAAACGTGTCGCATTTTGTAAAAAATACATTCATTGGACTGTTGATGACTGGAAGAAGGTTTTATTTAGCGATGAGTCGACATTTTTGACATTCAGAAGTTGTCCAAAAAAGGTTCACCGGCATATTGGCTCAAATAGGATGGACCCTAAATACACCCTAAAGACAATGAAACACCCTCCAAGTGTGATGGTTTGGGGTTGTTTCGGTTACTATGGGCGTGGAAACTTATATTTTCTTCCGAAGAACACAACTATGATGGTGCACGGTATTTAGCAATGCTACAGGATAAACTTCCAATGGCAATGGCAATCCAAAGGACAAAAACATACATGCATGATGGTGCACCATGTCACAGGGCCAAAATAGTGACAAAATGGATTACTGACAATAAATTTGATATTTTGGATTGGCCTGGTAATAGTCCAGATCTCAATCCGATAGAAAATCTGTGGCTAATAATAAAAAATAAGGTTGAATGCCACGACACTGGCTCAGTCGAAAAATTACAAGAGGCCATCAAAAAGGTATGGTGCAAGGAAATATCAGTGGAAGTTTGTCAAAACTTGATTAAATCCATGACAAAACGTCTAGAACAAGTCATCCAAACCAAAGGACAGATGACAAAATACTAATATAAGGTTAGTATACATTTAAACATTGTTTTTTATGTAAAAAATACAAATTTTAAGGGTGATCGGATACTTTTCGCGGGCACTGTATATATAATATATAATAATATATAATATATATATAATGTAATATATATAATACAAATTGGACAACCTTATACCACGTGGCAAAGAAGGCATGGATGTCAGAGCCATCAATATTGTTACGTTTCAATAAAATATTGTAGTGCTCAGTTTATCAGAATTGTTTTATATTACTTCAGCCACTCTAACAACATATATTGAGTAATAAAAAATTATTCAACTTACCTTTAATCAAATAAAGTGATAAAAAATAAAAAACGAACTGCGTAACCATACACTTTTACTTCTACTGACGCACTAACTTGTTTTTTTCATTAAAGCTCGGTTTTCTGCAGTAGGAGTTGCCAATTCGTGATATAAACTCCTTGAACCGTTACAAATTTGACGATATCGTCATTTAAGTTAAAATGTACTTGTTTCGGTAAATATATAGTAAATTTTGAAGCGTTTACAGATCTGTCGCAGATGTCCATATAGGGTTAAAAAATAATAATATTCTTATTTCAACAAAATCGATGTACTGACAACAAACCCGAAGTTTAAAATCACTGACAGCTTTTTTCCAGTGATTTGAAGCATAATGAATCAGAAAATAAAGGTTATTGCCCAGAAACAAAGAAAAATTTTTTTTTTGTTACACGGTGATATATAATCTAGGAATTAGCACAATGGATTGAATTTATCTGGCCTAAGCACTGTAAGGCACTGTGCCAATTTCTGGCCCTCCTGACTGATAATTCACTGGTATGCATCAATTTTGCTGTCAAGGGTTTTGTAAGTGATTCTTATAGAGTGTTTCCTGCTGATTTCGAATCTGCAATCCGTTTTTCTCAATCAGCTCAGGTTATCCGGCTATGGCCTCATAAGTAAAATAGAATTTTTCGTGATTTTGTCAAAGCGGAATTGGAACAGTAACATCTATCATCACTTGTTTCACTTGTATAATATCTTTTTTTACTTTTCAGGCATATAGATAAAATATTTCATAATGAATAGAGCGTTTAAAAATGATCCCAATAGATTCTGCTACATATGTGGGACGGTTACCATGCCAAATAACCAGTCCCAAATCACTAAATTTGTGAAGACAATGTATAGAGCATACTTTGGAATTAAGCTAGGGGACCAGGACAAAAATTTCGCCCCTCATATGTGCTGCAAGACGTGCATTGAAAATTTGAGAAGATGGAGCAAAGCAGAGCGAAATCTTTGCCTTTTGGAATTCCCATGATTTAGAGAGAATGAAAGGATCACGTGACAGATTGCTATTTCTGCATGACAAACCTCCAAGGTGGGCTTATAAATTTATTTTTCTTAAATATTTTGAAATCCTCGTATGAAACTTGACATAATATTCACCATAAGTAATATTCACCATATATAACATAATATTCACCATAATGGTAATCATACATTTACATATACATATTGTTATAGAAAATACATTTACACATACATATTGTTATACAAGTTACATTTACATATACAATGATTGTATATTTTCTTTCTTTTTCATTCATATTGTCCCCGAAGGGACAATATGAATGAAAAAGAAAGAAAATATACAGACTCCATCGACCTATTTCATATCTTACAGACCGCAGCCTTCCCTCACGAGCCGCCACTGTCTGAATGCTTCTTCTATTTCATATGCAAGTTTTATATCCATGTTTCTGTGTTTCTATTTTCAGGAGTTAACAAGAAGAGTAAACACATTGTTGTATACCCTGACATTCCTTCTGCTATGAGACCTGTACCCCATGGTCCTGGAATTCCAATACCCGACCACCTCAAACCCTGGACTTCGATGATTCTGATGATGAATCAATGACCAATGCCAATGACCAGTCCCAGTCGTATATACACCTCAAAATACCGCTTCAAATGAGCCGAGGCCTCTCAACCAGGCCAAACTTAATGATCTTACCAGGGATTAGGACTTTCCAAATTAGCTGCCGAGATCTTGGGCTCACGACTTCGAGAGGACAACTTGCTGGCTCCGGGAACAACATTCTCCTGGTATAGGAAACGAGAGGAAGAATTCCGCAAGTTTTTTGCAGTGCACGAAAATACCTCTTCCTTAGTGTACTGCTGCAATGTTGAGGGGCTAATCGAATCCTTGGGCCTGCCATATAACGCATCAGAATGGAGGCTATTTATAGACTCGTCTAAACGAAGTTTGAAAGCAGTACTTCTCAACATTGGGAATAGGGTTGCATCAGTCCCTGTAGCACATTCCGTACAACTTACTGAGAGCTACGATAACATGAAAATTTTACTGGATGCTCTCGTATACGACCAACATCTGTGGAGATTTGAAGGTAATACTAATATCATAAGTAAACTATTGCTATTGACTATGTTGTTTTTCTAAAGGTTATTTGAGAGCGTATAAGAACACTTAACTTCCCACAGAAGTGATACAGTCCAATGCATAGATTTTTTTATCTGATAGAACAAATTCTCTAAATTCTTTAAATATTTTCATTTTTTTTCAGTGTGTGGCATTTGTATTGGGAATGCAAGGGGGATACACGAAATACCCATGTTTCCTCTGCAAATGGGATAGCCGAGCGGATGAGAAGCACTATGCACAGCGTGAATGGGCATCCAGAGAGAATTTTGAACCTGGGTCGCATAATGTCGTTTCAGTGCCCCTTGTACCACCAACAAAAATTTTGCTCCCACCACTTCATATTAAGCTGGGCTTGATGAAAATTTCATCAAATCAATGAATAAGGAGGGTTCAGCATTCCGATATCTCGAGAGTAAATTTCCTCATATATCTGATGCTAAACTAAATGCTGGGGTTTTTGATGGTCCTCAAATTCGAACTTTGATCAAGGATACTCAGTTCGAAAACGCAATGACTCCAACTGAGAAGAATGCCTGGCAGGCATTCAAATCAGTTGTCACTGATTTTCTTGGCAAGCGTAGAAGTCCAGAATACGAGTCCGTTGTCGAAAACTTGATGGAAGCTTTCAAAGCTCATGGGTCGCGCATGTCCATAAAAATGCACTTTTTGTGGTCCCACTTGGACTATTTTCCTGAAAATTGCGGGGATTATAGTGAGGAACAGGGTGAACGATTTCACCAAGATATAAAAATAATGGAAGAGAGGTACCAGGGAAACTGGGATATCAATATGCTGGCGGACTATTGCTGGTGTTTGAAGCGAGACGTGCCCGAAGAAAAACACAGACGGAAAGCCAAAAAAACTTCATTCCTTCCTCAATAAACTTTTTTCCATATTCATTGTATGAATAAAGTATTTATTAGTCACACAATGTTTTCATTTTTCACGAGTGTTCTTATAATATTACTCGTATCTACAGTGTTTAAGCTAAAAAAATCAATAAATTTGGGGATAAAATTGGACTTATAATAAATGGCCAATAGAGAAAAAACCTGACCTGATTGAGGAAAACCAATGTCATTTTCGAATTCAGCATGGTCGAATTATATAATATGAGTTGAAAAAACCCTCACAGCAGACAAAAAAATTTCATATGCATACCAGTGTAATGATTCATAAAAAAGCGTAAATTTCATATTTATGTAGTTATCTTTTTTACTATTAACGAACGATTATAATTATCATCAAGTTAATTAAAATTTTGCACACCTGAAAATGGGTTCACACGATACGTAGATTACCTTAAAACAGGGTGACTCCGAAAACGAACATTTTTTTTTATTTTGTAACTGTCATAACTTAACTACCAACGTTACAGCAACAAATTTAACCAAAACTGGGAGGAATTTAGTATCTCTGAGCCACTAAATATTGTAAAAGGATCGATTTTGTATGAATTTTAAAACTGTTCGAACTCATCCTCCCCCCCACCCTCTTTGTTCGGTTTGAAGTCCCCCACCCCTTGTTGCGAGTCCCCCTCCATTTTGAGTTATACTGTTTGGTAGGATTAGATGCAAAAATGATGGAGTGAAGATTTTTTCATTTAGCAAAAAAAAACCAACAAAGAATTGTAATTACGCTTCAATGAATAAGGGCAAGTTATATTACAGACATACTTAAATAATGGCCTACGGATCACCGATTTGATGTGGCTAAGAAAGTAGGCTTACTATAATTACTGAATAGAATGATATGAAATTAGGGTCACCAGTTTGGGCCTACTGCTCAAATAAACAATACTTAATAAGGAGAGAGAAATTACTTTGTTTTGTGTTTAATTAGGAAAATAAATGAATTATTTGTTCACAGCGATTAACAGTTCAATAAAGGTATTTATAATGATTAACAATTATATAACGGCATTTATACTATGCTAAAGATGACTGGTTCTTAGCAATAAGGAATGGTTATACAGACTAATTGTTAAGTAAATACACTAAATCAAATAGGCTAATGAGATATGCCAAATGAACACACAATAAATAATTAAGCCTATTGATAACAGAAATAATGGAAGTATGGTACGGCACAGTATATGAATTAGGTCGGAAAAATGTAATGCATTGAAAGAGCACATAAACAAACGGATGCAAAATAAAATGAGTCATATGAAAGAGCACAATAACAGGGTGATACAAAACTACGGTATTGGTACAACACTTGAATAGGCCTATTGCGGCGTTAATGAGAGAGTTAGTTTGCCGGTTGCTTGCGTACACTTTTGGGTATTGCCTATTCGCGACGCTGCGTTTACACTGTGTATTCTACGCGGGAATTGCTTAACACAAAGCAAAGGTAGGTTTACCGAGATGATGAATAACTCTGGAGATTGAAGACCTACGTGACGGTTTGTCCGTATTGCGTTTCGCTGTAGATGACTTTAAAAGCTGTGGAGGGCCTGTTGAGATACTTCTTCAACAGGCGCTGATCGAATTGTAGTGAGAGGATGAGTGACGAGCAAAATGAGGTTTGTGGCTCGTAGCTTAATAGAAGGTTTACGGACCTGGGCTTCTGGTGATTCCTTCTACAGGCGGACTGGCCTTACCGGCGAGAGGATGAGTGTTGAGGGCCGTAGAGACTTGTTGAAAAGGGGCCAAAGGAAACTACTGCAGCAGTGATGTTGCTCCTTGCGTGATGAAATTGTAGAGAGCCTTACTTAACGATAGACTTCGTGTAGGCTCGACCGAAGCCTTGAAGGAACAGCGGGACACTCTCCGGCATTCGCCAGAGAGCGGGTGGCGTGACGAGTGGTGCTACTGACGAAGGTGCTGAGAGTGAGACGTGACGACCAAGACGAGAAAATGGCAAGTGAGAGTGATATGAGAAATAACCAGCATTTTATAGGCCTTGGTGGCGTCCTCTGGTGGCCGTTTCGGGAAATACCACAAAATCTGTGTTTCCTGTGTGGGCCTATTTCATGCCCACGTGTATAGCCTTTGTTTTGATTCCATGATGTTTGAGAATGGCGGGGAAGGAATTTCTTTGTCTGACCTCTACACTTACATATACAAAATTAAATTTTGAATAAGCACCACCAAACTGCAGTACAGTATATAATTTACTGCAAAAGAAATTCCACTTTGCTGCATATATATATATGCAGCAAAGTGGCTACGAGGGGCTCGAGGGCTCGATCGAGGGCCCCCCCCCCCCCCCCCCCGCTGGACTAAATTGTTTGAATATAAAATATATTTTCTCTTTGAATGACAAATGTTGGTGATTGATATTTAAGTTTTTTAATAAGTGAATTTAAGAATTTCTTTTATTTTGAGTGCTTTTTTATACATTTTCAACCAAGAATAAATTTTCTTTAGCTTATTATTAACAGTCAAAAGTAAATACTGGTGCAGATACTTGTGTGTAATTACTTCACTTAAGACCAAAGTGTGTTGTGTGTGTGTGTGTGTGTGTGTGTGTGTGTGTGTGTGTGTGTGTGTGTGATATCATATATAAAATAAGATATGTTGTTTTGAATTCGTTCAGAACGGATTCAGACAAGAGAGGCAAAGTGCTAAAACTTTGGTAGCTTTACCTTATAAATTTGTTTGCTCTTCCTACAATTTTTGGTGCTCTTCCAATATGTGCTCTACCGCGAAATTTACATTCCAATACGTGATCTACCTTAGATTATTCGGATTAGCAGCAGGTACGTTAGTTAGCCTTATAAGGCTAACTAACGAAAATATCACGACTTACCTAACCAATCGTCAAGGGCGTATAGTTGACCTAACGATTGGTTAGGTTAAGTCATGATATTTTCGTTAGTTAGCCTTATAAGGCTAGTTTCACGGTAGAGCACGTATTGGAATATGGTAGATCACAGTTTCGCGGCAGAGCACATATTGGAAGAGCACCCAATTTTTATTTTTCTATTTTTTTTGTGACCTATATATAGTCTCGAACTTGTTATTTATTTCAGGACTGCTCGCTACGCTACATTTTGCCTCTACCGCTCGCCTACTGAAACTTGCACCGGTAAGGGTGGCAAAGTTGGAGGAAAATTTTTCTCGAGACTCATCTCTCGTCCGCTTCGCGCTTGCCCAGAATCACTCACCGAAAGGGAATACGAGTTTTTATCTACCAGATCATCTTACGCAGGCAGTCTAAATCGATCAGCATTGAATTCGCTTGGACTTCGCAGAAATAAGGCATCGCTTCGTTTTTCTTCGCCGAACGCACTCCACAGTAGTATTGGCCACCATCATAGACCCAGGACATCGCAGAAATAAGACACCGTTCTACTCTTTGAGCGCGTTCTACGGTAGTATGTGTCACCACTAGAGACCCAGGGCTTGCTGGGGCCGTGCCAGAGGGGCAGGTTGGGGGGTTTCACTAGAACCCGTCTATCGATGCTTGCATCAATAGGATCTGACGAAGGAGGTTTGAGGCTTAGCCCGCTGCGGACCAGATCAGGGTTCGCTCGAACTGCATCCAGAATTGCACTCAAACTTTGGCATGACACCCCCTTTCGGGGGAATGCATGTCAGGGCTAGAGGTTTCCCAAGACCACGGTGCGACTCTAATCACCCCGTCTCCGTGTATGGAAACTGCAATCCTGATATCCAAGCCTGAGGGGAGGCGGCGCTCATAAGTCCGTCATGAGTCATCCCCCGCAAGATGCGGCAAGAGCCCATGTCATACACCACCATCCTCACCCCTCCCCCTTCCTACCCGATGGCCGACCCCTGGCGACCCCCATCTCTTGACACACTCACTTTACAAGATGGCGACCTCTACACCCCCAAGACAAACGCGAATCAGGATTAAAGCTACATCGAAGAAAGCAACGAGGAGCTACATCATCTCGGAAGTTTTCATGAGGGCACGTGTGCCCTTCATTCGAATTTACGGTGAGCACCCTACGTTCACCGCCGTATGCAAGAGGAAGACGCATCGAAGCTTCTGGCACCTGAAACAAAAACGTCGCTTCGTGATGCGGGCATACTAATCCAGGTGCCCCCGATATCAGAGCCAAGAGTTCGTCTTTCTGAGGAAACTCGACCGCCACATCGGAGGCCGAACCAAAGAGGAGATAAAAGAAGAAGTGGAAAGGGAGAACGCGTGGGCTGAAGTAGAAGAAGTAACAAAAATCAAAGACTATACCCACGTGGTCAAAGTGGCACTTAAGACCCCTGAGATGGCGCGTAAAGCAGCGGAGTCAGGACTGTTACTCTTCCAGATGATCGTGACCCCTTCTCAGATCACCGTGGACGAATTCATAAATGTCTTGACTTGTTTTAACTGCTACAAATTCAACGCTCACCCCTCCAAGGACTGCCCCACCAAGAACATCACGGTCTGCTCCGAATGCGCAGCAGTGGGACACAAGTGGAACGAGTGCACGGCCACAAGAAAGAAGTGCATTAACTGCCACGGCCCGCATCGCACTCAAGCAATGGCGTGCCCTAAGAAGAAGGAGGCCATCCGACTGAGGAAGGAAAAAACTCAGGAGGATTCGGCTGCCAAAGAGCTGCAACCGTATAGAACAGCAGTCAAACAGTCCCTCGAGGAGGCTCGTTCCCACCACAGACCAACAGAAATTGTCCTTGAAAACTCCAACAACCTGACCCTGCTGACATGCGTCATTCACGCGCATCTTCTCAACATGGGCACCCCAGGCACATATTCGAAACACTTAAACGACATGCTCAGAAGAAACGGCATGCCGGGAGTCAACGCCCTCGACGATGTCCCTCGGCATCTATCTTCGCTGCACGACTTCCAGAAAGTACAAGTCCCGCCTCCGTCGAATCCGAAACTGAATCCGAACCTGAGCCGAACCTGTACCCGAACCCGAATCTGCACCCGAATCCGTTAACAAACAAGAATCTTCCACGGATGCCCCACGTCTCCGCCGCACTCGAGCGGAAAAACGAGAGGCACCAAAAGTGAAGCCCCCAACCGGGCAAACTTTTACCCCAAAAACTCCTGAGAAGCCGAACCCTGAATCCTCTAAGCCGACACCGAAGACGACTGATCATATCCCCCATAAAACCTCGGAACTAGAACTAAGGGTGGTCGCGAAATCCTCTAACCCCTTCCCGACTCCATTGCGCTATCCCAACTGGTGAAAGGGCTGAGAGAAGGGACTTACAAGTACACCTTCGACGAGAACTTGGACACCACATACGACATCCCACGCTTGATTGAACTCCGGGAAATCACTGTCCACTGAGAGGACCTCGACGTTCTCCCGGACCTGGCCTTCAAAAAAATTCGATCAGGAAATGCGACGCGCTCTCCCACAGGCACTGAACCAAAAGCAAAACCCCATCGACATGTACGCGGGACAAACTAACCTAACGATACTTCAGCAAAATGTCCTGCACTGGCACACGCACAAGACGTCCCTGGCCAACGCCTACAGAATAATCGACCCAGACATCATCCTCATTAACTCCCACAGCCTAAAGGCACCCCAGAAATAAAACTGTTCAATTACAACATTATACAATCGAACAGAACGCAAGAAATGCATGACGGTGTCGCAATTGCCGTCAAACGTGGTCTACGCTTCGAAGAGATCACAAGCTTCGAAGACGAAACACTGGCAGTCAGGTTAAAGATGGGCCACGAAGACCTCGTCATTGGCACAACATACTGCCCCCCGAGGAGAGGCACCATCTCATCAGCAGACATAACCAAACTTTTGAACTATAACTGCCCAGTTCACATCATCGGCGACCTGAATGCCAGACATGTGGACTTCGACGATAACTATAATAACCATTACGGGAAACAACTGGCAGAAATAAACAGAAGGGGAAAAATGAAGTGGCTAGGGCCTTTTTTCCAACTTTTTACGGTCGAATTTCCGGAACGGCGCCCGACAAAATCATTGCCAATAATCTGGCTTACCTCAACACCCATCATCATCCAGGCCCCACCACACCCAGCGACCACGTCCCTATCATAATGAAGATTGCCTGCGCCCCTTTACAAGTCCCAATCCGTCCCCGCCATTCCATCCGCAAGACGAACTGGGAGGAGTACCAGGCTGATCTCGTCCAACACGAGCCCTCAGAACTGAGTGGTGGTGGGCAGCAGCAATTGATGCCGCCACGACAAACCTCCTAAAAGCGCTGAAGACTGCCAAGGAGAAACACGTCCCTATCATCACCCACCGCATTCTGCCCCACCCCTCCGACGACGAAGAAACCGACGCCATCACACGCCAACTGAACGACATCAGGAACCAGATGGATAATGGCATAAACTACCTGCACAACAAACTGCACTACAATATCCTAAGAGCTCGACTACGAAGATTGTGGATTGAAAAAGAACACGACATGTGGAACACGCTCGTCGACAGGATAGACGTAGAAAGAGACCCTTAAACCTTCTGGTCTCAGATAAGGAAACTAAAAGGAACAACCAAAGCAGAAAAATTCAAGACACTCCGGAATGAAAACGGAAGACCTCTCAACTCGGACCAAGAAATAGCGGAAAACTTTCGAAATCGTCTCAGAAGAACGTTCAACATAAGTGACGAAGAAAATGACCTGTTCGACGAAGACAATGAAACAAGGGTCAACCAATGGCTGGAAGACAACTACGATAGGATTCTACCGTTGGATAGGGCAGAACCCCTAAATGCCAACTTCAGAATTACGGTGAGAGAGATCACTGACACGGTCAACCTCTTCAAAGAAAAGGCACCAGGCCTCTCTGGAATCACGAAAAACACTGATCCAAAAGTCGCCCCCCAACATACACGAAGAAATAGCAAACATATTTAGCGCCAGTCTCTCCATCGGATACTTCTCAAAAGCACTAAAAACTGCAAAAATCATCATGATCCCAAAGGAGGAAAATCTGCAGAGCTCACCAGAATTATAGACCCATCAGCCTGTTAGAAGTACTCGGCAAAACCCTGGAAAAAATATTCTTTCGGAAACTGAATTTCCACCTCACGGTCAACAGCGCACTGTCAGACGCCCAACATGGGTTCAGGAAAAAGAGAGGCACAGCCACAGCCCTCGCCATACTGCACGAAACAGTGGCAAACAAACTAGCATTCAGCAGAAGAGTCTCGCTAGTACTGAGAGACGTGAAGGCCGCCTTCTACAAAGTGTGGCACCAAGGATTACAATACCACATCCTCGAACAAAACATGGAAGCAAACCTAGGAAAAATCCTATGTAACTTCCTGAAAGACCGACAAGCTTATGTCCAACACAAGACCCACACTGGCCCGCTCTTCGACATCCGGGCAGGAGTGCCCCAGGGCGCAATACTTTCGCCCACTATATACAACCTTTACATCGCCCAAATACCTCCGCCCCCTCCGCACACCCAAGACGTCATCTACGCGGACGACATCACGCAAATAGTAACGTCAAATTCGGTGAAGAGCATCACGCCAACAGGCTAAGGCGACAAATTGACAGAATCAATGAATTCAAGGGACGATGGAGAATTCAGACAAACCAACAGAAATTCTCAGTAATTAACATTGGCCGCATGAAGGCTCACGAACTACTAATAAACAACCGAATCAACAGTTTTGGCTATAAAAACCACACCGTAGCAAGGTCAAACAAAGCAAAAGAAGAGCTCAGAAAACTCTACCGCTTCAGAGGACTCTCGACCAAAAATAAGAAGTTGCTGTACATGGCGCTCGTCCGGTCAATCCTCGAATACCCGGCAATACCACTGCACACAACGAGCGAGGCAAATTTGTTGTTGCTACAAAGAATACAAAACGCTGGAACAAGATTCATCCTGGGCAAGCAAATCAGCGACAGAATCTCATCCCAGGTCCTGCACCAACAAGCCAACTTACCCGCCCTCAATGTGCTCCTGCACAACAGGGCGGAGAAAACTTGGAGCAAGGTACGAAACACCTCGCCACAGACCTATGCAGAACTCGATATTGGACCACACCGCGGGAGAGAGTACTCCCTCTTCAAGAGAAGTCTACCCCGCAACAGAAATCCCCCACCAACGGCACTATTTGTACCCCAAAGAAGATAAAAAATAAATAAATAAATAAACAAATTAAAAAAAAACAAGAAAATAAAAATAAATAAAAAAAAGAGGTAGAAAACCCAAACTCTAATCAAACAAGACAAGCACTCCACAAAAGTTTGAACGCGCAAGGAAGGTGAATCACCTATCACCTCACCTTACCCCCCCCCAATTAAAAAAAAAAAAAACCTGCGCATCCTTTCCTTGGTAAGCCCGAGGCCCTATCAACTCTTCACCTATATTTTCCATTTCCCCCTTTCTAACATCACTCCCACAACTCTAACTTAACCTCTTATAACGTCAAACAACAACAATATTTATTTCAGTGTTTTTGAGGATGTCATTAGACGAAAGCGCTTGAGCACTATTCTGTTTCCTTTTTCCTTCGTGGTTATTTTCTCATAAATATTATTCACGTGTTACTTTGTTACTTTCGTGAAATAATTTTTATATATATATATATATATATATATATATATATATATGATGCAAATCCACAAGGAAAAAGAAAAATGATTCCAAGGTCTTTCGTGTACTCAGAAGTACACCTCGTCAGGAAATGGAGGGAGAATGCGAGATGACAAAAATATATACGATGGGACAGAAAAACAAAAAGATTAGCACATGATTAACAAGAGTTGATTAGAGGCAAAAGGTATTTTAAGAGAAAATAGAAGATTCATCGAGGGATGATGGTCAGAATAAAAATGCACATAAGAGTTATTATTAGTAGGCTTACGATAAACTTCAAATTTGAACTGATTAAAGTATCTCCGAATTTTTAGATCCAAAAGATAAGCTTCCATCATTTTCTTTTTCAACTGTGAACTTAATAGATGGACTAAATTGTTGAGCCTACCAAGAAATATATATATATATATATATATATATATATATATATATATATATATATTAGAGATGCACCGGAACCAGAATATCAAGTTCCGGCCGGAATCGGAACTTGCCGGAACTTTTAAAATGCTCCGGCCGGAACCGGAACTTTAAGTGTTGCTTAAATAACGAAAAAAAAATCTGTTTCATAAGACACCCAGAAATGCTAGTATGATATTATATATTGGTCTTTGTCTCAGTTTTTAAACTAATTTCTAAAAATAAAGCCGTGAAATGAAGTTCAAGTAGGCCACTTTGTTTTATATGCTTTACCACTTTTTAATACAGTGTTTTTTTTATATAGGAATACAACAATGCTTCAAGGTAAGATTCACCTTGTATAGTATTTTTCCAAAACTGTATGTCATATCACCTAAAATATATTAAATTTAGCATTTAAGTTGTTTTATAAGTACATGGAAAAATAATAACTTGTGGCTTCCCATAGATCGATTTTTTTTTACGAGTCTTTGACAGTTCCGGTTCTGGCCGGTTATTTTTCTAAAGTTCTGACCGGAACTAAGTTCCAGTGCATCCCTAATATACATATATATATATATATATATATATATATATATACACACACACACACACACACACACACACCTTTGGTTAGCTTCCACCCAAATTGTTCATTCTGACGAAGGTCAAACTTTTCACTCCATCTTAGACCTACAGTTTAACGTGGAATCCGAATCACGCCCCACCAGCAGCCCAGCGTCTTAACCACTAGGCTACCCAGGGTACCCATTTATCTACCAACCACTTTCTTTATTGTGTAGAAGGATGAACAGCTGGGTTTTGCTGCGCGCAGGCTGCCGTCACCGGGTCTCGATCCCGGGGCCGATGGATTCATAGTCAGCGACGCTAACCACTACACACCGAGGCGCATTATATGTATATATATATATATATTTATATATATATATACTCAAGTTTTTTTAACCCGTTTCTTTGCAGTGGAGGGGGTGAGTTAATGTTGCTCAAAAGGAATTTTATTTAAAATATCAACTTAAACAAAAACCTTCTTTAGTTGTATCTAAGAATCATATTACTTACTGTGCCTTACTGGTGCCTGACTTTTGGGCCACCCTGTACAGTATCACTCTCTCTAAAATTATATTAAAATGTGATTTAGTTAAATACCTAATAAAATACTAACTTCATAGGGTTGAAATAATGCAGGAAACCTGCTTTGACCTCATCTATTGATAATCAAAAGTAATTTATTCGTTTAATTTAGAATTAATTACATATTAATGAGTATTTTAATATCATCTATGATGGGATTTTGGGATTTTGAGCAGGGTATAATTTCCTGTCTCCAAATGTTCGTAACTTTTAAAAATACCGAGTTGAAAATATTATATGTTATCTTTATAGGGCAGGGGTTACCAATAGGCAGACCCGCTGTCCGAATCTAATCCGACGATGGATATTACACGGGTTTCCGGAAATAAATCCGCAGACTGATTGTAGGATTTACTTTTAAAATATTGACAGACTTTGATATGTCGAAATGAAAATAAAAAAAAATTCTATTCTTTTTTGGTAAAGTTTAAATTCATTTTCCATTTCGGAGATCAAATATGGCGATTTTAAGTTTATTTCAGTAAAATAATGTTGACCACGTTACGAAAATACTCTTTTTTTCTATTGTTTCTTATCGTTTTCTATCGTTTTTTTATCGTACTTTTCGCTTGTGCTAAGTTTTTTTTGCATTCTGTAAATCTATATGAGAGTTAACTAACCTAACTTAATAACCTAACCTAACCTTTCCAGATAGAGAAGTAAAAAGATGATTTTCTCATTCACTTGACTCAAACGAAACGATATAAAATTATTACTTTTCGTTCGCAAGTTAAATTTTGGCGGAAACGCTGTGACTCGACAAAAGCACTTATACGATTGCATTAAAAATTAATTGGTGACCCATTCTCTTGGGCCTCGACCTAACATTATGAAATATTTTATAATATTTCCTTGTTTTTATAACATCTAGAAAGTATTTGGATTACCTGAAGATCAGGTCCCCCAATTTTCCCACCTGAAGATCAAGGCCCCCACTTTCCCACCTGAAGATCAGGGCCCCCAAATTAAAGGAAGATAAAAATAATAAGATCAGAAAAATTTTATTGTGATAAAAAAAACAATTTAATTTATGAGAAACAGAAAGGTGGATCCGGCTGGTGGGGGATAATCTTCAGGTGATCCATATATATAATATATATATATATATATATATATATATATATATATATATATAGTATATGCCCGTTCAGGTTAATTTAACGTCCGGTTAGGTCAACTGAATACCGGTTAGGTTAATTGAATGCCCGGTTAGATCAACTGTACGCCTTGATGACTGGTTAGGTTAAGTCGTGATAGTTTCGTAGTTTTAACGAAAATATCACAATTTAACCTAACCAATCGTCAAGGGCATACAGTTGACCTAACCGGGCATTCAATTAACCTAACCTGGCATTATATCCCATAGAATGAATTGTTTGTTTTATTTGTCAAAACTGGGGGGAGTATCTCCAGGTGGAGCGGACTGGGGTGGAGTATCTTCAGGTGGATCGGGCTGAGGAGGGGAAGATCTTCAGGTGATCCGAGATCAGTTTTACACAATGATGATAGAGGGAACTAACATAAAAATAAAATAAATTTTGTCATCTGAAGATCAAGGCCCCCAATGTTTCCCACCTGAAGATCAGGACCTCCGGATGAGGCTGGGGGCCCTGATCTTTAGGTGATCCAAGTATTTTACTAGCTATATACGAGGTGTGTTCAAAAAGTTCCCGAACTGGTTACGCTGCGCGCGCATCACATGACGCGCATGCGCGTCATGTGATGCATGTTGTAGTGTGACTCAGTCTATGTCCAAAGACGGTTACCACTTGTTGATATCGTATTTTGTTATCTCGATATTTACTGTTTTTGAAGTCATTTTGTGTGTTTTGTTGCATTTTGTGCATTTGAATAATGGCTACTGTTGAAGAACAACGTATGTGCATAACATTTGGCGTTAAGCTGTGCAAGACTGCTTCTGAAACTCATGTCATGCTGAACACAGCATTTGGCAATGACGCCTTAAGTCGGACAACCACTTTTGAGTGGCACAAGCGCTTTAAAGAAGGCTGAACGTCAACGGAGGACGATGCAAGGGTGGGACGACCTTCCACACTGTTGCTTGTGTTCGTGAAATGATTCGAGGGAACCATAGATTGACAGTCAGAGAAGTCGCGGACGAAATGGACATTTCAATAGGATCATGCCTCCCGATACTCAGAGAGAATTTGGGGATGCGTCGTGTGTCAGCCAAAGTTGTGCCACGACTCTTGACTGCCGAGCAGAAAGAGCAACGTGTTGTTGTGTCTTAAGACCTCCTTCAACGTACCAATCTTGATAAAAATTTTCTCAGAAACATCGTTACGGGTGATGAGACGTGGGTGTATGGGTATGACGTTGAAACAAAACAGCAGTCATCGCAATGGAAGTGCGCGACGTCCCCGAGACCGAAAAAAGCACGCAAGTCCGATCGAATGTGAAGGCAATGCTGGTCGTTTTTTTGATTACTACGGACTCGTTCATTACGAATTCGTTCCTAGAGGTCAAACAGTTAACCAACAGTTTTATTTGGAAATACTGAAGCGCGTGCGAGACACAGTAAGGAGAAAACGGCCTGAAAGTTGGAACGCAGGAACGTGGTTGTTGCACCATGACAATGAGCCCGCACACGCACCGTTGTCATTTCAAGACCTCCTGGCGAAGCACAACGTCGTAGTCGTTCCCCAGCCCCCGTATTCTCCAGATCTGTACCCGGCAGACGTTTTCCTCTTCCCAAAACTTAAATTTGCATTGAAAGGTCGAAGATTTCAAAGTATGAAAGAAATTATTCAAAATGCAACAAACGAACTGAAGGCGGTCAGGAATACGGCCTACCACGAGTGCTTTCAAAAGTGGAAACGCCTTTAGGAGTGATATATAGTTGTACAAGGAGACTTCTTTGAAGGGGACAACATCAATTAGGTCGTAAGTGTTACCAGAAAGTTTTTGTGGGATCAGTCCGGGAACGTTTTGAACACATCTCTTATATATTATATATATATATATATGATGAATAAAAACCACGAAGGAAAGGAAACACAAAATGGTGCTCAAGCGCTTTCGTCTAATGACATCCTCAGGAAAGCGCTTGAGCACCATTTTGTGTTTCCTTTCCTTCGTGGTTTATTCATCATAAATATTTTTCACGTGTTACTTTCGTGAAATAATTTTCATATATATATATATATATTATATATATATTATTATATATATATATATATATTATATTATATATATATGATACATATATACAGTAATATATATATATATATATATATATATATATGGTTGTTGTTTGCTTATATATGGTGGTTGTTCGCTTATATATATATAAACACACACACACACTTATTTATATTTTTAATAATTTCAATTATAAAAGAAGCTGAAAGTAGTTATAAAGTCCATATATATATAAAATTTTATATATATAGGGTGAACCAAATGTAGGTGGACAGTAAATGATAACGTTTATTTTGAGAATACATATTTAATTTTTTGTATACTATAATACAAAATAAAATTTAAATAAATTTAGTTATAATATTTAATATAATAAAACACAAACACCATAGTTATAATGAACACCATAGTTATAATATAATATAACACAAACCGTATTCAACCTACTGTCCACCTACTTTTGGTTCACCGTGTATATATATATATATATATTATATGTATATATATATATATATAAAATTCTATTTCATATATATATTTTTAAATTATATATACTTACTTACTTACTTTGTGTTAATTTGTGCGAGTTCGAACGACGGTTCAGGTCGACCCTTCTGCAGCATCCCGCCTCATTTGTGGGATTTGGTGAAGGAGGGAATTGGTGTCTGGTCTCCTCCTGTCCTCGTAGCCAGTCACGCATGGCTGGTCAGGGACTTTGCACACACACACACACACACACACACACACACACACATATATATATATATATAAAACGGGTGTGCCATAAAAAAAGGGTACATTTTGAAAAGGCTATAAAATCAACATTTGTCATTTAATTTAATAAAACTTCTACACAATAAAACGTATGTATTTACCTATATGCAAACAAGTTTTCAGACTAAAATATCAAATAATTCAAATTCTATCAACATTTAACGAAAGAGTATGATTTTTCTACTTGACATGCAAAAATTACACTGGGTAAGAAAATTTGAAATTTTTTTTGTTTACTGTGATTTTTCTGTCGTTTCTTAATGATTTCGGGGCGCTGATTCCAAAAATTATATTGGTTTTGCTCTATCATCAACCGTTTCAAAAATATAGGTTATCACACTTTTCATATGGCAAAGTATATAAAGAAGGCTAACATAAATATTTTGAAAATAAAAACACTATTGAAAATTAATATTTATTGAGCCAAAATTGTTTGACAAACCCAAAATGGTGCAAAGGATATAATATATATATCATGAAGAGAACCGATAAGAGAATAACAAGCCTCGTTATGCAGTGTGCGTTCCTTAAAAATGCACTGAAGAACGCGACTTCCGCGTATGAACATTCTTATCCTTTCTGATCAGCGACCATACGTAGTCTCCCATCATGGAAGCATCCCAATGGCCCTGGTACCTTTTCTCCATCGTTTGAATATCTTGATGGAATCTTTCGCCATGTTCTTCACTCACATCGCCCAGGTTATCACGAAAAAAGTCTAGATGTGAATGCAGATAGTGTAATTTTAAAGACATACGGCACCCCATTTTGCCATAGCACTTAATCAAGTTTGACACTAACTCCTTATAGTTTGGCGCTTTATGGTGCCTAAAAACCCACGAACCACATCACGGAAAGCACACCAAGCCTCTTTTTCGGTCGGAGTCATCTTGGCTTCAAGGTTCTTTGAATTCAACAGCGCCTTGACTTGTGGTCCTACAAAGATGCCAGCCTTGACTTTGGCCTCAGAGAGTTTAGGGAACATGACACGAATCTGTTGGAAAACTTCCTCTCCAAAATCTAACGCAGTTACAAACTGCTTAATTAGACCCAACTTAATATGGAGAAGTGGTAGCAGAACTATGTCAGGCTTCACAAGAGGTTCCCTGAGTACATTGTACTTTCGTGGTTGCAGTCCTTCACGTGGAGGCCACTGAACTGTTTTATAGTGCTGAGTTGAAGTCCTGCTATCTCACAGGCAAAGAAAACATGAATATTTAGTGAACCCTCCTTGTAAACCTAACAGGAAACCAATCATTTTGAAATCACTACACACGTCCCAGTTATATTGTTCATACCTGATTTGAGTGAGCAGTTGTTTGACATTTTCATAGTCCTCTTTCATTTGAACAGAATGTGCAACTGGTATAGATGGATATTTGTTCCCATTGTGGAGTAGAACAGCTTTTAAACTCCGAATTGAACTGTCAATAAACAGGCGCCACTCTGAGGGTATATGTGTTAACCCAATAGCTGTGAATAGACCATTAACCTCGCTGCAATAACAGAGAGAGCCATTGACATCGTAGAACCTTCCAAACTCTTCATGCCGCTTTCGGTATACAGTGCTCTTGCAGTCTTCTCCAAGCAAATTCCACTCTTTGAGTCTGGAGGTCAGAAGCTCAGACCCTGATTTCGTCAGACCCAAATCTCTAATTAAGTCGTCCAGTTCCCTCTGATTTGGAAAGTGAGGGTTTGTACTGAAAGTTACTGTATATTCTTCATCATGACTGTCCTCACCAGCCGACATCTCAGATGAGCTAGCTGCATCCTCATTTTCAACCTGCAAAGCAAAGAAACAAAATATAGGCACAGCTACATATGTAGAAGAGCATCAGCACTAAGAAAAATCGACACATAATGAGTCCTAGGGGTTAAAACCGGTATTGAAATACCGGTATTAATACCGGTATTGAAGAAGTACAAATAATACCGATACCGATATTATAGGTTTTCGGTATTGACAAAAATTGCTATTGTAAAATTTAGGCAATTTAGTCCTCCGATAAGACTGAAGTGGAAGCAGATTCATTACTGAGTGAATACATGCAAGAAATGGACAAACTAGGAAAAGTGCCATCTAAAAAAAATTCCATTGATTTTGATGTTACTAATGAATTTAAAAGCTTGGAAGTTACTTTACAGAGAAGTGAGAATTTAGAGAAGCTGTACAAGGCACTGCTTTCAATTAAACCTACAAGTGCAGAATCAGAAAGAGCCTTTCTGCTGCAGGTCTATTTCTGACGAAACTGAGATCAAGTCTATCTGAACAATCTAGATGCTCTTTGTTTCCTCAAAGCATACTTTCAAAATCAAACTAAGAAATAAATATTTAGATACTAATAATTTCTATCTACCCCAGTAGTTGTATAATAATAATATGCTAAAAAAAAATTCAAATAATATTTTTATTACAATTTAGTAATTTACTGTATAAACTTTTTCGAATAGAATGCCATCTATTTGGAGTTGGGTCATTAATTTATAGTAAATATGGTGAGTACTGCAAGTCCCTCAGACTTGTGGGAGGGTTGGTAGGGTGGCACCATAATAAATCAAAATAAATTATTTTTTTCATAATACCGGTATCAATACCGGGATTAGCATAATTGCCTCCAAATACCGGTATTGAAAATTTTCGGTATTATGCAAGCACTAAATGACCCACAGTCTGTAAATACAGAAGGTAAAGTAATGGATAGATACCTGTTCTGGTGGACGTGGTATTGGAAGACCTTCGCCATGTGGTACAGGAGCTATGGACGACGCTATGCTTGGATACTGAAGAGTCTGCCTTCCTTTAACTTTCCTGTACAGTACTTAGAAACATCTACCATGCAGTAGTAGCAATCGTCGTGGTGGCTCTTTGGTTCTCTCCATATTCTGGGTACCGCAAAGGGCATTGCCTTGCGTACTCCCCGCAGCCACCCTTCAAGTGTGGAGCGGCAGCTTCCACAGATCACATGGGGTGCTCAGGGCTTATCTTGGTCACCCATAGGCATACCAAAATAGAGCCGATACGCGATCCAGAACTTGGTGCCTTTCACAATCTTGTGCAATACTTGCTTGGGGCCTATGTAATACCCACAAACGTAGCAGAATATATCCGGCGAGTGTTTACAAGCTCTAGTTGCCATTCTCTTTACCAAACTGTACTACATTAATCATAACCTGCAGATATAGAGAGAAGAGTTATTAAATCTGCAACAGATTACAGATTCCAGAGAAAAGATGTATTCACAACACTGAAATAATGTTCGCAATAAAAAAGGATCGATAACACTCAAATCGTCAGCACAGAGAAGCACAGAAACACAGTACCTCAGTGCTGGTAACCATCAGACAAACAACCTGCTTTCTTTGTGTGCTCACACTTACTGACTTCTCAGACTCTGCGCTCTTCTTTATATAGCACAATGTAAGTTTCGGGCAATTTCTAGAGCAAGAAACTGTCAACGAACATCCGGAATGTTCTCAACAATTCCTGATTATTCTGATATTGCTGTGCCCATAATAACATTATACTGGTAAAACATGAAAAATGGATTATCTCTGAAACCATTGATGATACACACAAACCAAGGCCAGATTTGGACTCAGTGCCCACAAATGCAAATAAAAACATAAAAAATTCTATATAAACAGAATCAGTGTTACACAGTGTTATACATAGTATTTCTTGTGGTCTTCTCGTGAAGTAGCAATTCCCAATTTACTTCCTCTAAATCTTTATTTACGTTTTCCCAATTTACTTTCTTTGAATTTATGTTTAAGCCTTCAAATATTCCTCCTGACTCTCTAGGATGCGTTTTCGGACCGCTGGGTGCTAACTTTAATTGTGTATCGATGAGGGTATGGTCGGATAATTTTGTGTGCATTACCTTTTTACTTATTATTATCTCGTTGTTATTTGTCAGGATTAAATCCAAAACGTTCTCTTTTCTTGTGGCTTCATAGATTTCCTGAGTAAGGGCGTAATGTTCCATAATATCTAATAGCATTGTTGCTTGGGTTCTATCACCTTTAGTAATGTTGCTATGAAACATCTCGACGTATATAACTTAGTCATTTTTCTTCCATGTTATGAATGGGAAATTAAAATCTCGGAAAATTTGATTTGTTGCTGGGATTTCAAGTAATTTTAATATGTTTTCGATTCCATTTGTAGCAAATTGGAATTAACTTTTTGTGGTGTTTGGTGGTCTATAGATGTTCATAATGGTTAGGTTCAGTTCTATTTCTAACATAATAACTTCGACTGTGCTGTTTGATTTGTTTACCTTCACTTCACATGTGTATGTGTTTTTCACGTAGATGCAACACCCTCCCCCTCGTCTAGTCACTCTATCTGCTCTGTGTATGTTGTAGTCCAGCAATGCTATTTCAGTATCCTCGATGCAGTTTTCACAGCCTTTTTCGCATTTATGTAAGTGTGTTTCCGTTAGGCATATGATATCTATGCTAGCTTCGGTAGCTAAATTCTGTAAGTATTGTAATTTGCAGCCTGCTTGGTCCGTATAGAGGCCTTGAATATTTGTGTATAAAACATTTATTGGGTTTCTAATTTCCGTGTTTGGATTTCCTATATACTGGTCATTTCCAGGTCGATGTCGGTTCCTGTTTGGTGTTATTGGTTGGGCCGCTGCATTTGGGAGAATTGGGGTTGCGGCCCTTGATACCACTGTGGTTGTTGTATTATCGGTGGGTGGTGTTGGATAGAGGGGTGATGTATGTAATGGTGTGGTGAATATATCTGCGGAGTCCTGTCCTTTCTTGTTAGCAGGGCAAGCTGTGCTTTTATCGTTCTCATTTTCTCAATTTGTTTCCTTGCTCCTGTTGTTACTTCTAATTCGGATAAGGTCTGTTCCTTCCCGTTGTCCTCTTTGGGTACCCTTTATGTGAAAATATGGGCACTCTATATTTAGGAATTTTCTTTCCATCAGTGACTGTCTGCACATAGGAGGGTGGAAAAAGTGGCAGTTTTGTCCGTATCTGCATCTTCCATTCCTCATCATATCGAAGCATTTTTTTGGGTGAGTGTACCTGCAGTTTGATCCATATTTGCACGACCCTGTTTTATAGTATTCGCATATGGCCCGTCGTTTAAAAAAATAATAAAAAAAAAAAAAAAAATATATATATATATATATTATATATATATATATATATATATATACAGGGTGGGCCGTAAGTTTCCATACATAGGAAAATTAAACGTTTGTTTTTATGTTTCAGATACCCTAAGAATATGCGTTTGTAAGATCTTGTTTACTGATGAAGCAAATTTTTACGTCAATGGAGAGGTTAATCGGCAAAACATACGTTATTGGAGTAATGCTAACCTAACTGGCTGAGTCCGACGAAGATGCAAGGTGCCGGTAAAGTGATGGTGTGGGCCGGGATATGGGGTGACAGAATTATTGGACCAATTTTTGTCAGTGGAAATCTTAATGCCGAAAGGTATCTTAACATGTTGCAAGAAGAGATTTTCCCATCCCTGCTAAACGAGGAAGGTAACTTCCCAGTTTACTTCCAGCAAGATGGAGCTCCACCTCATTATGGTCTTCACGTGCGTCGGTATTTGGATCAGCAGTTTCCGGATGCTTGGATTG
Organism: Bathynomus jamesi; assembly: GCA_023014485.1. Taxonomy (NCBI): domain Eukaryota; kingdom Metazoa; phylum Arthropoda; class Malacostraca; order Isopoda; family Cirolanidae; genus Bathynomus; species Bathynomus jamesi. The sequence continues at coordinate 178,105 of JAJOZX010003275.1, forward strand.
GTCGGCGTGGTCCTGTGGAGTGGCCTCCCAGATCCCCAGATCTCACCCCCCTTGATTTCTATCTTTGGGGGCACTTGAAGGCCATGGTGTATCAGGAAAAGATACGAGACATAAATCATCTAAAGGAACGTATCACCAACGCCATTACAAGCATAACGTCAACTGTGCTAATGCGTGTTCATCAACAGTGGGGAACACGTATTGAAATGTGTTTTCAAAACAATGGCAACCATGTAGAGCATATTATATAAATAAAAATGGTTGTCCATAAAAAAATGTTTATTTTTCCTATGTATGGAAACTTACGGCCCACCCTGTATATGAAAATGAAATGAAAATGAAAAGGTTTATTGGCAGACTATAGTCCATATGACAAATATTATTAATACAATGACAGTTCATATACTAAAGATAGAAATATATACAATTGATTAGAAATAATACTGTAATGTCGAAGTTAAGTGGAGCTACAGACAGACGTTTTTCGTACCAAGAAGTCCATAGCTTAGAGGATAAATGGCAGGACTCATGGCATGGATAGCTTGGATGATCGGGTTGGTTGATTTTTTAATTCTTTGCATTAGACTGTGTTGAGCACGTCTTGTTACCTCCGGGAAGCTCGGGACATTGCAGCTTGCAGGTAGCAAACATTTGCGAAGCTGAGCATCTCGTGGGTAATTTATGTAAGAGTCTAAAAGACCTGTTGTACAGCAAATTTAGAGTTCTGCCAGAACCTTTTTTATAATTCACCCACAGTTGCTGTCCGTATATATTACTGCAGAAAGTACGAAAGAGAGTGTCTTTAGCTTCACTTGTACAGAATCGAAAGTTCCTTATGGTCATATTCGCTTTAGCACACAGGCTTCGAGATTGTTTTCTTATATCCGAGCCATCACTCAAGGAGCTGGTAATAGTTTGACCCAAATACTTAAACTCTTGTACTTCCTCAATTACTTCACCATTCATTTTAAACCTTATATCAGCTGGCTGATTACAGCTATTAGGATGAAATTGCATAACCTTAGTTTTTGTAACATTAAAAAGAATATCATGTTTCTGCGAATACACTTCGCAGACTTTTAGTAGCCGATCCAGACCTTTAACAGAGGGACTTATTAACACCATATCATCGGCATAAACTAAGTTATTTATCCTTGTGTTATCTATACAACATCCCACTGTTGCCTCATTAAGTGAAGCAATTAATCCGTCGATATACACATTAAACAGCATAGGGGAGAGCAAGGAGCCTTGTCTCACCCCGCAAGAGGAGCCAAAACACTCGGATAGTACATTGCCCCACCTAACAGTGAAAGATTGGTGGGAATACCAAAATTTCAATAAATTTAATATGTACATGGGAACGTCCCTGTCTTCTAGTTTTGCAAATAAAATATTGTGGTTCACCCTATCATATGCCTTACTTATATCTAGGAAACAGCTATAAATAGTTGAATTGCTGTCAATGTATTTAAATATTGTTTCTTTAAGTACATAGATACACAGGTCAGTTGAGTGGGACTTTTAAAGCCAAACTGATTAGGAGATGTCCATCGGAAATCATTTAATCGGCGTAACAAGAGTTTTTCTAGTAGTTTCGAGAAGCAGGAAACGACAGCATAGGCCTGTAATTATTGCTGGACAGAATGTCACCGTACTTATTTTTGACCAAGGGCAAGATATACTGTATACCCTCATGAACTCTGCAGGGATATAGCTATGAGCAAGCATGGCTGATAGGAGCAATGATATATGCAGACATACTACGTCATTTGCATATTTTAAGTGCTCATTCGATAAGTCATCTACCCCTGACGCAGAACCAGTCTTTAATCTTTAATTAACCTCTTTACTTCAGAAAATGATATCAAAGTATTTTCCCTTGTCCCTCCCACAATCGTTTCGCTGCAATCTATCTTAAGATTATCCTACTCACACTGTTAAGAATGTTAGAAAAGTGGTTTTTCCACAGCTTTGCAATTTCATCCTCCCCCGACACCCCATCCATAGTCGGAGGGAGGACATTTTTGACACCCGTTTGATTCTTAACAAATTTCCAAAATTTGTTATTATCGTTATTTATGTGAGCTTCACAGGCTTTTGATGCTCGAATAGACTCTTCTTCCTGTTTACATAGCCTTATGGCCGCCTTATACTGACCCCGACTTCTACACATATTCAAGTATACTGGTCCTAATCTGGGTCTACCATGAAAGCACCACAAATCATAGGCGTCTTTCGATTCCCTCTTCAGGGGGACAATAAAATCATTCCATCCAGGAATAATCTTAGTATGATAGTTGTAAGATTTAATCAGGGGGCTTCCTGCTTCTCTTAACAGGGATATTATCTTACTATAATACCTATCTATGAGTTTACAGTGAGAATAATTTGAGCAAGGATTATTACAGGCAAGGTGCAAAATTTCTTAATTATTAAAGAGGTGACTTGTTCTGTCTTTGTATTCTATTCTCTGCTGCATCGTAACATTGGACCAATCGATGCGATTATTCTTACTTATTGAGTTCTTGTTAAGTCGTGTTGTGCATAGATTGGTAATGTTAATTGATAATATTTCTAATGGTCTATGATCAGAAAGAAGGAAATCAAATCATGCAGAATATGAACTCTAACAATTCGATCCTTTAGATTATTACTAGTGAGACAATGATCAATCCACCTGGTGGTACCACTCATATCACCAATGTATGTAAAATTACCACTGGCTACCCCTAATACATCTACATCACTTATACTTAAATTGGCCGACTCGCACATGTTACCCAATTCTACAAAGAATTCCGAGTTCACATGTACGTTAAAGTCCCCCATTATTATAGAGTGAGAATATTTGGGTTTATCTGATAATGACTTAATTTTGTACAGCAAATCAATGTATTCATCTAGATTACTGCCGTTGTTATAATGGCAAATAGCAGTTTACAATTAATATGCAATCATTGTTCACTTGTAATTCAATGCTTAACAACCTTACATTATCGCATGTTAAAAATTTATATGTTTTGATAAATTTTTCCTTATTAAGAAAGCAACACCAAAAGGCCTACCGTACATTAATTCATCTGACAAGTCTACTGCTGATGACGCATGGTACATAAAGTCATCGTGGATGGTAGAGAGGAATTTTAGCTCTTGCTTAGGTAGCCAGTGCTCCTGCAGGAGTATCAAATCTGCACTGTCGCAGATTTTATGAACATCTACAGTTGAATTCCTCACTGACCTTACATTTATGAGACTATTTTCAACAAGTTATCCGCCATGACTGATAGAGAATTTATTATTAGTAAGATTATTATTATTATACACAGTACAACTTTCAGGCATTACCGTTAGGGCGCCTATTATTATTATATTATTATTATTATTATTATTATTATTTTGCCTGTTATCAAATCTCCTGGAAAAGTGAATAAACTCCTTAACAATAATCCCGTCTGGCCATTGACTCATATTATACGGTTGAAATGCGCATTTACACCTTTAATTATTACTTTAAAAGAGTTATAATACGGAGATTTCGTGTTTAGTTTATTAACTATCAATATACTGTGTTCACCAATGACTTCTTCCATCACGTGTCGAATATCGCTTGCCTCGTTCGAGAGCCGAATTCGCGATACACTATATATATATATAATATATATAATATATATATATATATACACATACTGTATATGTAAAGAACGACGCTTGTGTAGAAGAGCTTCCGCCCGAATTGTTCATTTTGACGAAGGTCAAGCTTTTCACTCCACCTTAGACCTACAGTTTAACGTTTCAGGCTCTTATTTGGGCCTTATGTATGGTCTGCCTAAGGTTCATAAAGTCGATGTTCCATTGCGCCCAATTTTAGCGTCTTATCCTTTGGCTAGTTACAAACTTGCCAAATTTCTTGTCCCACTGTTATCTTCATTTACCGTGAACTCGTACAGTGTTAAGGATAGTTTTTTTGCGTCGGAAATTAAGAAGTTTGATATGAATTCTTTGTTTATGAGAAGTTTCGTTGTATCTTCCCTCTTTACAAATGTCCCCTTGGATGAGACTATTGCAATTATTTTGAATAAAGCCTTTCCACAGCCGGACTCACTTTTTCACGGCTTTGGCAGAGCACAGTTTGAGCAGCTTCTGAATTTGGCAGTCAAGGATAACTTTTTTAGTTTTCAAGGGGTAGTTTACCGTCAGCTGGATGGAGTGGGGATGGGGAGCCCCTTGGGTCCCATTTTTGCAAATATTTTCATGTCGCATCTTGAGGAAAGGGTCTTCTGTGAGTGCCCCCCCTCACCTTAAGCCCAAATTGTACAGACGTTATGTTGATGATACGACTGCTCTATTCCAAACGGATAATCAATCAGTTCAGTTTCTAAGTTTTCTGAACACACTGCATAAGAACATTGTATTTCCTCAGGAAAAGGAAGTTGAAGGTTCTATTCCTTTCCTTGATGTTTTGGTCTCCAAATCTGGCTCGACCGTTTTAACTTCTACATACCGGAAGCCTACGTTTACGGGTTTGGGTTTTAATTTTTATAGTTTTTGCGACTTTAATTACAAATTAAGTTCCATTCGTACTTTGGTGCATAGAGCTTATAATATTTGCTCGAACTTTGCTCTGCTTCATAATGAGTTTGAATTCCTTACTGATTTTTTCTTTAAAAATGGTTTTCTACGGGATCTTGTAGGAGGGGTTATTGGTAAATTTCTTAATGATGTATATTCCCCCAACCTTATCCCAACGTATGATGTTCCTAAGAATTGTAAATATCTTGTTTCACTTGATATCTACCATTTTAACACTTTTGTGAAAAAGCAATTATTGAGTGTTGTGAGGAATTTTTATTTTCACACTGATTTTAAGATTGCTTTTGTAAATAATAATACCCTTGGATGTTTTTTCCAATGTAAGGACAAAATCCCCCCTGCGATGAGCTGTTCTGCTGTTTATTTGTTTACCTGCCCTGGGTGTTCCCAGGGGAACTACGTTGGCAGTACAGTTCGTTCCTTGCAGGCGAGATTTTGCTCCCATATGGGTATTAGCCAGGGACAGGGAAAGTTTTGTCAAAAAAGGAACAGTCTGCTATTAGAAATCATTCTATCAAGTGTAAGGTTGACATTTCTGTTAACAATTTTAAAATTCTTAAATCATTAAAATGCCCGTCCTCCCTCCGTATTTACGAATATTTGTGTATTAAATTTTTGAACTCCAGTTTAAATATTGATTCTAGCTGTTACCCCCTTTATATTAATTAGAATAACTACATGCTAAAAATTTTTCTCTCATGACCCTGTCTCCTTTTCGCCTCAGTTTTTTGTGGCTGTCAAGTGAGGATGGTATGTTGGTTTATTCTTGTGATTTTTCGTTTAACTTTTTATTCCGTTTAACTTTTTATTAGTAAAGTTTTTTAACTATTTTACGTTTGAATGTTTTTAGTTTTAAGTTTTATTTTTATCACTCGTATATTTTTGTCATTTATATAATTTTTACTTTTGATTTGATTTTGGCTTATGCCTGTTTCTGCTTTGTAATTTTTAATTTTTATTCTTGAACAGTTTTAATTTTGTACTCTAAATTAGTTTTAGTTCTCGACATTCATATATTTTTGTCATGTATTAATTTTAGTTTTTATTTATTAGGCCTTGAAAACGGGTAGAGTTGCCCGAAACGTCGGCTGCAGCCAAATATAATGACTTGTTTGCTCTACGTCTTCGTTTTTATTCTAAATGTAAAACTACGTCTCCTTAGGAGGAATCCTATTTCATACATATATATATATATATATATATATAACCTTTTAATCTTTTGCCTGCTTGTTTACACTTCATCTTCTCCTCCGAGTTTTTTCTTTGTTTGGTGAATGTTGATGGATTGAAAAAATAACAGCTTTGGGCAAACGAATTTCTGTATCCTGCCAATATTTTTGTTTCGTTAGTACCCGGTTTTCATTTTTAACTTTTATTTGACGAGATTTTAAAGGGATGAAATTTATTTTTAAGTCCGTATTATGATAAATGAAATTAAGTTAAGACGTAATGATATTATCAAAACTTATAAATCGTAAGCTAATACGCAATGTATTGGGTACGTTTATTTGGGTAATTTAGGTAAGAAGATCTGAAACTATCTGAGACGCGATTCTTAGACCTTTAATTTCTTGCGTTGGTCTTGAAGCTGAGAATTCTTTTAACTGCGTCTTTGGCACCAACCTCTTTGGACATGATGTCGCTTCTTACAGGTCAGTTTGCGTCCTCAAGCGGGTGAAAAGTTCTCGGCCTTGAGGCGCAAACTTCATATGATGATGATGATGATAATGTTTTGAGGTTGTTAAACTCGTTCTTAACAATGAAGGTCATGTGAGTGAAGGGGCCTATAGCTTTACGTGAGATCCAAACACGGGTTGCTACATAATTCAGACGCAAAGGACGGTCCCCCATCCAATTACGACAGAGACTCAATGTCGCTCAACTTCGCTGATCTACAGTACAGGAAGCGGTTGTTGCGACATGGCTTGGGATGACGTAGCCCGTGAGGTAAGAAAGCTTGGTAATTCAGGAATATAAGGAAGAGACTACGCCTTTAGTCCATTTTTGAGACTTGCTTGGGATAGTAATTGGCTGGGTTAGCTTGGAGCAACAATTAGTTGTTAGCTTGGGACAATAATTAGCTGAAGACCGACAAATTTCAAACAAAACTTCCCTCCCGGTAACAAATATCACTATCAGGCATGAGAGCACAATGATCATTTATTAAACTACTCCTGACCCAAAGTATTAATCGTTCACAACAACAACCGACTAACTGATCTTCGCGTCTTAAAATCGTTTGTCACGAGTTTCGGTCGGAAGTTCGTCCGGAAGACATAGCCTTTCTGGTTGCTCCACGGAGTTAGGTGAGAGACTCCAACTCTAACTAGTTTATCATCTATAACTGTAAACCTCTTTCAAACCTTTTTTCATTGTCCTTTTGGGAAGGGAATCAGGATCTTTTCGGTTTGACGGCCTGTAATATTTTTTAACATTACTTGTTTTTTATTGTCCAGTTTTAATCGAGGATTTCAAAAATAACATTCATGTTTTAGAGAAACAAATAGTGAGGCAGTTATACATTTTAGTTTAGAGAATATCATATACGCTTTAAGATCAAACTAACGAAAATATCATAACTTAACCTAACCAATCGTCAAGGGCGTACAGTTGACCTAACCAGGCATTCTGTTAACCTTACTTGGCATTCAGTTAACCTAACCAGTTGGTAGAATCTAGAATTTGACGGTCCCGTAGCCATGACTCGTTTTTTTCCGCCGGCCGTCAAACCAAAAAGATCCGGGAATCAACCAGCCAACCAACATCCCTCAACCATAATTCACCATCTTTCGAGCTAATTACAAAGTAAATCTTTTTATTTATTTTTATTAAAGTCTTTAATAATAGCAACTCTGATGCAAACAGCTGTCTTCCGGAGGAGCTTCCAAACGAAACTATCCAAAGAATATTTAGAGACTATAAGCTTAAGTCATATAAATGAGAAAGGTAGCTCCATATTTGTGTTTATAAAACACACACACTCACACACACTCTCTCTCGCTCGCGCTCTCTCTCTCTCTCTCTCTCTCTCTCTCTCTCTCTCTCTCTCTCTCTCTCTCTACATATATATTAAAGTTTATAACCAAACGTTGTGTAAGATTACATCATAGCCACTGTTACAACATCGCTTGCCGTCAATCAGCGAGGTTAAGCGACATTGGACATTGATTGGGTCTATAATAATCCAGCTTCAGACTCATCACATATACTTGCAAAAAATCTGAAAGTAAAATAAAACCGGATTAAAAAAAACTCCGTAATTATAATATTTTGTTTTTAGTTTGTTATCTTCTCTGTATAAAATTAAATTCTCCCTCGATGTTTGAGGTACTGATGAGGGTGATGTTCTGTCTTTGCCTATAAACATCTCTTTACTGCATTTTTCAAACTGAAACTCTTACACTTTTTGACAGTTGTACCGATATAAAAAACGTTTAAAAGTACGGATGATTCGTCCTTCAGAAGGCTCTAAAACTCAACGAAAACTAAAGTGCTTTGGAAGCGTTTTGTCGTAAACGTGTTTCAACTTTGTTGTAAACATGTTTAAACATGAAGCATCATTATTTCGTTAATTTGTCTAATACAAAAATAAATTAAAGTCCAAATAGTTGATGTATATTTTAAGAATGAAAAAATACTCAAAAAAGTTCATAACTTAATATTGTTTTTCATAATACGATGGAACAAATTTTCTATTCCAACTCCACTTCCGATTCCGATTCCATTATCGATATTGGAATCGATTTGAAATCCGATTCCGCCTTCAAATAATAGCCTCGGAATCGATTTTGATTCCAGTTCCGACCATAAAAAAAGGTTTGATTTCAGTTCTTATTAATCAAAGAATTTCCTAAAATTTTGAACTTCATTAGGGCATATTTTAACTTTAAGAACAAATACAGTATCGTACATAAGATTTAATTACGTCTAATCTAATATAGTACAGGGTGATTCAAAAGTCAGGTTAAATAGGGAAATACTGTATTATGTAATGATACAGGGGAATAGTCACATCACATGTTCGATATGGCCACCGTTAACGGCAATGCACTTGTGCAGCCAGCTAGGAATATCACATCAATGCGCTCCTCCTTCGATAACATCTCATAACTCATTTACCTGCAAAGAAACAGAAAAGCCCTATGTAACCTGATTTTGAATCACCCTGTATAATAACTGATAAGGTAAATGTTAAAATATTTATTCCTTCCTACCTATCTATTTATATCTATTCATACGCATATATATATATATATATATATATATATATATATATATATATATATAATATATATACATACACAAACTCATGTATATACGAGGGTAATTCAATAAGTATCCGCACTTTTTATTTTCACAATTTTATTTTCACATCTGATAGATTATAAACACATCACTTCTTAACATAGTCTCCCTGTTTCTCAATACACTTAGTCCAGCGATCTACAAGCTTCCGAATGCCATCACAAAAGAATGTTTTTGGCTGTGTGCGTAGCCAGTCATGCACCTCCTCCTTCAGGTCATCATCGCCTTGGAATCGCTGACCTCTCAAAGCGTCTTTTAGTGTTCCAAACGGGTAAAAATCCGAAGGTGCCAGGTCTGGACTGTAGGCTAGATGGTCGAGAACTTCAAATTTAAGTTCTTGAAGGCATTTTCTAGTCTGTGCAGCGGTATGAGGGCACGCATTGTCGTGTCACAGAATAACCTTCCGACAATCTCCCTCTCCGTTTTGTGCGAATTGCTTGCTTTAACTCATTCTGAAGCATGTCAGAATACGATGCACTTGTTACTGTAGTTCCACGCTCTAGATAATATTCAAGGATAGGGCCTCGTGTATCCCAAAACAGTGTTAGCATAACTTTACCTGCTGACGGCTGCGCTTTGAACTTCCTTGCAACGGGAGATGTTGGATGCTTCCATTGCATGCTCTGTCGTTTATTTTCTGGTTCATAATGATGGATCCAGGTTTCATCTCCAGTGATAATGCGCTCCAAAAAGTTTTCACCTTCATTATGATACCGCGCCAAAAGACGAGAGCAGACGTCCATACGATTACACTTGTGCTCTTCTGTCAATTGTTTGGACACCCATCTTGCCCAAACCTTGTGAAAGCCAAGAATGTCATGAACTATCGAATAGGCTGACCCTTGACTGATGTCTAATGAAGATGCAATTTCTTTTATTGTTAATCTTCTGTCATCGAAAATCATGGCTCTGACTTCTTCCTACTTGTCACCACTGGTTGATGTTGACGGTCGTCCTGAGCGCTGAGCATCTGTCACACATGTTCGATCTTCCTTGAACATTTGAATCCACTCGTACACACTTCGCCGTGGTAACGCATTATTCCCATACTGAGCACGTAAACGCCTGTGAATTTCAGCTCCTTTCACACCTTCTACTCGTACGATATGTGACAGCTACGAGTGGCCTAAATAAGCCTATACTGTTGCTAGCCTAAATAAGCCTATAGATCTCAGTTTGGCTCGTTATTACGAGTATATTTTATATATACTATATTATCACTAAAATAAAAAGTGCGGCTACTTATTGAAGTACCCTCGTATATATACTGGGTGATCCAGATAAATGGGACCCATAAAAAAAGCCAAATATTCTTAATATTTAATTCCTTTCATAAAAACTATATATCATTCGAAAGAGTAGAGTTACAAGTTTATTATGAAATATTTATTTTTTTAAAATGACTCCTTTCAAATGTGCTCCATTAGTTGCCAAGCATTCCAGTGTTCTCGCTTGTAAGTTCTGCATCACTTTTGCAAGAGTGCGGTGGTATGGCCTGTATCTCATTTGTGATGGCGGCCTTCAATTCTTGCAAGGTCGTTGGGTTATTTCTGTAGACCCTACTCTTTAAATATCCCCAGAGATAATAATCTAAGGGAGAAAAATCCGGAGACCTTGCGGGCCATTCAACGTCTCCAAATCTTAAGATTAACTCGCTTGGAAACGTTTGACGCAAAACTGCCATGCAGTTCCTCGTGGTATGGCAGGTAGCTCCGTCTTGTTGGAACCAGTGGTTTTCTAGACAAAGATCTCTTAATTTAGGAATAAGGAAATCGGTCAACATTTTTTCGTAGCGATCACCATTTACAGTGACCGTGTTTCCGGTGGAATCCTCGAAAAAGTACGGCCCTATGATCTGAGATGCAGTAAGACCACACCAAACAGTTACACGCTGACTATGCAACGGGACTTCGGCAATATTCAATGGATTTTCTGTTGCCCAGAAACGACAATTTTGTTGTTTACAGTTCCATTCAAGTGAAAATGGGCTTCGTCTGACATAATCAAAGTTGCTAGAAAATTGGTGGTGTCATTTACCTTCTGTTGGATCCATTGACAGAATTGTCGTCTTCGTGCGAAATCTCCATCGTTTAGTTGTTGCACTGTTGAATTTTATATGGAAAGAGCATTAAATTTTGCTTGAATATACGGTGTGTTGTTGTTCCATATCCAACTCCTAACAGCTGAGAAGCACGTCTGATGCTTATGTTAGGATTATCCTGTACAATTTCATGAGTTCTGTTAATGATCTCGTCTATCCTTGCTGTGCGCACTCTTCCAGTTGGTTTTTTTTTCCAATGCTGCCAGTTAGGGAAAAATTTCTGACACACCGACGGATTACTTTCTTAGAAGGTGATTTTGACATCTGAAAATTTGTCTTGAAAGATCTTTGAGCTGAAACACACTTCTTCCATGCTCATAATAATATTGCTCAGTTATGAAACGCAGCTGTTCCACAGTCCATGCAGTCATCTTGAAGGGTTAGTTTTAACTAACACTTTTATTTTGTTTTGTATCTTATCTTGTCTTGTATTGTCAAAACCTATAGAATCCTGTACAAACTTGTAACTATCCTCTTTCGAATGATGCGTATGATTTTATAAAAGGACTTATACTTTAAGAGTTACAGGGGTTTCTTTTGGGTCCCATTTCTCTGGATCACCCTTTTTATATATATATATATATATATATGAAAATTATTTCACGAAAGTAACACGTGAATAATATTTATGATGAAAATAACCACGAAGGAAAAAGGAAACATGAAATAGTGCTCAAGCACTTTCGCCAAATACCATCCTCAGGAACACTGAAATTAATAACACGTTCGAGAGTATACATAGGTCACAAAGGAAAAAAAATATGATTATTGTACAAAACACTGTAGAAGGGACTTACAAATTTATATGGAAGACCTACCAGAGTTGTAGCACCTTGCCCTTCTTGTCTAAATCCGTTCTGAACGAATTCAAAACAACAGGATCAAGCGAAAAAAGGCCCTGACTAATGTTGAAATTGTTTGTAAGTTGAATAATGGCAGACTCAAAAATATTTCTATTAACAATGTTGCTTGAGTGAAACAAAACTGAAGCATTTTTCCAATCAATACAATGGAATAACTCTGACAAATGGACGAAGAGGGCACTGGACGACTGTCCCATTCTAACGGAATATTGATGCTGTTTTACACGCGTGGTCAATCCTTTCCCGTCTGTCCAATGTAAAAGAAATCACATTGTTTACAAGCAATTTTATAGATAATACCTGAATTAATGCCTGACATTATAGACAAAACATTAACTTAAATATAATAAAAGCGACCTCCCTAATTTTCTCGCGAATCATCCTGAAATTGATTTCTCCAATTAAAAGAATTGGAAACCTTTGGAAACCTTTGGAAATCTTTAAAAATTTGTTAAAGGCGACGAAACATTACATAAAATTAGGAGTTTATCTAATTCTTCTGATAATAATAAATACAGGGATGAATAAACCTTTTTCTGTGATAGGTGTATATAAATTTTACCACAATAGTTTAGTTTACCATTAACCAGATAACATTGGAATTTGAGTGTAGGTGAGGGAGAGTTTTGTTCCATGTTAACAGAATGACGCTCGAAATTTTTTATTTATCGTTTTTACATATACCATTGCATTTGATGCACACATACTACAGCTACAAGATGGGAGGTGGAATTAAACTAGATTCTTCCTCTTATTTTTTATTTTATTTCTATGAATTAAATTTTTTCTTTTATTATTTAATTTTTAAAAAGGACGTATCTTCATTCCCAAATCCCGTTATATCATGATTCCCTTCCAGCCCAGCCAGTCGCCGATTGTGCTGAATATATATATATATATATATATATATATATATATTTAGTAGAAATCCAATGACAAGGAGAAATGTAAATGCCATGAAAAGTCTTCTTTATTGCGCAACGTTTCGAGCAATACGCTCATCTTCAGGCTGTTTAATAACAATGTGAAATTAAAATCAATATTGAATGAAAAACAAACAGAAATTTCTATAACCTATTCGTAAAGACAAATTTAAAAGACTGAGAAAAGAGGGTTAAGTTCTAAGTTATACAGATTTCCATATCAAAATTAAGAAGTTATTTTTAAATACATGTAGTAAATGTGAAATTAATACACTGGAAAAATTACCAATAGTACACTGGAACAATGGAGCTATCTACCTTATACAGCAGTATCCGAGGCGACTAATTTGAGCAGAGGAGATGGGAATGAAAGATGGCGAGGGAGATAGGGGAAGGAGGGATTATAAGGAATTGGGGAAGGAGGAGGGATCATAGCAGATTGAGAGGGACGGACGATGAGTCAACATTCAGACTAGGGGACAATGCTTTAATGAAAAGGGATTCTAAAATTCTTAGTGAGTTGGGACAAGTATTACAACCAAGAATTTTAAAATTGTCTAAAGTGACATCAATTTTGCATTTGATGCTATGTTCACGTATGCTGGAGGCTTCCTTAGTTTTTAAAATTTACCTGTTCGGCCACTTATTCCCATATGCGAATAAAATCTAGCCCTGAGAGAGCGAACAGTGCTGCCGATGTAATTCCCAAGGAGACACCTAGGGCAGGTAAATAAATATACAACACCGCTACGCAACGAGTCAGGGGTTCGATCCTTCGCTGAGAAAAAGCTACCTAAAGACGTTTTATTAATAAATATGATGCGGAAATCAGTATGATAAAAAAATTTCCTTAACAATTTTGTAAATTTAAGCTTAAATTCCTTATTCAAGGGACCCATTTCAGGTACCAAGAAAATTTTATATCCTTCGGCACTGTAATACATGGAAGTTGAGGGCTATAAACATTATTTAAGAAGGATCTAATTAGTTTGTCTACATATTGAACAGGAAAACTATTATTAGTAAAGTATGATCTTAGATTATTAAATTCATCATTAAGTAAGGTAAAATTAGAGGTCAAATTATATCCTCTGAACAGGAGAGTTTTAATACAAGACATCTTATAGTTGAAATCAGTAAAACTAAAAAAATTCATGCCCAAACCAGTGAAAGTGGGTTTCCTATAAACTGATGTAGTAATAGAATCACCGTTTTTCGAAATTAAAAGATCTAAGAAGGGGAGGGAGCCATTTTGCGCAGTTTCCATTGTAATTCCATTGTAAATTTCCATTGTAAATGGCTCCCTCCCCTTCTTAGATCTTTTAATTTCGAAAAACGGTGATTCTATTACTACATCAGTTTATAGGAAACCCACTTTCACTGGTTTGGGCATGAATTTTTTTAGTTTTACTGATTTCAACTATAAGATGTCTTGTATTAAAACTCTCCTGTTCAGAGGATATAATTTGACCTCTAATTTTACCTTACTTAATGATGAATTTAATAATCTAAGATCATACTTTACTAATAATAGTTTTCCTGTTCAATATGTAGACAAACTAATTAGATCCTTCTTAAATAATGTTTATAGCCCTCAACTTCCATGTATTA